>OY755208.1:13371328-13884623 GCA_963576765.1 Draba incana
AGTTCGGCTTTGATGACGTCAGAGGTCGTACAAAGCGTGTTGAGTAAGCTGATTCGACTTAGGATTGAATCGACACGTCTGTTCGATTCACTCCACGTGGCATGCATCCGACCATTCAATTTGAGAGCAATAAGTAGATGTGATGGTTCTTGACACAAAACCGCTGCGCTCATTTAAATTGAGGGATCGATATGATTAGCTTCCATTAAATGAGCACGTCGATGACACGTGTGGCGTCCCCAACCGCCGTTTCCAGCGACTCGTGAAATACACGCTCCAACTTCCTTTTCAACTTATCTCATTAGGTTATAAATAGCGTAACCTAGGTCTTCCTCTTCTCTCATCAAACATCATAAGAAATCCTAATTCTTCTTCCTTATTTCTTGAAAAGTCTTTCCTTTAATCATAACATGGAGAACAACAGTCACCGATGGTCTAGGAAGAGGAATTCTGAGACCAATCTCGCCCAAGTCCTGGCCGATCATGTGGTCGAATCATCTGATCCTCCAGCAGTACCTTTCTCGAAGTCGGATCCTTCACCTATCCCACCTTGATTAAGACGATTGCCAAGATTTTGGAGGATACTCCTGACCCTAGGAACATGGTGCTGTCTTTGAAGTATAAAGTTGTTTCTATTAACGCCGTCGAGATTCTTCGTTTCCTTTTCTTGGCTTTGTTTTACCAGTTCTTACTATTTCCTATTCTTTTTGTAGTTAATAAACTCGATTAACCATCTCGTTTGCTCGTATGAGACTGTGGTTGGTCACGCCACGTCCTCCAGGCAGAGTTCCGACCTAAGGAAACGAACTGCTTTGAGAAATCTGACGAGAGAAATCGCTCGGTTGAACGAGGCCTTTTTTGAGGCGAGGTCGCGGCTCGTGGTGGAATGTTTTAAGGTAACATCCCCAAAAGGGCATCTAGCTGTGGTTGGCGATGAGCAAGAAAGACTCAGATCCCTATGCGAATCTTGGAAGGATTCGGAGAGGGATATGCATAAGCACATAGAATTCTGGGCAGATCGTATGAGCGAGCTAGAGCTTTGGATTGATCAACAAGATCATCGTGATAAATTCGTAACAGAGATGTGCGAGGCTATATGTTTTGTTACCTGCCTTAACGAGCTAGAGAAACTTGGGGTCGATGTCTCCAGCAAACTGCGATCTCAATACGTTGAGGTCAGGGATAGGTATAAAAAGCAAGCAGAAGAGCTTGAGTTAACTCGCCGATCTCACTTTCTTGGATATCTACTTAGACTATCGAGAAGTTGCTAGATGAAGCTTGGAGGAATAGAGCTAACGAGGAGGCCAGGTAGGGACCGAGGAGATATGTTGCTGGAATTGCCGCTCTGATGGCTCGAATAAGAGAAATTGTTGTTGCTGTGATGAATTCTTAGTGATTTTTGCTTTCTAGTTTGAGAATTTTCTTTATTTCGTTTTGGAATTATTATGTAATTCAAGCATTTAACCTTTCATTAATAAACTAGTATTTTTTAAAATCTTTTGCCTGGTTACAAATGACTTTTATATGAGATCGAGGATCCCTTTTTACATAGTTATTTGATTTTTTTTGATTTTTACTTAATGAGTGCGCATAAATGTACGGACTTACCTCGTTGTTTGTCTAAGTCGTTGAAAAGTATGCGACCTAAGTCAGCGTATATTTTTTTTTTCTACAAACTCCATATATCAAATCACATTTGGTCGGTAGAAATATACATAATCACATTTGGTCGTTCTGGTTATTTTGTTGATTAATCTCCTAATCCCTAAAGCTAAGGTGAGTGCGTGATCGTGGTTATGGAATTGAATGTTAGGGTTTTGTTTGATTGTGTTTAATGGAATTGATGTTGTGAATGCATAGTTTCGTTGGTTATTGATTAATATTTATTTGATTGCCGTATTGCGTATAATGAGATTGATCGCTCGATGAAACGGAGTCGAGCCACGTGAGGATTTGGCTTGATTCAGGTTTCTGCGAAGAGTGTCGATCGACACCTAGAGGAAGTGTCAATCGACACCCCTTGTTTTCTCACGATGGATTGTGTCGTGAGATGGAGTGTCAATCGATACCTAGTGCTAGTGTCGATCGACACCCTGTTGTGAACTATATGTTTTATGTTGTTGTGTCGATCGACACTGTGGTAGTGTGTCAATCGACACTGATTGCTGAGTTGCAGATTTTGGTGGATTGTTCTTATTATGGTAATTGAACGTTGTGAAATGGTGGTTGTTTGTATAGTATTTTGGCATTTATTTTCCTTATTATGCAACCGGTAGACGAGATGACCACCTCACTGAGTATTTGTGATAATACTCACGCAACTCTTTTTTCAATGCGTTGCAGGTAAAAGAAAAGTCTGATCGCGAAATCATGGCATAGAGAGAGGATGATTAGGATTTGAGGTGATCTTTTGTTGAACTGAGTAGAACATGATGTTAAAGTCGCTAGCTTAGTTGAATTTGGATTTGGGTTGCTTGATTTAATTATCTATTGGATATATTTAGTTTAATTGATTATGTGTTTTTCGCTTGTTATTGTTTGTTTGTTTGAATTAACTGTTGAGAATTAGTATTTATGTGAATACCTAATTAGGGTTAATTAAAAAAAAAGTTTGGTTGTTTCATCAAAGATTACATAAGGTAAACATTGTGTCTTGCCAAAACAAAAGATCGCCGTTATGATAGATTATAATTTTGTTTTACAAAAATAATCGACCAAAGGCACAAAAGAATGGAATTCTACACTCGCTCATATGAAATATGCCATAAATAGAAAGATAAAGAAAACATTACACGACTTTGATGTTGAAACAACCAACACTTTTTTTTTAATTAAACAGTTGCGGAAATTCTCATAAAATAATTCAATAAATTAATTAAAACAATAATCCAGCAATTCCAAAAAATCAAATTCCAGAAATAATAAAAATCTAGCAACTTAAACACCAGGTTCACTAGACTACACGGAAACTACAACACCCTAATCATCCTTTTCAAGTGGCCTTAATTCCGCGATCGTGCATTTCTATTACCTGCAACTCAAAAAGGAAAAATAGAGTTGCGTAAGTATTTAATAAATACTTAGTGGAGCGGTCATCCCGCCTACCGGATACATAATAAAAAAATATAGATTATCAATTCTACGCGATCAAACAACAGTCCACATCAATTAAAGAAATCAGCATTTAAAAATAGGGGGTGTCGATCGACACACCCACTTGGTATCGATCGACACTACATTCAAGCATACGATCCTCGCGATCAGAAAACAGTGGTGTCGACCGACACTACCACTAGGTGTCAATCGACATCTCTCGTAAAAAATCTGAACCGAGTCAAATCCTCACACGACTCGAATTCCGTTTCATCACACGAGATCATCACGACACAAACCACATGAATCATACAAAAAAACAATCAGGAAAAAAACAATCAAAGCATCACAAAACATTGTTCCAAATCCTAATAACCTAGTCCTATATCCAGGCACTCACCTTGAATTCGCGAATTGAAGAGGAAAAAGAGATTGAACAGCGACGAATCTGCGATGAAACTCGCAGGCAATCAGACTCAACACCACGAACACGAGGGAACACGGATCTCTAAACCTCTGGGAAACAACGAGAAAGTTCCCAAGTGATTTCTTTGCAACAATCCTTCATAAATTCTTAAACAATCACTCTCAATGATCTAACTTGTGAAATCAGCCTCTCTCCCACGGCCACAAGTCTGATATCCTTTATTAAGCCGAGCACTAGGTTTTTACCTAAACCGACTCGTAAAACCGGTGATTAAAACTTAACCGAAATCGAAAAACATTGGTGTCGATCGACACCCACCACTGGTGTCGATCGACACCCCTTACCAAAATCCAAAATTTGGTTTCGGGATGTTACAACTCTCTCCCACTACTCTGGATTCGACCTCGAATCCCAATACAACTGCCCATCAAAACCATCACACTGACCCTACCTTGTCAAAACAAGATATGAGATCCGAACATGATTTCCAAGGCCCACATCTAGCCTCATGCTCACTCACGTTACCAGACATTGATTACTCTTTAGCTTATACTATCACGCTCGCACTCTCAGGATGCATCATTTGAGTCAAAGATATCGGGGGAACTCGCATCCCCGCGAAGAAACTCACATTCAACCCACTATCGAGAGGACTCACACCCCCGCGAAAGAACAAAAAGCAATCGCTCTAAATGAGCTATTCGGGACAAAGTCCCTTATTAATCGATTCTTAAACGTCTTAGAGCACCTACTAACTAGAACTACCTCATAAAGTCTAAACATTACATCCCCAACCCGGAATATCATCACAAAAATGAACCACCACTGGTTTCCACTCACCAACCATTGACCCAACCTGGTCAGCACCACTCGAAAATTACTACTTGGATCCACAAATCGTCTATCCAAGACCCAAAACTTGACCTCACTTGGTCAATAATCCACTAGAGATCCTCACCCGATACCCTAACTTATATATAGTCTTATGTTTATGCACACGTTTTGCCAACCGTCTATTACTCTTTGACTCATCATCACTCTACCACGCTCTCAGGACGCATCATTTAGCAACCACATACCAACCACCCATGGTATCTGGGAAAAATACTTTCCCTTTTAGACTTATATTGAGATCCACCCATACTTATATTGAGATCCACCCATCTCAAATAAATTTCTGGAGACCACCAACTCCTAAAAGAATGCAGGGAAAACTCACTCCCTCCAAGAGACCCGCCCATCTCCTGATACTTATCCTGAGATCCACCCGTCATAGATAAGTAAGCATCCCATGCTACTACACCGAGATCCACCCGTCACCGGTAAGTAGCACTCGGTACTACACTGTAATCCACCCGTCACAGGTAGATCCATCAGAGACCCACGCGTCTCTCTAAGTTGGTGATGAGTTACTTAGGAACACCACTGTCCCTAGAGAAATAAATCCTAAAATGCCCATAAACATCTAATACTAGATCTGCCCCACATGGCTAAACTCGATATTTCCCACCCGAAATATCCTCCACCACACGACCCATGCTGGTCAACCAAAAACGCTTATAAGAACCACTAATCTTATAATAACACTGGAAATAAATAAGGAAACTTCATCTTATTAAATTCCGAAAAATGTATATCGTTACATCGAAACGAAAAATACATGAACCACGACAACAATAGTAACATGCTAAACCAAAACTTGGAACCACAAAAATACAAGTAAGCCCAAGCTGCGACCTGCTTGTTGAACCACTTCCTGAACTTTAACTTCATCTTTGCCTCAGGCTCCCAAGACTCATCCTCTGTACCGCTACAATCCCACAAGACTCTCAGCAACGAAATCCTCTTTCGACCCAGAACCTTCTCTCTCTTCTCGAGAATCTTCACAGGAACTGCCAGAACTGTCAAATCTGGTTGTAGATCCTCCGAAATCTTAGCGCCCATCTCCTCCGCCTTATGCAGTCACTTCCTCAGCATAAACATATGAAGCACCTTGTGGAATGCCTTTATGATCGAAGGTAACTCTAACCGGTACACCACCGGTCCAACACGCTCCACCACCGGGAAAAATCCCATAACACGCAGACTCAGCTTGTTCTCTGCTATGGATCTGTTAGGACCCCTCAACATAGCCATCTTGAGATACACTTGATTGCCCACTGCGAACTCAAGCTCTCTCTGCCGCCTATCAACATAATTCCTCTGCCGATCCTGAGCCTCCTTCATATTCAGCTTTAAAAAACGGATATTCTCCGTCGTTTCCTGCACAAAACTAGTACCAAAAATGCTCTTCTCCCCCACTTGGGTCCAGCATAAAGGCGTCCTGCACGGCCTCCCATAAAGCGCCTCATAAGGAGTCATGCCAATACTCACCTGATCGTTGTTGCTATACGCAAACTCAGCCAGGAACAAATGATCAACCCCGTGACTACCTCAATCCAGCACACACGGATCTCAGGAGGTTCTCCAAGGTCTGCCTAGACCTTCCCGACTGACCATCAATCTGCGGATGATACGCTATACATTTATGCACCTTAGTGCCCATCTCAGCCAGAAAGGCTTTCTAAAACTCGGACGTGAACTTAGGATTCCTATCTGACACTATACTGGCTGGTACTCCATGCAGCCTCACAATCTCACGCACAAACCTCCAAGCCAAAACGCAGCTCCATCGGCCTTCTTAATAGCCAAAAAATGTGCAGACTTAGTCAGACAGTTTGCAATCACTCCAAAGTCTCATAGGTCTCCGAGTTAGGTAATCCCACCACAACTCCAACGTGATCATATACCATCTCCACTATAGAGTGGGCAACAAAGCAACTTTCTGTCTGGAACTTGATACTTCACATCCACACTCTGCTACTTATCGCACACTGCAAACCACTAGCCGGTTAGCACGAAATTACACCCGCACCTGGAGGTCCATATTCCATCCCATGCTTATGCCACCATCAGACATTGACTACTCGTACTCATTCCGACAACATCACACTCTTAAGACATCTCCTTCGAGGTAACGATGCCCATACCACTCCACTCTCGGGACGTCTCTCTTAAGCTATAGATATGAATAGGAAAAACGCTTCCTATAGAGTAATCAATTCCTATGTGTACAAGCACCTGGAACTAGAAGTACCTCCGATAAAAATCCACGTTCTTAATACTCGAGAACATCTCTGCTCCTCCTGCACCCTTTGCCAATACAACTCTTCCTTATCATAATCCAATCATGACCTCTGAAGCTCATTATTAATCCTATGTTTATGCGCACGTTACAAATATTTATTACTTTTAACCCATCTTCACAACCCTCGGACTCGCAGAAACGAATCCTTTGAGCCATAAGTAACACAAGGACCACCAACCCAATGCTCATACTGGAACCTCAGTCCTGAGTACATACAAGAGACCAAACATCTCCAACGATAGATGAGTTATTCGAGACCGCAACCCCTAGAGCAATGAATACTAACTGCCTATAAAAATAAGCGATTAGAACTGCCTCAGGCGGTCCTGACCAAAAGCAGAAAACTCAGCGTACCCATCCCTAGGCACACACTCGCCAACGCATCTGAAACGTCCCATCCGAAGAGAAAAGATACTTCGAAACAACACTCCTCAATGCATCAAACCGTCCCAAGACACACCCTCCTAAGACACACATATACTACACAAAAGTTCCTTCACTAAGACCCACTGCTGATCCAACACTACTACCCACTGCTGCTCAACTCTGCAGCCCACTGCTGCTCAAACACTACAGCCCACTGCTGCTCAAATCTTCAGCTCACTGCTGCTCAAACACTGCAGCCCACTGCTGCTCAAACACTGCAGCCCACTGCTGCTCAAACACTGCAGCCCACTGCTGCTCAAACACTAGTCCAAAAGCAGAAGCATTGATTTACACCGCATAAGACTTACCCGACACGGCAACGCCAAAACAGGTGTACTCATTGATGCTTCCATCAGCCTCACCAGGCTGTTCACACACTCCTGAAACAAACAAACGGGACATCTCTCTTGCCTACATCATCTTAGACTGCACCAAAACTCGCAATCCCTTGACGAATCTCCGACAATCACACGCTAACTCAAGAACTCCTTGCCTCGGTAGTATTATACGGTCTAGGCCAATCACTGCTAGCCTCAACCTTAGCTGGATCTGCAGTAACTCCTTCTGAAGAAACACACGGCTAGGAAAACCCAACTTTCGCTCTCAGAAAACATAGCTACTTAACTTCGCAACTCCTTGGCCAAACATCCGCCCTGTCTGAATGGCCGAGATCTCAGACTCCCAGAATGTCATCATAACACTTTACCGGACTAAGACGAAATCCAGCACCAGCCAAAGATATAACTAAAACTCATCTTATAAATTCAAATGGAAAAATCGTTTCAACACCGACGAAAATGATAACATTCCAAAACACCAAAGCCAAAGCTAAAAATTCCGAAACATAAAAACAAAAGAACAACAATTGGGATTAGTCCTGGGCATATTAACCTGAACTTGTGGACCCGAACCTGGACCCAAACCCATAAGACCCGAACCTGGACCCGTACCGAAGTTAGTGATGTAACCTGTTGGATATGTTTTTGTAATACCCGTGGGTACAGGCTCGGGTCCGGGTAGGAACCTGTACCCGAAGAGGAACCTGTACAGATTCTTTTTGTATGTCTTTAGTCCTTTATTTCAATATGTCTCGCCTTTAATCCTTTCTAATTTGTCTAGTCTTTAGCCATTATCAATATGATAGAGGAGCCCTAATTCTCTCCCACGCCATGAAAACAAGGAGTCCCTAAAGTGTTTCATCCCCGACATGGATTGACTTTGTCTCTCCATCTTCGGTCTTTTTCTCCATGCGTGGCCTGGCCGTCGTCTCCTCTGCCGGTGAGTTGCAAATGAACTATTGTTATTTTGATTTTTTTGTGTAATAAATGCATTTTTAGTTCAATTTGCAGGTTTAAGTTACAATATGAGAGAATTCGTTCTCTAAAGTTTTTTTATATTGGATTCGATTGTCTAAGTGCTTTGAATTTGAATCGAGTATGATTTTCTAATTGCTTTGAATTTGATTCGAGTATGATTTGATTGTGTAATTGTGTAATTATCTGATTCAAGTCTGATTGTGTAATTTCTCTATTTGTTTCACAATATTTTCTCTATATTTGATATAAAAATGATTCTGATAGTATAATTTTTTGATTGTTGTTTTTCGGCTAAACACAATCTTTGAAGACTTGAACATTGTTTTTTTTTTGTGTTACAAATGCATTATTCAGCTCAATTTACAGGTTTAAGTTCTGGTTCTTTTACAATTTCGGGTAAAAATACAATGCAGAACCTATACCCGAAAGGAACCTGTAAAAATTCGGGTATTTACAGGTTCAATAAGGTGGAACTTGAACCCTAACCTGTACCGTTAGGACCCGAACCTGTACCCGACCCGAAACATTACAGGTACCTAAATGGGTCCAAAATATGTATACCTATTGGAACATGTACCCGTTAGGACCCGAACCGAATACCCGTATGCCCAGGACTAACTAGGATAAAGGAACCATAACTCAATCCTCGTTCTGCGCTCTCAGATCCTTCTCGATCGATGTCGTAGCCATAGCCAATTCCTCCAATGAGGCAAACTTGGAAGCCCTGCATGACACCTTCAGTTCCGACCTAAGTCCTCTCTCGAACCTCCTCATCTGAGCCCGCTCTTCGTCCATGCCTCTACCTACATAAACCACTAACTCGCCAAAATCACCATAATACTCGCCTACAGACTGATCTCCCTGAACCAGCTCCTAAAAATGCGACTCCCACCGATCCACTGCCTCTTGAGGAAAATACCTGGCATTAAATTTCACCAAGAATTCTCCCCAAGTCCACACTGTCTGCCTCTTCCGGGCCTCAACACTCCTCCACCATAGCGTGCATCACCCACCAAGAAGTGTGTCGCTAAATCCACTCGATACTCATCCGGACATCTGAGAGAGCGAAACCTATGCTCAACCATCATCCTCCAATCATCAGCTAACTTAGGCCCTCCTCCGCCCGAGAAGGACAAAGAACCAATGCTCACAAACTGGTTCACAAACGCTCCAAAAGCCGGATGCTCCTTAGCCACCGGAATATGCTCTGGTACCGCTCTCGGTAACCTTTCCAAAATCTGGGCTAGCATCCTCGCCAAACGATCATCTGGACCCTGGGCAACTCCTGCAGCAGCACCCCCACCCGGGCCTACTGGAACACCATATGCTTCTGTACCACCACCAGTACCCACAGACACCCTGACACTGCCCCCTGATCCCTCATGATACGTCTGCGAATCAGCCTCCTGCTCTGGCGACCCCCTCTGAGCCACCCACTCGAAAGACGTGCTCACACGCCCCCAACCACGACCACGACCCACACGGCCATGACCTTTGGCACCACCGCCACGACCCCTCGGAACTCTAGCCATTAGAATTTGCACTTATCAAAGCACTACTAATATACTAGAAACCACAACACATGAGGTCACACAAATAATAAAACACAACTTACCGCGAAATCTCTGTAAAGGCCAAAGAGGATGATCTAAGACTACTAATTGTCTAACCACCAATAAACAATTAAAACACATAGTCTCAATTCATCCAATTATCAAGTCCTAAAAACGTCTAGGCTCTGATACCAAAATGAAACAACCAACACTTTTTTTTTTAATTAAACAGTTGCGGAAATTTTCATAAAATAATTCAATAAATTAATAAAACAATAATCCAGCAATTTCAAAAATCAAATTACAGAGATAGTAAAAATCTAGCAACCTAAACACCAAGTTTCACTAGACTACACGGAAACTACAACACCCTAATCATCTTCTTCAACTGGCCTTGATTCCGCGATCATGCATTTCTGTTACCTGCAACTCAAAAAGGAAAAACAGAGTTGCGTAAGTATTTAATAAATACTTAATGGAGCGGTCATCCCGCCTACCAGATACATAATAAAGGAATACATATTATCAATTCTACGCGATCAAACAACAGTCCACAACAATTAAAGAAATCAGCATTTAAAAACAGGGGGTGTCGATTGACACACCCACTTGGTGTCGGTCGACGCTGCATTCAAGCATACGATCGTCGTGATCATAAAACAGTGGTGTCGATCGATACTACCACTAGGTGTCGATCGACACTTCTCGCAAAAAACCTGAACCGAGTCAAATCCTCACACGACACGAATTCCGTTTCATCGCACGAGATCACCACGACACAAACCACACGAATCACATAGAAAACAATCACGAAAAAAACAATTAAAGCATCACAAACCATCGTTCCAAATCCTAATAACCTAGTCCCATATCCACGATCACGCACTCACCTCGAAATCGCGAATTGAAGAGTAAAAAGAGATTGAACAGCGACAAATCCGCGATGAAACTCGCAGGCAATCAGACTTAACACCACGAACACGAGGGAACAAGGATCTCTAAACCTCTGGGAAACAAGGAGAAAGTTCCCGAAGGATTTCTTTGCAACAATCCTTCAGAAATTCTCAAACAATCACTCTCAATGATCTAACTTGTGACATCAGCCTCTCTCCCACGGCCACAAGTTTGATATCCTTTATAAAGTTGAGCCCTAGGTTTTTCCCTAAACCGACTCGTAAACCGGGCGATTAAAACTTAACCGAAATCGACCAAAAACATTGGTGTCGATCGACACCCACCACTGGTGTCGATCGACACCCTTTACCAAAATCCACAATTTGGTTTCGGGATGTTACAGATGTTTAGTGTAGTTTTGTTAAAAGAGTTTGTTTGATCAGGCTCGGTGATCAATGTCGTTCATGTCTTCTAGTCCCCTTTAAATCAACTCCTTCCAACACATTCACGTCTCCAACATCAGCCATCACCCTCATCTCATAAGTGGAGACTGGAGACGCTGTTTTGAAAAATCTCAATACGATTAAATAATCGTTTCTTTTATTCGATTCACAGTCCCAAATAGATATTCATTGCTTGTGATCCATCTCTTTTCTTTCCTTTTGTTCACTCTCGGTTTGTTTCCTTTCGGATTTTTTTTCGCGTCAATACATGCGTTTGTTCTCTCTCTTGTTTGTAGATATTTTCTTGTAGGGTAATGTTTCACTTATTCTCGTCAGAAGATGGAGAAAGATGAAAAACACCAAATAGATTAGTCGATTACATGGGAAACATTGTGCTGGCCGGAACGAACGAAGTCATTTTATCATTATAAGTTTGTGTTACAAATAAAAACGAAAAAATGTTGCACGTAACAAAAGAGCGGAACGAACTATTATCCCAA
The DNA here is from genome assembly GCA_963576765.1 of Draba incana. Lineage (NCBI taxonomy): Eukaryota > Viridiplantae > Streptophyta > Magnoliopsida > Brassicales > Brassicaceae > Draba > Draba incana. The sequence continues at coordinate 13,383,168 of OY755208.1, forward strand.
ACCGATGCCGCTTTCAACCAAGTACTATGGGTTTTCTTTCCAAATGCACAAAACGTGCCAGCGATCATAACGTAACGAATTTCAAGACCCGCGTCCAATTCGTCGTCTTCTACGCAAAATCGACATACTTTTCCCCGGAGTTTGCCTTGAAGTTAAATTGGCATTGGCGATTAGGATATATTATAAAAGTTCAGATCCATTTTGTGTGGTTATGACACGTGTCCCTCTATTTTTTCCTTTAAACGATAAGTCACAAAATATAGTTTGTGTTTCTTTTCTTTTGACTAGATACTCTGCTTTTTTTTCAACAGATGCATCTATTATGGGTTTAAATATTCTTTCTACACATTTTCCAATTACATAGATTTATTGTGAACCATAAATTTATCTCCTAATCAAATTTTAAACACACCTACATTGTACAAAATATGAGTCACATTTATAAAGTGGAAAACTTCCGCTACTACATTTATGGTTTTGGCGTCCGAGACGTTAACCATGGAAAGTCCTTTATTAATCATGTTTGAGTCTCTAACATCAGAATCCGAACAAAAGACCTACAGGTAGGCCACAGCTGCCTACGATCCAGTGTGCAGGGTGCTCGCTTAAAAAAAGTGATCGGAGATATATCTTTCGATCGAACTGCTATCTTATCTTGCGTACGCTCGGCTCCTCTACCAATCACCACAGCGCGGCTATTACAAATTTGTTATACTATTATATCTTAAAAATGAAGTAACAAAAAACAAAACTATATTATTATAAAAGTGTTAAATAATTTTTTATTAGAATAAGAGATGTGAACTGTGAAATATCTTTTTATCCATCTACAATCATAAATAATATTATTTTTGTAACAAAAAATGACATGTAACAATCTTTAACACCTATAATAAAAATATATTGGTCGGGGAGAGTCTGTCCATCATGGAAGATGTCGTACATGCAGAGCCGTTCGTCAGGAAGAGCTTATCTATCATGGGAGATGTCGTACATGGAGAGTTGCTGCATCATGGAGACTTATGTAGAATATGTTCTCCCTAATCGCATAGACAACATGTAGTTGAGTATCATTATAATATGATTAGATCAAATAGATCAAATTAGTCTAATGATGATTGCAATATCTATATTAAATCAGACGATAAAATAATACATTTGTTTTATAGATAATTATTTTTATTTATTTATTTCTCTATAATTAATTAAAAAGACAATAATTATGATTCTTGGTGTAAAGAAAGCCGTCACACAAACAAAAAACATAAAGGATAGAATAAGAAATTTTTGCAAATATTCCATAGAAAATATGAAGATCTTTGTGCATATGAATGTTATATTCTTGCATTGTAAAATATATATATTCTTGCATTGTGTGTTCAAGTTACATGCAATCACATAGTTATGATTTTTCATTTTGTATGAACTTTGTATTAACATGATTCCCTAACTATCCCTCAAGATATAAAAATGGTTTCGAATCAAATTTTATGTTTTGAAATTATATTTTGTAAAATTTAGTTTCGTCCACCGTTCTAAGCCAATTGTCACGTTTCATATGTCTCGGACAGTTGCACCTTCATCGGAATGGTATAGCCGTTGTATATCTCTCTTATCTTTGTTTTTGTTTTAAAAAAGTTTTAATTCTTTCCTTAAAAATATGGGTTGCCACATCAAAATTAGCGTGAAAGTTTATATGCCTTTCATCGTCAACTCGCCTTTGACTATGTAGAAAACAAAAAATTCCAATCAAATTGAAATATACTAAATCTAATTTTTCCAAAGGAAGTCAATGACTTGCAATTGACAAGATGGAGAATTATAATTATCATAAAATGTTACGTAAGATAACATTGTGTCTTGCCTAAAAAGATGGAATCCCGTTATGATCCAAAGTTCGTAATATTTAGAAAAAAAAAATTATATAAATATTCGAACAATGGCACTTAACGAAAATAGAATGTAATATATGCTATAAAACACTGGATGACTTTGATTCATTGTAGTAGAGCCGGATTTGAGCACATTTTTATGACACATTTGAATGGGACCCCCACATAATAAGGGGTCCCACTAAAAAAAATTTATATATTAATTTATGGAAAATATATTTATTGTATAGAAAAATTAAAGATTTAGATAAATTATATGATAAAAACATTAAAACTTTAAGGAAGATTTTTCATAATTTTAATTTACAAAAAAAATTATGTGTATTGTTGTTAAAAAAAATTGTATTTTTCTGAAAAGAAATATTTTATTTGGATATTAATTTTTTTTTGTATAGGGCCCCGATAATCTCAAATCCGGCTCTGATTGTAGTTTTGTTGAAAGTGTTCTGTCTTAACGTAGTTTGGTGATCAATGTTGTAATGTCTTCTAGTCCCATTTTATCAACTCCCTCCACTGTCACGTCCCCGATACGGTAATACCAGTGATCCTCTTCACTCATACCTGGAGACACTTTCCCTAGTTCCACTTATCGCCCTTCTCTTTCTAGACATAAATGTACTTTATGATTTCAATTAATAGCATTTTCTGGATAGAAGAGTGGTAGTCCTCCCACCGATAAACCCTCTTACCCACATGAGAGTTAAGACCAATCTTAGGATATATAAGATGATCGAACAACGTCTACGTTTGGTGTTCATTATTCCATCCTAAAAAAGTTATAAGATAATGTAATCCATGAGAGAAATATTCATCTATGTATCTCAAATGAAGACTTTTAACACATAGAGAAAAAGAGAGACATGCATCAACTTACAATGATTTGATAGAAAGCATCCATTAAACACTATGAGAAGAGTAATAAACCGTTATCGTGATTGTTTTCTTAATATCAAAATCATTTTTCCTCCTGATATCAAAATCTCATTGCGTTACTTCTCTAGCAAAGTCCTCGACATCTTTTCAATATCGCGGACCTACACCGAGGTATTGACGATGATTTTCAGTATCGCTTTACATCCACCAACGAAGCAAACTTTCCATGCGAAGCCTTCGGCTAAACCCATATTTCTTCTTCTACCATTGCAATTCTTGCAAAAATTTCCTATTTACGCCCCGCGGCCTCCCTTGCTTCCTCTCCGATCACTGCATCTCCTTTGAAATTCCCCTAGCATTCTCTACCTAATTCCCCGTGTTTCCTCTCGAGACCATTGCGATTCCTTTAACATCTCGTGCTATTGCTTCGGTGGCTTCCCGTTTTTACTTACGGACTACAGCCCCAACTCTTATTTTTTTTCCGACGTATGTCCCTCTCCGTCTATCGCCATGACTCCTGTCTCAACGCCCTATTACCCCTCAGACTATTTTTTATAGCCACTAAAGCATATCTTTGTGAAAGGTGCGACGTTTGTGAGTTTGTATAACTGTATACACTGGACCAAAAGAAGAAGATCAAGTGGAGATCGGTTCGTTAACCGAATAAACCGAACCAAATTGTCGCCCAGATCTTCACAATGTATTATTGGGCCCTTGAAGAATTTCTTAATATTTATAAGCACAAATAAAGAAACACGTTCTTAGAAAGAATGAAGCATTGTGTATGATCCAAATTAAATCACACCCGTTCGTTTTTTTTTTCCTTCCAAAAAAATGTGATGGACACGTGTCACCACGTCAAGAACTGAACCCAACTTTTATAATATATTAATACTAGAAAATTACCCGCGTTATACGCGGGATAAAATAATTATCGAATAAAATAATTATCAAATAAAATCAAAAATTTTAGTTAAAAAATCATTATGTTGAATTATTAAACATAATCTAAGACCCATTTTATATATTTGAAAGTTGCAATTATTTTGTATACAAATGTGTTTCATCCGTGAAATAATTAAACTAACAAATTTCATTAATAACTATTTTACCTGTGGGAAGATGTATTTATGAAAAATTAAAAATATCTACTTGTCAAACAAAAAAACACATGTAAAAATATATATGAAATTTTTTTTACATACTCATATATTTTTAAAAGATAATAAATTGTTCATTTCTATTTTAAATAAAAAAGTTTTTGGTGTATAAGTTAAATTTATATTCACATTAATTTCTATAATTTAAATCTATAATTTTTGATATCTTTTAATTTGACAAGTTTGATTTACAAATATTTTAATTTTGGCAAGTTTAGGAAGATTCAAATGTGTTTGGCAATTAGACTTATAGTAATCAAAATAAATATATTTGGAAATAAATGTGTTTGGTAATAAGTATAAGATAATTAAATAAATAAATAAAAATAAAGAGAAGAAAATTTGTGGTTATGACACCTAAGCAAAATGCTCCTCAAATAATATATAGGATAATTTTTGATATATTTTAATTTGACAAGTTTGATTTACAAATATTTTAATTTTGGCAAGTTTAGGAAGATTCAAATGTGTTTGGCAATTAGACTTATAGTAATCAAAATAAATATATTTGGAAATAAATGTGTTTGGTAATAAGTATAAGATAATTAAATAAATAAATAAAAATAAAGAGAAGAAAATTTGTGGTTATGACACCTAAGCAAAATGCTCCTCAAATAATATATAGGATAATATGTATATAATAATATAATTTTCCACTTATTTAAATTTCATATTTGTTTGTGTGGAATCTTTGTATTTTTTGATGCAAGAAAAAACAATAGAAGAAAATGTTAGTGGTTATCTTATTCCACGTACACCTCGTAAGTTTCAGTCTGTCCAATACTACGTGAGATGAAAGAAACTACAAGGAAAAGGAAAAGAAAAGGAGGAAATTATTTCAAAAGAATAACTTAAAAGAAAAGTGTGCTAAGTTAAAACTTCGTCAGGGTAATTTATTTTGATTTGGTCATTATAGAAGTTTGAATACGATTTATTATGTGATTTCAAAATTTAAATCATCTTAATTTGTTATATACTATCGGTGCAAAGAATTCTCGTTGAACAAAGATAATTCTTCGTTTTTATGACTTTTGTTTTGTTATTGTTTACCATACATTGACTAACATAAGTTACACAATTTAGGTAATTTATGTATGAGTTCCTTAAGTCGAATTTCAGTTTTAAGTATATGGAATACCCGAAATTTGAGAAAAATGATCACATATTTTTGGGTTAAATTGATCAATTTGAGAGTTGAGAAGTTGTCTTCTTTTCAGATTATTTCCAAAGTTAGAATCCAAATATGTAAATAGTCAATTAGTTGAAGGATGATAGTACAAAAAGGGTAAAATATGGTAACAACGAGTTAGAATCTAAATCTGTAAATAGTCAATAACCTCTTACTGTTTTCCAACCGGATGTCGGAGTTGAATGGAATTCGATCGGTAAGTTTGTTAGTCTCTGAGATCGTTAATTCAATTGGATTTCTTTCTGACCGGTTCTTAAGTAACTGAAACCGGTTTAGACTTTTGAGGCCAAGTTAAGTGGTCTCGTGGAACCGTGTTTTAATTTGAACATATTTTGTTTATAAACCGCCTGCAATTCGATTGGTTCTCTAGGATTTAAACCGGTTTTGGCAAAACCGTTTCCATATTCATATTACTCTTGTCAAAAACTTTCAGACGGTATGCTAAACCCATTTTTTTCTGACCAACGAATGAATTTAGGTGAATTCTTTGTTGTTTGAGAACGTGTCTTGAAATTTGGTTGGTGACGTCAACCTGATCATCTCTTTCCGGTGAGTTCTAATTCGCTTTGTAGTATGATACACTAGTATACCATTTTGAAATATTTAAAATAATAATTAGAATGGTATAATTTTGTGATTATAATTTAACTAAATTAATCTAGCCTTAAAGAAATAAATGTGTAACGCCCCAACCGCCTTATCCATAGGCTCCACATACACTCTCGACCCGTGAGCCCACACTCTCCGACGGTCGGTGCGTTAGTCCGGGAGGCTTGGAAGTCATGTTTACTGACCCTGCAAATCACCACGTGATATTTTCCCGTGTTTTGACCTCACTCACATGGTACTGGAAATGACTTCCCAGTAGGTTACCCATCCTGAAACTACTCTAGCCCAAGCACGCTTAACTCTGGAGTTCTCTCAAGACATGTGACCGAAAATATAAGTGCATTTTGGTGATATAGGTAGCCAAATCAATTATCTTAAGCCTCTTCGCATATACCACATATGCCCTGAAACCGGGGTGTCACAAAATGAATTAAATTATATGAAAGCAAGATATTTAAAAATATAAGTTTAGCCCGGAATGATATCTGTTTAGTTTTGTTATAGCCGGTATCAACATGGTATTCTGATTTAGTAGCTCTATTGGGCAATATATGGCACTGCCACATATGTATAATGTATTATGTGTTTTGGTATTCTGTTAGTAGTATTGGGGTTGACTAGTGTCGTGTGAGCGCACGAAATCAATGCAGACTCACTAAGCGATTTCGTTCGCTCACATTAGTTTTGATTTCCATGTAGACATAGTCCCGAGAGGAAGAGTACGTGGTTGAAGTTTAGAGTCGTTAATTCCGTTGTAGTGCGAGAAGAATTCAAAAGACGAACTTGAAAAAAAGCGTGCTCAATCAGAATTTCTTCTAGGTGATTTATTTTGATTTGGTTTTTATAGAAAATTAAATATATTAATTTACTATGGGTTCTCTAATTTTAAATTATTTTATTTTGTTATAAACCATATGTGCAACTAACTATTCCTAATGGAACAAAATGTAATTTGTCCATGTCATTATTTTACTTCTGGTTTTATATGATGCTAATAGTATAATTCACAATATTTTAATGAAAGGAAAAAAAATTAATCCAAATAAGAGACCGAGAAAGTCGGCATGGATCACTGAACATGAAAGAAACCCACGAATCCTGAAACTAGTCTACTCAAAATTATATCCAAGAGAAAGAGGACTGAAAATAGTTAACAGAAAGATATAAAAAAAATAAGAGTGAAAAAAAAAATATTTATCTTCTTTTTCACATTCTTTTAACTTTTTTTTTTTTTTTGGATATAGTCGTAAATCGTCTTGTATCAAGATTCGTGTGTTTCTTTTCTTGTTGTATGATTCGAGGCGGCCTGTTACACTATGGATTTAGCCCAAGGCAAAATCATGCTCTTAGCCCATCAAGCAACTAAGTAATAACCACCTTATCTTTAGTGTAATTACTTTATGATCAATGTGGGTTACTTTATGGAAACATATGGTTAAAATGTGATCATATGTTGTGCGTGCTGGATTTTCACACAATAGAATTTGTGAAGATTCTTCGAAATAGAGCTTCTTTAGGTTTTCAAACACTTAGAAAGAAATAGAATTAGGGTTCTTGAGCTGTTCTTATTAATTAGCTGAAAAAACTATTTTTGTCTTATTATCTCTCAGAATTTCGGATCCTCTCAAATGAGGGGGGTACATGCTTATTTATAGAGAATACAAATCGGTTTGGACAAACAGTGTTGGGATTTTAATGGGCCTCTGTTTTCTGGGCTTGGCCGTTGGGCCGTTTAACGTATACTTAGTCGATTTAGGCTTATCGATTCTTCTAGGGGAGATTTGACCCCTACAGTTAGCCCCCCAGTTCAACAGTTTTATAAATAAAAGTGTTGAAGTAAGGGTGTCTAAGTGAAGAATCGATTTCCGTTAGACTGTTACCGTGTTGACCGATTTTGCCGAGCCCAAGTGACAAGGTTGTACCCAATTCGGATGAGGTCGAGTTCGTCGAGCATGAGGAGATGATTGAGACCTTCCTGTTCTGGAAGTAATCGTCGGCGAACTCCTGGGAAATGGACCTCGGGAGGAATTACACACTCTGTTCCGTAGACGAGGAAAAAAGGTGTCTCGCCCGTAGCGCGACGAGGTGTGGTTCGATAGGACCACAAAACGCCTTCGAGTTCATCTGCCCAACGGCCCTTCTTAGTATCGAGTCGAGTCTTAAGCCCGTGAATAACTGTTTTGTTCGACGCCTCCGCCTGACCGTTGCCTTGTGGGCAGCGAGGTGTCGACTTGCTGACTCTGATTTTCCACTTGTCGCAGAATAGTTCAACCCGCTTGGAGATGAACTGCGAACCGTTGTCAGCCACTATTTCGTAGGGCACGCCGTGTCGACAAATGATATTCTTCCAGACGAAGTTTTCGACATGCTTGTCGTTGAATAATCCAAATGCTTCCGCCTCGACCCACTTTGAAAAATAGTCCGTGAGGACTAATAGATATCGCTTCTGCCGAGATGGATGGAGCGGTCCGACGATGTCCATCGCCCACCTCATGAAGGGATAAGGCGAGGTGACCGAACTCAAAAACTCTGCAGGTTGATGGATGAAAGGACCATGGCGTTGACATTTATCGCATTTTACCGCGAACAGTTCGCATTCTTTTATCATTTTTGGCCAGAAATATTCATGTCGTTTAATTTGAATGGCGAGTGAGCGACCTCCGGAATGGTTTCCGCAGGATCCGCCATGAACTTCGTGCATTATTTTGCGAGCTGCTTCACCCTCGACACAGACGAGGAGTGGTCCACACAGTCGCCATTTGAAGACTTCCACGTGGAAGAGAATGAAACGTGATGACTGCGCCTTTAGCTTGCGAGCCGACCATTTATGTTTTGGCACCTCGCCGTCTGCAAGATATCCGCGAATGTCAGCCATCCATTTAGTATCGCAACCATAGATCGTGGTCTCGTCGTCAATGGGAATATCGACGATTTCGTGCGCTGGTGGGGGCTCCTCGCTACACGGGTAGGCATCCTCTGGCAATTCTTTGAGCTGTTCGGGGAGAAGACCACGGTTAAAATTTGTATTTGCCAGGTCGAGCCTATTGTTTTCGGCCATCACATCCGTTGTTTCGTCTGCCCCGACTGCGTCGGACTGGTCGAGATCCATCGGAACCGGTTCGACAACATCTTTGGTTTGGTCGTGATCCATCAGGTCTGTCGCGAAGCGAATGGGCGAGCCGCTGTTAAGATCCACCTTCCGCTTCGCGGCTTGAGATCTCGTCAGTACGTTGACTTCCCTGGCTAGTTCGATGCTTGGTTTCTCGATTAACTCAACCTGGACGATTCTTTGAAGATCTTTGTCGGGATGCGCCGACGAGCCGAGTGAAGCGAGGGCATCTGCTTGCGAGTTCTCTGCCCTTGGAATTCTTGTTAAGGTAAAAACTTCGAAATCCGCCGTTAATGTTTTGACGAGTGCGAGGTATGCCTCCATGCGTTCGTCTTTTGTTGCGTACTCGCCGTTGAACTGATTCACGACGAGCTGAGAGTCGCAAAAGGCTTCTATCCTTGTCATTTTAAGAGCTTTAACCAATCGTAGATCCGCGAGGAAGGCTTCGTACTCTGCCTTAGTGTTCGATGCTCTGAAGCCGAGGCGGAATGATTGTTCCAGAGATTCTCCGTCTGGTGACGACAGTCGAATGCCTACTCCGGATCCGTGTTTAGATGACGAGCCGTCGACATGTAACTGCCAGATTTGGGATGAGTCTTTGTTTTCGCTTTCTGACGAGGCCGCTGCCTCTGGTAGTTTGATTAGAAAACTGGCCAACACTTGTGCCTTGATTGTCGTTCTATTTTGATACTCGATATCGAACTCGCTTAACTCGATGGCCCACTTGGCGAGTCGCCCAGATTGAGTTGGGCTGTGGAGAATAGATCGTAGCGGAAAGGTACTGAGAACCACGATCGAGTGCGATTGGAAATATGGTCGCAGTTTGCGAGCTGACGTAATAACCGCGAGTGCTAACTTCTCTATCAGAGGATATCTTGTTTCCGCATCGGTTAAAGGTTGACTGACGTAGAAAACAGGCTTCTGCTCGGTGCCATTTTCGCGAATTAGAACTCCACTGATTGCCAAGGCGGAGACTGCAATGTAAAGGTAGAGCGGTTCGCCAGCTATGGGTTTGGTCAAAACCGGTGGAGTCGCGAGATATTGCTTCAACTTCTGGAAGGCTTCGTCGCATTTTTCTATCCACTCGAAAGCGTGTCGAGCTGCACCCTTTTTATCCTTAAGCGTTTCATAAAAAGGCAAGCATTTGTCAGTAGAGCACGAGATGAATCTGTTCAATGCTGCGGCTCTTCCTGTCAAGCGTTGGACTTCCCTTTTTGTTTTAGGCGAGGCCATCTGGATGAGCGCATGAATTTGCTTTGGATTTACCTCGATCCCGCGACGAGTTACCATATAGCCAAGGAACTCGCCTGATGTCACCCCGAAACGACACTTAGCCGGATTGAGCTTCATGTTATACTTGTTTAATAGCGTAAAGCATTCTGCGAGGTGGCTGACATGGTCTTTTTCCTCGAGCGATTTGATGAGCATATCGTCTATGTAGACCTCCATTGTCTTGCCGAGGAGGCCTTCGAACATCCTGTTCACCCAGCGTTCTTAAGGCCGAAAGGCATAACCTTGTAGCAATAGATCCCGCGATCTGTAATGAAAGATGTTTTTTCGTGATCGCCGGGGTGCATAAAAATTTGATTGTAGCCAGAGAAAGCATCCATAAATGATAACAGCCTATTCTTAGATGTCACCTTGACGAGGCAGTCGATATGAGGAAGAGGGAAACTGTCTTTTGGGCATGCCTTGTTCAAATCCGTGAAGTCCACACAGACTCGCCACTTGCCATTCTTCTTCTTCACGACGACTGGATTAGCGAGCCAATCTGGATATCTGACCTCAGCGATCGAACCGGCTCGCAAAAGTCTTTCTACTTCGTCGTTCACCGCTTGAGCTCTGTCCGGTCCGAGTCGCCTTCACTTCTGTTTTATGGGTTTGAAGGTCGTATCGACATTCAACTCGTGACTGATGATGTCGATATCGATCCCGGGCATATCCTCTGTGGCCCACGCGAAAGTGCTAACGTTCCTTTTAAGGAATTTGACGAGTTCGAGCCGGACGGCTTCATCTAGCGTTGCGCCAATCTCCACACACACTTCTCCAGGAACTTGTCGTCAATGCAAACTGATATGACGGGTTCGCACGTCGGACCCGCTCCTTCCTCTTTGGCGGCTTCCGCGATCTGTAGTTGCTACAAAACGTATGAGATTTCCTTGACGGGCTCCCTGTCTATTTTGAACTTTTTTCGCGGCTCGCTCGGAATGGGCACTGTCGCCCGACTCCTCAATTTGTGCGCGGTCATGAAGCAAGATCGCGACGCCGACTGACTCCCTCAGATTTTTTTGATCCCGATTTTTGTTGGAAACTTAAGGTAGAGATGGTAAGTCGAGGCGACGACACGCATCGAATTGAGCCAAGGGGTTCCCATTATCACATTGTAAATCGCCGGGTTGTCCGATACCGCAAACTCCACTAGTTTTGTTACTCCTTCCGCACATACTGGAAGTTTGATCGTTCCAAGTGTCATTATCGTCTCGCCATTGAATCCGGTCAAAGGCTTAGGATAGGATTCGACTTGAGCGAGGTCGATTTCCATGTGCTTAAGAGCGTCAATGAAAATGATGTCGACTGTGCTTCCAGTATCGATCAAAACGCGACCCGTGTCCCATCCTGCGACGGTGAGTCGGATGACTTGCGGGTCGTCCTGAGGTTTTTCAATGTCATCGATCTCATTTTCTTTGAACTGGGTTACATCGTTTGGAAACATTGACGGTATGGGTTTTTTCGCTTCTTCCTCAGCTCGTCTTTGATAAGCTTTGATTGACGAGACAGTGTTTGAGTAATAACGCAAGCTGACCATGATCATGTTGCAGATTTTTTGTTTCGAGCCGCTTCGGCCGTCACTATTGTTTTGCCGGCCGAGGTGGACCTCGTCGTTATTCCGCCTGTCCCGTTTGTTATTCTTGCTATTGTTCCCGGACAGACCGTCTCCTTCTCTTGCATCGTCGAATTGCTCGAGCTGAAAATCGTTAACACTTATATTTTCTCTGAGCTCTCCGGCGGCTAGCTTTGCTGCGAGTCGCATACCGAGCACTCTGCAGTTAGCCGTCGAGTATCCACCCATTTTGTTCAAGACGCAATATGCGGATTCGTCGTAATGCGATTTCCTTATCCATGTATTGCTGTTACTATGACTCGGAGTGCCATTTTCGCGACCTCGCCCTCTTCCTCGACCAAAGCCGGGCGAGTCCACCTGGTAGTTATGGGCACCCTTAAAACCTCCCTCATGCTGCATAAAGTTGCCTGGCTTCATTTTCGCTGTAGCTGTGGCTTCCCGCGGATTCCGAACTATGGCCTTCCCATATTTCTGGTCCAGGATTTTGGTTTTATCCTCGCTCTTTACGAAGCCGTTGGCGCGATGAAGCGCATCTTGAATAGACGAGGGCTTTTCGAAGCGCATCTTGTATAGACGAGGGCTTTTCGAAGCACGTTGATCGTCATCTCCTTTCGGAAATCCGAGTTATACCACCGGGCTTTTCGAAGCGCGCTTAATGCGGACTGGTCGTCAATCCCCTTCACTTGAGTAAGCATCGCCTTAAAGCGTTCGATGAAAACTCCCAAGGGTTTGCTAGCCACTTGCGAAATGGTGTAAAGATCAGCCTCGGACGTCCTGCGCTTGATTAAGATTGCGTATTGCTTTAGGAACGCTTCGGAGAGCTGCGCGAAGCTGTCGATCGAATTCTGCTTCATTCCCGTGAACCAATAGAGAGCTGCCCCCTTGAGATGCTCCACGAAGAGGAGGCAACAGCGAACGTCAATTTCGTCGAGACAGAAATTAGCTCGCCCCATAGCTATTGAGAAAGCCCTGATGTGCTCCGTGGGGTCGCCCTTTCCATCATAAATTGGAAGCCTGAGCTTCCCCGGATTGGATAGACGTGCCTTTATTATTCGCGCGGTAAAAGGAGTAGTGCGAGCTTCTTCAAGGACACGGTTGATCTCTGGCGCCTTGCTGGTTGCGCGATGGACTTGTGATCACATACCCTTGATATCACGAGCTATTTGCCGCATGATGTCTTTTAGCTCGTCCATCTCCCTTTGCTGCGAAGCGATAGCTCCGGGATTGGTCGGGGCTTTGGCCTGCTCCATCCATCGCGTATTCTCTGCGATTTCGCCCTCATTCCGACCTTGGACACGACTGGTCGGCCGACTGGGTCAAGTGGTTCCGAATTCGGGTCCTTCCAGATCATCTGCGATTGCAACTATACTTCTTGTTGCATCTGCGAGGAGGACGACCCCGTCTCTGAGAGGCGTTGGCGTATGATCCTCGCGAGCCCCGTGAGCTGAAGGCGAGGCCGCTGGGTGACGCGACGTATAGCACCGTGAGGTAGGCCTTGAGTCTGACGGGCTGTCGGCAACGCCTTGATCTCGGCGGTCAGGTTGCTGTTGATGGTTTCCTGGTTCTGCGATTGCTTGAGCAACTGCTCGAGCATTGCTTTGAGCCGATCGAAAGCTGCCGGTGTTGCCTGGTCGGCCGAGTTGGTATTGGCGGTCGTCTGGTTTCCTGTAGGGACATATCTGCCAACTTCCGCCTCTAACACGGACTGGCTGTTTGCCTGCCCACTCTCGGCGAGCTCCCTTGGATCTGAACCACCTTCCGTTGCTGGAGATTGCGGGTTCGTTGTTGACATCTTGGCGATTTCGTCTAAGCCTTTTTTCGTGTATGAAGCTAGTGTTGCGAGTAGCACCCTCCTTCTAGCGCCAAATTGTGCGTGCTGGATTTTCACACAATAGAATTTGTGAAGATTCTTCGAAATGGAGCTTTTTTAGGTTTCCAAACACTTAGAAAGAAATAGAATTAGGGTTCTTGAGCTGTTCTTATTAATTAGCTGAAAAAACTGTTTTTGTCTTATTATCCCTCAGAATTTCGGATCCTCTCAAATGATGGGGGTACATGCTTATTTATAGAGAATACAAATCGGTTTGGACAAATAGTGTTTGGCTTTTAAAGGGCCTCTGTTTTCTGGGCTTGACCGTTGGGCCGTTTAACGTATACTTAGTCGATTTAGGCTTATCGATTCTTCTAGGGGATATTTGACCCCTACAGTTAGCCCCCCAGTTCAACAGTTTTATAAATAAAAGTGTTGAAGTAAGGGTGTCCAAGTGAAGAATCGATTTCCGTTAGACTTCGATTCTTTCCTTCTCGGGGCCTCAGTTTTATCAAAAACCCAAGTATTCTTGTACTATATAAAGGTTGTACAACATTTTTGTACAACCAAGGCTGAATAGATCACACTTTTTTGAGCAAATCACTTTTTATTCAATTAACCTCCCTAAAATCCGAAATATCCCACTCGGTTACTGTTCATCTGAGCAGGAACGTACTCTCACTTACAACATTCCTTTCAATTTATCAAAGAATCCCCAAACCTATTACAAATTCTAGTGTCGATCTCATCTCGAGTTCAACATTTGGCGCTTTAGATAGGGGGACTTTACATCTAGAGGATATCTTTATACGCAATCATGGACCTCAACAAAGAAGCGAGCATCCGAACACACTCCGCGGAGGCAAGCGCTCAGGGTACTAACACTCTGGTGTCCCAAGGAGCGACTCTTGTCCTCAGACAAGATAGTCCTAGCCTAGTAAGCGCGGACACCCCCGACGTCTTCCCAGAAGGACAGAACCGACCCGCAGACTTTGGCGGACCATCCTTGTCCCCAAGGCAAGCATGCTCCGCAAGGAACTTGATCGATACACAGATCCCCGGGAAAGAAATCCTAATGATCATGGGAGGATTCGACGCAACCCACGACTCGGTCATGTCCCTCAAGCAGCACGAGAAAAGAGCAAAAATCGAACTGGACTATCTCCGTAGGACCAAGGTGGACATGCCTGTCATCTTTAGCGAGGACAACACAAAACACCTCGTCTTGCCCCACAACGACCCGCTCGTGATCACTTTGGCAATCGACAACTACGAGGTGAGCAGGGACCTGGTCGACACCGGGAGCTTCGTCAATCTAATTTTCAAGGAAACCCTGGAAAAGATGGAGATCCACGATGACCAGATCAAACTAGGCGCTCAGTCCCTGACGAGCTTTGACGGTATAACTACTACGACCGTTAGATCAGTTAAAATAGCAATACACGCCAGCAACACCTCCCAGAACGTGAAATTTATTCTCGTACACAAACGGTTGTATACAACGCGATCTTGGGAACCCCTTGGTTATTCTCCCTTCGTGCGATCGCTTCCGTCTACCACTAGTGCGTCAAGTTCCCAACCTCGGCCAGAGTTTTCACTATCCGGGGAAGCCAAAAGATGGCCCGCACGTGTTTCATTGCTGAGAAATACTTACGAATGGCTAACTATCACATCGATCCCACCGATGAAGCCAGCTCCTCCGAGCCCGGGCAGAAGTCCACGACTCAAATAAGTATTGACCCAGCTAACCCTGCTCACCGGATTAGCATCGGAGCCAAGCTTGCCGATCCTATCCAGGCCGAGCTGATAAGTTTCCTGAGTATAAACATTACCACCTTCGCCCGGACGATCGATGATATGAAAGGCATCAGTCCGAGCGTCACAAGCCACGAGCTCAATGTTGACCCAACCTATAAGCCGATAAAGCAAAAATGCAGGAAGCTTGGACCCGAGCGATCCAAAGCCGTTAATGACGAAGTGGCTAGGCTCTTGGAAGCAGGGTCGATAGCAGAGGTTTGGTACCCCGAGTGGTTGGCCAACCCGGTTGTCGTCAAGAAGAAGAACGACAAATAGAAGGCCTGCATGGACTTAACCGACCTGAACAAGGAATGCCCAAAGGACAGCTTTCCACTTCCCCACATCGACCGGGTGGTAGAAGCCACGGCAGCCAACGAGCTGCTCTCATTCAGGGATGCGTTTTCAAGATACAACCAGATAGCAATGCACCCTGATGACCGAGAGAAAATTACCTTCATTACCGACCGCGGAACGTACTTCTATCGGGTCATGCCTTTTGGTCTGAAGAACGCGGGAGTGACCTACCAACGTTAAGTTAACAAGATGTTCGCCGATCAGCTAGGTGACACTATGGAAGTCTACATCGATGATATGCTAGTAAAGTCTTCGAAGGTGGTCGGTCATCTAGAGGATTATTTTAGAACATTAAACCTCTACGAAATGAAGTTGAATCTGGCCAAGTGCACATTCGGAGTTACTTCCGAAGAATTCCTCGGGTAAATTGTGACTCAGTGAGGAATCAAAGCAAACCCCAAGCAGATATCGGCAATCAGGGATCTCCCTTCCCCGAAGAACAAAAGAGAAGTTTAGCGCCTAACTGGTCGGATCGCCGCCTTGAACCGATTCATCTCCCGCTCAACCGACAGAAGTCTGCCGTTTTATCAACTCCTGCGAGGGAACAAAGAGTGCATCTAGGACGACAAGTGCGAAAAGGCATTCAAGGATTTGAAGTCGTACCTGACAACTCCTCCGGTCCTGGCCAAACCCGAGCAAGGCCAGACTCTGTACCTTTACGTGTCCATGACGGATGCATCCGTAAGTGGCGTTCTCGTCCAAGAAGACCGGGGAGATTAAAAACCCATTTTTATGTCAGCAAGTCCCTCGATGGCGCCGAGTCGCGATACCCCATCTTAGAGAAGCTGGCTCTGGCCGTCATTATGTATGCCCGGAAACTACGTCCATACTTCCTGTCCCACACTATTGCGGTCATGTTTTTCCAACCACTCCGCACCATCCTTTACAGCCCGAGCCAGTCCGGGCGGAAGAGGAAGTGGACGATTGAGCTCAGCGAGTACGATATTGAATTCAAAAACCGGACTTGTGCCAAATCGTAAGTCTTGGCGGACTTCATCACCAAGTTGCCCCCGGACAAGGAAATACTCGAGCCGCAGAATGCTGAATAGACCCTCTATATCAACATTTCATCACCAAGTTGCCCCCGGACAAGGAAATGCAAGAGGTATTTTAGATTGAAAATATAAGGCTCTTGCTACATTTAAACTGTAGACACATATTGAGGTGCTTTCTTTCAACAACATAATTGTGTTGAGGTGTGTAAACACAAGAATGGTAATGGAAACTATAATTCAGGTGCATTATCAGATCCTATGCTAATAACTGTTTTTCCAAATTGAGTTTTAATGAGTTGAAGGAAATTCGGAAAAACTGTAGATACATCACTTTTCAGAGCTAGAAAATAAATCCATGTGTTTCTAGTGCCATCATCTATAACTGTTAAGAAATATCAATATCCATTAATAGAAGTAACATGGAATGGTCCCCAAGTATCTATATGCAACAACAAAAAAAGGTTCCTCAAAGATATCTTATTTGAAACAAATGGTAATTATTTTTGTTTTGACAAATGAGAAATTTTACAGTGGAAAGTTGAAAGTCTCTGAGGAAGATTTATATCTGGGGACAGATGTAAAATCCTGGAAAGTGCAGGATGACCAAGACGCTGGTGCCACAACTCTGGAGAAGCAACCAGTAAGGAAACATGATTAGCAGGAGAAGTGGATTCATTTTGGTTCAGGGGATACAGATCATGTGACTCATCACCCTGACCAATTGTCCTATCATGTGAATGATCATGTATGAAGCAGGAATCATTATAAAAATGAACTGAAAATTGTTTGTTTTTCTTAGTTAAAGAAGTAACACTTATCAAATTAAAAGTAAAAGAAGGGACATAAAAAACATTGTGAAGTGTGAGCCTGTTGCTAAGGTGAACTGTTCCAGAGATATGGATGGGTATGATAGTGTTATTTGGAAGGTTATTGTGGTGTTAGTGATGTTTTTTAATCTCAGAAAATAAGCTTAGTTCACAGCAGACGTGACAACTGGCTCCAATATCAAGATTCCAAGCCATTTTAGAGAAATTAAGGCCTGGTTCCAAAACAGAAATGTAGTGAGAAGGTACAAGTGAGGTACCTTGAGCTGAGATAGAACCAGAAGTGCCTGAGGGGTGAGTTGCTCCTATGACTTGATACGCAGAACCTTGTAGTTGTATGTTTAACTGAAGAAGACCACATTAGATGAAGATACATCCTTAGGAACTGAATCTGTAGTGTAAACCATGTGAACATGATTCTTAGGAATATACCTACCTTTATAACCAAGTGTTGAAGTCTTGTATCCAGGAGGATATCTATGGATTTTGTAGCATCGAGCCATGATATAAACTGGCATTCCATAATGTGATCACACAGGACGAGGTTTGCCTTGATAAACATTTCCTTGAGCCATTGTTGCTTGAAACACCGCTGGTTCAGGAATAGCTGGAGAGAAAGATCATTGTTGTTCTTCTTGAGCCACAAAGTTGTGTATCTTGGTGAAAGCAGGAAGTGGATCCATCATGAGAATTTTTTTCCTTGTTTGAGTAAAAGATTCATTGAGCCTCATGAAAAATCTAACAATGTTCCTCCTCTCATACAACTGAAGCCACTTATCATTTGAACCACTCGTACAATTACCACAAGTACAAGAAGGTAACTCTATAAAATTCGTTAACTCTTGATCTAACTGCTCTTGAACAATACAGATTTTTGATAAATTGCTTTGTTTAAATCGGCCTTCCAAGTTCAACCACCAAAAACGAGCATCATCGAAATAAACTGTTCCAGCTCCTATTTCTTTAGATACAGCATTCGTAGTCCATGTACAAACCATATCATTGCATCTACTCCAAGACCCATAATCATTATCAGATTCCAAAGGTTTAGAAAGAGTAATCCGATTTTGTTTTTCGCATTAAGAGCTTTGAAAATGGAGAGACACCATGTATGGTAGTTAGATTCACCGATAAGCTTGTCTGATACAAGAGAGACGCCGGAATTATCAGCAACATGAAGAAATAATGGACTCGCATATGGATATTTGTTTGAGCGACGGAGCTGAGGTTGAGAAGACGCAGTCGCCATGAACGAGATAGTAACAGAAACTCATGAAATCAACGACGGAGAACTGAAAGAGAAGAAATAAAGATCATAGAATTCGATATGAAGTCTGATGTAATAAATTTTCCGATCAATTTGAAGATAATCATTCGGAGAAGACGAATTCAAGAGAAGAAAAACGAATCGATCAGAGAAAATCGATCAAAATCAACAATTTGCGGAAGAAAGAGTGAATGAAGCTTGAGCCAAATGCTCTGATACCATTTCAGATCTAACAAAATTTTATTTAAGCTTCATTAAATTTATAAAGAAGGATTAAATGTTCTTTTTATACTCACAACATAAGAATACTAAACCAAAAAAACCAATATGAACTAGTATTAAATAACCATATATATAATCTCATAGATTATCTTCCATCTAGGAGTAATGATGCATTCGTCCCTCCATGCGTGTGGTCAAGCGCCTAATAGAGAGGTAGTGGGGTGAAGTGTCCAATGGTGATGATGATCGGTGAAACAAACAAGTTTTTTTTTTTTTTTACTAAACATTTCTACTACAGAACTCACAAATTATTTAAATTCAAAAAATAAATAACCAAATATTCCATAACAAAAATCAACACCAGATTCAGGAATGAACAAATACTAACAACCTAACACAACTAGTTTGCTAGACTAACAACAATAGCACAATTTCCTATCATCCTTCCGTCCCAGCCATGATTCCACGATCTCAAAATTTACTTTACTTTACCTGCAACACATGGAAATAAGAGTTGCGTGAGTATTATCACAAATACTCAGTGAAGCGGTCAATTACTACGTGAACAATCAACATTCAACAGACATGCAACTATCAGCAATGATGCAATTTTCACCATTTAACAAGTGGTGTCGATCGACACTCCTCCTAGGTGTCAATCGACACTCCAATTTCAAACCAAACCTCACGATAAAAAAGGGCGGTGTCGATCGACACTACTACTAGGTGTCGATCGACACCTCTCGCAGAAACTAAATCCGAGTCAAATCCTCTCGCAGACTCGATTCGTTTCCTCGTACAAGATCAATCACGACCAAGCCACAACATATCACATAAAAACACAGGAATATCAATCATAATCTTCACAAATCAATCACTCAATCTCCTAACAAACTAGTCCCGTAACCGCGATCACGCACTCTCCTCGATTTTGGATTAAAAAGGGAAAGGAACGAACGAACGAGGAACGACGATGAACAACCACGAACCGAGGCTAAAACTCGCAGGAACGAAGTACTAACGCCACTAGCTACGCAACAAGATTATCTCTATGCTCGAGGAATCACACGAGAAGGTTTCCGAGGGATTTCCTTGCAACAATCCTTCGAAAACTCTCACAATCTCTTCTCTGCCTCTCTTACACGATTTCTCTCATCCCAAAACGGCCACAAGTCTGATAATAGACTTAAATATAGAGGCCCTAGGTTTGTTCCCTTAAACCAAACCAAACCACGATAAAAAAAAATCTAAAAACCAGATTCTGCAATAACTGGTGCATCGATATGTTATAATTCTCCATCCTCTAAACTAGATTCAACCTCGAATCCTCACAAAACCGTCTATCAAAGACCAAACCTGACCAAAAACCGGTCAATACCACCCGAGATCTTATACCCGATCTCCGAGGCCCTTGTATAATCTCATGTTTATACGTCTGTTTTCAGACATTTATCATTCTTCACTCATTCGACACCCCTCCCACTCGCAAGACGCATCCCTTGAGCTATCGATGTCACGTGCCCCATCCACTCTCAGGACGCATCCTTTGAGCTCCGGGTACACATCGGAACTAATCATCCCCTCGAGAGAACTAATCATCTCCCGATACTTGTAATGAAAACTAATCATCCCAAAGAGTATACAGGAGAACTAATCATCTCCTATGAGGAACTAATCATCCTCGCTGAAGAACTAATCATCTCCAGACAAAATGAATAAGTTATTCGGAGCCGCAACCCGTAGAGTAATAAATTCTAAAACGTCTATAAACATCTATCGACTAGAACTACCTCCCGTGGTTTAAACTCGATACTCCGTAACTCGGAATATCTCAAAAACAGGACCAAACACCGGCCCACAAAAAGACATATAAGAACTACTCATCTTATAACCACAGATAAATAAGAAACTCCATCTTATAAATCTCTTAAAAGTATATTCGTTACAACAAAAACGAAAATACAACAAAAGCAACACTTGCTAAAACCAAAACTGGGACCACAAAGAGAAAGAAAGCTCAAACGGCGACCTGCTTGTCGAACCACTTCCTGAACTTTAACTTCATCTTTGCCTCAGGCTCCCAAGTCTCCTCCCCGCAACCCGCACAAATCCACCTAACTCGCAATAGAAGAAACTTATTCCGACGCAGCTCCTTGACTCTCCTCTCGAGAATCCACACAGGAACTGCCGGAACCGACAATTACGCCGAAGATCTTCAGGAATCTTAGCCACTAGCCCCTCTTATTCATGTGGGCACTTCCTCAATATCGAAACATAAAACCCCTTATGAAATGCCCTCATAATCGGAGATAACTCTAGCCGATAAGCAACCGGCCCAACCCGCTCCACTACCAGAAACAGACCCATAAACCGCGGACTCAGCTTTTTCTCTGTTATGGATCTGTTAGGACCCCTCAACATAGCCATCTTGAGATACACACGCTCTCCCACTGCAACTCAAGCTCTCGCCTCCGCTTATCTGCATAACTCTCTTTCCTATCCTAAGCTTCCTTCATGTTTAGCCTCCCAACTTGAACCTTCTATGTCGCTTCCTGAACATAAGCAACCCCAAAAATACTCCGCACCCCCTCTTAGGTCCAGCATAGTGGTGTCCTGCATGGCCTCCCATACAAAGCCTTAAAAAGAGTCATCCCAATACTCGCCTGGAAGCTGTTATTATAAGAAAACTCTACCAAGCTCAAATGATCAACTCAGTGACCACCCCAATCCAGTACACACATCCGCAGTAAAACCTCTAAAGTCTGAATCGTCCTCTCGGATTACCCATCAGTCTGCGGATGGCATGCTGTATGATATGCTCAAATTTGCCTTTGAACTACTCTCTCAAATTAAGAGATCAGTGTAGTACTTAGGGTTATCAAATCCACAGGGAATCAGAAACACAATAGATCTAAACTTTTGAATTAGGCTAAGCAGAATAATGAGAATGAAAAGCAAGTAAATTAAACAAGTAAAACGGTTGTGAAAATCAATTAAAAGAAAGCTAGGCGCAGGAAAGTCGCAGGTGAATCAGAATTGCGATTAATAAATAAAAGATACGATATTAAGCACAGTTCTTAAACATGAACACGAATATAAAATCAATCAACTTTCGCTGCAGAGATTATCTATGTCAACATCCTAGAAAACAAAATTTCTTTACGAATCCTAACAATTTAAACAAGCATTAAAGTTCAAGTTCAATTGTTCACAAAACCCTAAACCAAATTTCTTTGCGAAAAGGAATTTTGCTCATCAAAGGCTAGATCAAGCAATCAATAAAACTGTTGTTTCTATTAATTATCCTAAGATCAGATTTCAGGTCATGAATCTAAAATTAGTAATAAACTCAAGCCAAGATGAAGAACTTCTAAAGATATTATCCTATGCAATTAAAATCAGATCTACCAAATCATCAAACACCTTTGAAAATCCCTAAACCTAACAGGGAAACTACTCAGACATAATCAAAGAAGAAACCATCTTATTAATTGAAGATATCTATTAAAACTAAGTAAAATAAAGCATAAGCCTAAACAATAGCTTTAAAAACGTATATATAGAGGTTTTAAACCGACTGGAAACATAAAAGTAAACATTTGGAGCTTCTTGGCAAAAACGGCAAACTTCCAAAATTGAACTTTTCTGAATCCGCGATGGTGTCGATCGACACCAGCCTCTGAAATTTATTCTTAACTTTATCAATTCGTTGTCTTCTTCCGCAATGCTCCAAAACTTCCAGTAAACATCATTTATGCTCCAAACATCTAGAAACCTGCAAAGACTCTAAACCACTAGAAAAACATATAATAGACTCTATAAAGCGGACTTATATCATGGTCTAAAACGGGTAAAAACTATGATATATCACTGTACTCATATCCACCTTTAGTGACCATCTCTGCCTGAAATGCTCCCCAAAACTCTGAAGCAAATCTCGGATCCCGGTCTGACACAATACTGGTTGGCACTCCACGCAGCCTCACAATCTCCTTCACAAATTTCTTAGCCAAAACAGTTGTTCCGTCTATCTTCTTGATGGCCAGAAAGTGTGCAGACTTAATCAATTGATCCACAGTCACCCAGGTAGCATCGAAGATCCGCGAGTTAGGTAATCCTACCACGAAATGCATCGTGATCCTATCCCACTTTCACTCCGGAATAGGTAAACTCTGCAATAAACCACTCGGAACCTTAACTCCTCGACTTTCGGAGAGGAGTCTCATTCTCATAGAAACCCGACCGCGAACAAGAATAGTCTCATTCGGAGAGACATGATACTCAGAACCCTCTGCGATCGACACAGTAACCAAACTTTGATCACTCGCCTGAGCTACTCGAATCCTACTCAGAAGATCCGCCTGATCCGCCGCCTCTAAACCCAATGGCCCTGCGAAATAACACACAACCGCAAAGTGTTAATCCTGCTCATAAGCGACTTGATATTCAGCTCCCAAGCCAAATCTACTCTTCAACGCCTCAAAGCATCAACCACCTGGTTTGCGTTAACGGATGGTAAACAATATCCCATTGAGAACTACTCAAATCACAAACCAATGTCTGAAATATCTTTCTAAAACTCCAACGACTTACCTCGGAAACCATCACTACACATATACTACCAGTTGACGCCTACCACACCTTGCGATCCGCTGGTCAGTCTTACACGGAATCATACACTCAAACTCTGAGATCTATATCATGTCTCGTGCCTGTGACATGATCAGACATTGATTACTCATATTTATACTGTCATCATCACACTCTCAGGACGTCTCCTTCGAGGTAACGATGTCGATGCCACTCTACTCTCAGGACGTCTCCCTCAAGCTCTGGATCTATACAGGAAAAAAAAATTTCCTTTAGAGTAATCAACTCATACACGTACAAGCACTTGAAACTAGGATTACTTCCCGTGATATTAACCACCATTACTTACTAGACAAGACATCTCTACTCCAATAACCCTTGGCTAACACAACCGATCTTACTCAAGATCCAAACTTAACCTTCGATTCACATTGCTAATCCTAGATTACTCGCACGATACATATACATATTGCTCTTAACTCTTTTCACTACCTCACACCACATGACGCATCCTATGGCCCGTCAGGATACATAGTGCTCGCACTCTTAGAACGCATCCAATGAGTCAACGGTAATTGGGGAACTCACATACCCGCGAAAGAACTCATATCAATCGCAACATCTGGGGGACTCACATCTCCACTGAAGAACTCACATCTCCGAAATAAAAGAGTTACTTGAGACCGCAGCCCCTAGAGAAATAAATATCATACGCCTATAACCTCGGGACAGCACCGACTTAGGGGTCTGAAACCAACCCCTGAAATCACCATGCACACTGCATAAGGCTTAACCAGCTCGACCACGCCAACATAGGTGTAATAACAATCTGATCTTTAGTCACCATAATTCATCCCAAACAAGAACGCAAGGAAAAGCCTTCTCCCTCGGCGATGTATTGGGTAACTACTCGTATCCAAATACATTGCAAAACAGAACACTACCCGTCTAGATTCGCCCGGAACTTCCTGAATGCAACGTTTCTTACTCCGAACAAGGTCTGCCAGATTGATCGGACAACAATCAAACAAGAACATGCACAACTAACCGTAAACCAAGAATTGGTTTCATCGATTATGCAATAACCAAACAAGTACATGCACGACCATAAGACGCTATATCCGTTACCAGGGTCGTCTGAACCGAGTTTCCAACGCAGGATAATCTCTAGGCTTGACACCCACCAACATGGACCAAAAATCTTGACACTACTTAGACTACAACAACCGAGATTACTACTCGAGTCCAAAAACCGTCTTACAAAAGACTGACCTCCTTGCCTCACTTAGCCAATACCACAAGAGATCCTCACCTGATCCCAGAAGCTCACGTCTAATCCTCTCAAGAGAACATACCGCTCGCACTCTCGGGATACAACCCTCGAGCCAGCAGTACACAGGAGAACTCACATCTCCTCTGATTAGACCGCCTCACGTGGTACAATCTCGATATTCTCCGCCTGGAATATCCTCATAAAAACAAATAACCTTAGTCAACACAACTAAACAAATAATAGCCATGCGTCTTATAAATCATAAGAAAATAAATAAGGAACACCATCTTATAAATTTTCATACAGAAAAAAACGTTTTTAACACCAACAAAAACCAAGAACAAAAATTCCAAAACTACAACTCTGAACTGGAACAAAACCAAAAAGAAAGAATGACCGCTCAATCCTAGACCTGCTCTCCCAGATCCTCAATTGTTGCAAGCCCCTCAACTAACTCTGCCCTCGAGGCGTACATGGAAGCTCTGTCAGGCTTTTTCAGCCCCATCTGAAGTCCTGTTACAAACTTGCTCATCTGGGCCCGCTCCTCATCCATGCCACTACTCGCATAGACCACTAGCCTACTGAACTCAGCATCATACTCACGAACGGATCGATTACCCTGAACCAAACTCCTAAACTGCAACTCTAACTGCTCCACCACATCTTGAGGGAAATACTTGGCATTAAACTCGCCCAAAAATTCACCCCAAGTCCACACTGTTCGCCTCCTCCTGGTTTGAACTCCTGTCCACCAAAGGTAGGCATCACCATCCATGAACCCTACCGCCAGATCCACGTTGTACTCCTCAGGACAAGTGATAGAACGAAGCCTACGCTCTACCTTCAACCTCCACTCATTGGCTGCCTTTTGTCCCCCTCCACCCGATAAGGACAAAGGACCCATGTCCTGCATCTCGTTGAACATCACTAGATAATGCTCCCTTGGGTTCATCAATGGATCCTACTCTGGTACCGCAACCAGTAACCGCTCCAAAATCAAAGCTAGCGTCTTCGCCAAATAACCTTCTGGATCCTGAGCTCCGCCCGTAGCATAACCCGAACCTGGGCCTCTGACCGCACCAGCAACTTAGGTACTCCTCTCTGAATCCTCCTGATATTTTGGCAAAACAGCCTCCTGCTCTGAAGACTCACTCTGAGTCACCCACTCGAACGACGTAGACACACAACCCCAACTACGACCTCGGCCTTCACGGCCACCAACTCTGCCAACACGACCTCTCGGAATTCTAGCCATCGTACACTGCACTTACCGAAAGCACATTCTAAGATACTAGAATTCATAGAATAAAGGTCAAACAATCACATACCCGTCACGTGTTGTCCATTCCCGTCACGTGAACGTCAGGGAACCACCCGGTCCTTTTCCACAAAGGCTAAGGACTTATGATCCCTTAACAACTTGCATCGATCGCTATGCAACACATGGCCCTAGGCTGCAATCCCGTCTCTCCATGTAATTATGAACTTTAACTAATACTCCACAAGTAATTAGCCAAGTCATAGGACACGGGAATGACATACCACGTACTCATCAAGTTTTATATGTTTTGCTCATAATCATTTATGCATATAAACTTGGTATTTAAGCATACATAGATTTATGTTCAACACTTAGTATTTCTAATGAGTTCATAGAAAATAATCTCTACGGCTATAAGCATCACAATTATCAAACACGTGTGTTCTACTCATCAACACACGATCCCACATAACTTAGACTCGCCTCTAAGAAGAAGTATGTGAGCTGGCACAAGACTATGCTCTCGGGTCCCTCCTTAGACACGGTTTGTTCCTGAACAAATGAGTCCTATGGTTACTACGACAATACTTAGAGTTTTTAAAGGAACTTAAGGAATTAAGCTAAAGGAAATGAACTTAGGTCGGATCAGAGCATGATACCTACCTTTCCTGAAAACTCCTAAGCTAAAGGAAATGAACTTAGGTCGGATCAGAGCATGATACGAACGGTGCGGTCACGATGCCGGACTAAGTTTGGACTTAATCCGATCCTTGTGCGGGTCTTTCCAATGGTTTAAGGCCAAACAATCCTTGCTTGACCGGCCGTCCTCTTACTTGGACCGGCCATCCCGCGTGACCCAGGGCCGGCCTCGGCCTAGGCCGCGTACGGGTCATTACATTCTTCCCTCCTTATTTAGAATTCGTTCCGAATTCTTATCTATTGGAGGGTCCGGCTTCATCGGTTTGAGGTTCGGTAAACATCTCCGGATGAGATTTCCTAAATCTTGCCTCATCTTCCCATGAAATCATATCTCGATGGTTCTTTCTCCTGATGACCTTAATCTGTAAGATCTATCGTCCTTTGACAAATCTAGATCGTGTCTCACCGATCCATAAGGGTTCCCGGGAAGGATGTCTAAGCTCGGTCTGCGGATCGGGTAACTGTTCCGGTTGCGGTTCATCTAGGCGACGGACGAATTTCCTAAGCATGGAAACATGAAAAACATTGTGCATTCCTTTATCCGAAGGAAGATCCAACTGATACGCCAATGTTCCTATTCTCTTTTCTATGCGGTAAGGGTCTTGAGCTCGAGGGGCCAACTTACTCGGTTTCCAAAATCTGTCCTTTCCTTTCTCTGCCTCGGCTTTCAACTATACCCAATCGCCTACCTCAAATACAACTTCCCTTCTATGCTGATCTGAAAACTTCTTTTGTTGGTCTTGTGCCATCTTCATATTAGTCCGGATGAGATGGATTTTATCCGTGGTCTCCTTCACTATTTCTGGCCCAAGCTCTTGCCTCTTTCCTACTTCGGTCCAACACACGGGTATTCTACAAGAACGTCCATACAACGCTTCATAAGGTGCCATACCAATACTAAAATGATAGCTATTATTGTATGCAAACTCTACTAAGGGTAAGTGATTTTCCCATGTGTTCTTATAATCCAACATGCACATCCGAAGTATATCCTCAAGCGTTCTGATTGTCCTTTCGGTTTGACCGTCGGTCTCAGGATGAAATGCCGTACTCATGTGTAAATCTGTCCCTAACGCTTTCTAAAGGGCTTGACATAGCCTGGCCGTGAATCGGGGGTCTCGGTCTGAAACAATATTGGCTGGAACTCCGTGTAACTTTACAATCTGATCTATGTAAAGCTTGGCCAATATCTCAATGCTGTCATTCAATTTCATAGGTAGGAAATGAGGACTTTTGGTTAAATGATCTACGATTACCCAAATCGCGTCGTTTCCCCATCCAGGTGCTATTGGTAATCCGGAAACAAAGTCCATAGAAATTGAGTCCCATTTCCATTCTGGAATCGGTAGGCTTTGTAACAATCCGGCCGGTACTTGGTGTTCGATCTTAACTTGTTGGCACGTCTGACATTGTGCTACCCATCTTGCGACTGCTTATTTCATACCGGGCCAGTGATAGTATTGGTGAATGTCCTGATACATCTTAGTACTCCCAAGATGAATACTAAGTCTTGATTTATGTGCCGTCCTTAGGATTTCTTCCCGTAAGCCTTGTCCCTTAGGCACGGTAATCCTCTTACTCTGAAGCAAGGAACCATCTTCGGCCAAATGATACCCAGTTGCAACCGGTTGTCCCTGATCATTTAGTCCCTCAATGATCTTCTTTAATTTCTTGTCTTCTCTCTGTTCCTGCCGGATGCGTTGTAGTAGACCAGCTTGGTTCACTACTTGCAAACCCAAGGGTTCACTACTCTCTCCCTCTAAAGCGGATAGCCTAATCCTTTTAAACTCCGAGTTCAAACTCATCAGATCTCTCTCTACATCCACGCTTACTTTACAGCGGCTTAAAGCATCTGCCACTACATTGGCCTTTCCCGGATGATAAGTGATGGCTAACTCATAATCTGCTACAAATTCCATCCACCTTCTCTGTCTTAAATTAAGATCAGGTTGGGTGAATAAATATTGCAAGCTCTTATGATCGTTCATCACTTTTACCGGCTCACCGTAAAGATATGACCGCCATATCTTAAGGGCAAAAACAACCGCAGCCATCTCTAGATCATGGCTGGGATAGTTATTCTCATGCTTCTTCAATTTCTTAGATGCGTAAGCAATTACCCTCTTGCCTTGCATTAATACGCAACCTACTCCCGTCCCACATGCATCGTTAAAAACTGTAAATGGCTGGTTTGGTTCTTGTTAGGCTAAGACCAGTGCGGTGGTCAAGGCCTTTTTCAACTCATTGAATGCTTTCTCCGTCTTCTTGTCCCATACAAAGACTACACCTTTACCGGTCAGGCAAGTCAATGGTTTGGACAAACTTGAAAATCCTTTGACAAATTTCCAATAGTAACCGGCTAATCCCAGAAAGCTTCTTATCTCTCCTGCGTTAGTCGGTCGTGGCCAGTCTCGAACTGCCATAATCTTCTCCGGGTCTACCGAAACTCCTTGTTACGATACCCGATGTCCTAGGAATCCTATCTCTCGTTTCCAAAAACTACACTTGCTGAACTTAGCGAAAAGTTTCTGATTCCCCAAGCATTCCAGCACTTTTTCTAAGTGCACCTCATGTTCCTCCGCGGTCTTAGAGTATATAAGAATGTCATCAATAAAAATGATGACAAACTCATCTAAGTAGTCTCTGAAGATCTCGTTCATCAACCGCATAAATACAGCCGGAGCATTGGTCAGGCTGAATGGCATAACCACAAACTCATACTGGCCATAACGCGTCCTAAATGCGGTTTTCACGACATCTGCCTCTGCGATTGGGATTTGATGATAGCCTGATGCCAAATCAATCTTTAAAAACTAACTCGCTCCTTGTAATTGATCCAACAATTCATCTATCCACGGTAATGGATACCTATCCTTGATGGTAACGTTGTTTATCCCACGGTAGTCTATACACAATCGCATGCTACCATCCTTCTTCTTCACGAATAATACTAGAGCTCCCCATGGTGATGAACTAGGTCTAATGAATCCTTTCCCCATTAAATATTCCAACTGTTTCTTTAATTCTGCTAACTCGGCTGGAGCCATCCGGTATGGTGCCTTAGCTATAGGAGCCGCCCCTGGTTCCAACGAAATGGAAAAGGGGTCATTACGAGATGGTGGTAACCCCTCCAAGGGTTTGAACACATCCTCGTAACCCTGAACCACTGGTATTTCTTCAAGTTTATGCTCTTCCTTGGTGTTACTGACCATACTCATCGTTACTAGATAAACTTCACCGTTCTCAAGGGTACTCTCCGCTCTAACTGCCGTGATAAAGGAAATTCCGGTATTGGTTTTGATCCCATGATAGGTTATGGAAGGTTTTCCTAAGCATTCAAAGGTTATTCTTCCCCGACCGTAGTCGATGTGTGCCATGTATGCTGTCAGCCAGTCCATTCCTAAGATAACTTGGAATTCTTCTAGTGGAACGACTAATAGATTTGCGGTAAAGACATGGTCTCCAATTACTATTGGCACTCCCATGTGACACTTATCGGCATGGAGGATTTGGTCACCGGGTGTTCTAACTCGGATGGAAATTCCTACTATCATGAAAATTCCTTGGAATTTTGACAGTACACTCGGCGATACAAAACTATGTGTTGCGCCAGAATCAAACAGAACATGAGTGAGTAAGCCGCCCACATGCAATGTTCCTAAATAAGCAAATAAACTTTCGTTTAACTTCTTATTTATTTACTATTCATTATCCAAAAGGTACACATATAATTTGCAACACATCAAAACATCACAAAAAGTCTTATGGATAGAACCCCTTAGTTACCTGAGACGAGTCCTCTATAAGGTCGAGTGGGTTCGGGTTTATCTAGGGAATACACGCGTCCCTCAATTATTGGCCGCTTGGCCGATGGTTCGATCTCCCACTCCATTGCTCGTAGTCCAACCCCCTGATTCGTCTGGCTGATCGGATGCGTAATGGGACATGAGGTTGCGTAGTGTCCCGGTTGGTTGCACGTGAAGCAAATCATTGAAGTCGGCATTGGCCATGAGGTCTGTCCCCCGTTGGGACAAGCTCTCGCAAAATGGCCTCGGCCGCCACACTTAAAGCATACGGGTAGTTGGTCCATGGTCGGTGTTCCTCTACCTTGTCCTCATCCTGGCATCTGCCCACGCCCTTGTCCTTGTCCACGACCAAAGTTATGTCCCTGTCCTTGGCCGCATCCTCTCCCTTGTGCCAAATTTCCCAGTCTGACCACTTGATTCCTTGGCCCGGGTTGTTGTTGTTCTTGGTACCTTTGCTCAACTCGATCTTCTGCGGCCTGTTCAATTTTGATTCCTTCCTCAACATCGACCGCTCTCTCTACTAGTTCAAACAGACTGTAGTACTGATTTACCATGGGTCGACTCATCAATCGTGCCTTCAATCCCCGTAGAAACTTCCTTATCACTACCGGCTCATCACCTATCCCATAGTATGCGTATTGCCGAAGTCAAGTAAACTCCGCCTCGTAATCTCGCACACTTCTTTCTCTTTGTACCAAGTTTTGGAACTGTGCTTCCATCCGGTCCCTAGCTTCGGGTAGGAAGTACTTCCTTTCGAACTCCCTCTTGAAGCTATCCCAGGTAATAAGTGTACCCGCATACTGAGTCTTGATGCCGTCCCACCAGTTACAAGCGCCATTCAGCAAGTAATGCGTGGCTACATCGGTCTTAAAGTCTTCCGGGCATTGAGCAGCGTTAAAGTTCCTCTCGATGTGTTTCAACCACGAGTCGGCTTCTAGCGGTCCTTTATCCCCAAAGAACTTCTGGGTCCCCAAGTGTTGCATCATCATCACCATCTTTAGGAAATCCTGTGGTGACGGTGGTGGATCCTGGCGTTCTCGGGATCGTCTTCGGTTTCTCATATGCCCCACTATTTTCCTGAGCTCCCTTACAACGCTATCACCAGCATTCCTCCTTGTAGTTCCTACCACTCTCGGTCCGATTTCTTTACGGTCGAGACGACTAGAACGGCTTCGTGTCCTCTCACGCTCTAGTCCCTCCGGTGGTGTTTCTAGCTCCGGGTACCGTCTCCGAGAAGTGACTGACGGAGACCTCGATGGCGACCGTGATGGTGGTAAGCGATGTGGTGCAATCCTGCCATCATGTCCCGATCTACTCGGCCCCTCGAAGCTAGTATCAACCCAGTGGTATGGCTCCGATGGTATTGAACTCAACGGGTCAGTGGGCATCCGTCCCACATGCCCTTGGCGTGATCCCTCAGGTCCGGGATCACTATAGTCTCGGAGCCCCAACTCCGACAACGAGTTTGGTGAGTTCTCGCCTGTGTAATCCGGTTCGTGAGCCCATGGTTCTGAAACACTCCCTGGTACGTATTCTGAATCCTCTGATGAATCCTCGGACGGATCCGTATCCAACGATGTAGACGGATCGTTCGGCTCAGGTGGAGGAAGACCAGGATATACTCTATGATTCCCTAGAGAAGGTTGTCCGCGCCCTCTCAGTGCTCCCCATTCACTCATATCTGGCCAATCACGACGGGTCAGTGTTGACATCTGCATCAAGGGATCGGGTAAGTCCTAATCCAACTTACACATACTATAGCACTCGAACATAATCAGTTTATCCTACTTGCTTTTGTGACATTTTTGACTCGATAAAACGTTTGAAATCCAAGTCCCTTTGAGCATCGTAAAAACCATGCTCTAATACCACTAATTGTAATGCCCCAGTCCAGGATCTAGACCGGAACGGTACTGAGGAACACTTAAACGTCCGATCCGAGGTTCAAGGAACAAATCCTAAATCCCCAGACTAAACATTTAAACATCCGTCCCTATCGAACACATCCCATGGCTTGCCAACCCGAGACGTATCCGATAGTTGGATCGTCTGGACAAGACTAAGCATCATATAAAACCCCATTTATTTAAAACCTTTCTTTTATTTATTTATACTTAGTCTTTCAAAACGATTACAAGATTATACTCGATCCTGGGTCTAGTACCAAAACGGACATGTACATATTAAAGCATATACATTTACAAAAGCGAGGAAAAGCTACCACTGATTTCCTAATGTTCCAAGTGCTTCAAGGGTCTACTTTGCTACGGTTACCTGCAAAACAGATTGAGTCGTAAGCACTAGTTACTTAGTGAGTCTAGGTTTCCCTAAACAATTCAATCATATCATACCCCATCTTAACCCAAATATCAATCAACACGGAACACTCAATGCAATGCACTATTAACATGACCGGTTCATATGCATTTTAACATTCTCAAATCTCTAAAGGCCTCACGCATTGTCCATTCCCGTCACGTGAACGTCAGGGAACCACCCGGTCCTTTTCCACAAAGGCTAAGGACTTATGATCCCTTAACAACTTGCATCGATCGCTATGCAACACATGGGCCTAGGCTGCAATCCCGTCTCTCCATGTCATTATGAACTTTAACTAATACTCCACAAGTAATTAGCCAAGTCATAGGACACGGGAATGACATACCGCGTACTCATCAAGTTTTATATGTTTTGCTCATAATCATTTATGCATATAAACTTGGTATTTAAGCATACATAGATTTATGCTCAACACTTAGTATTTCTAATGAGTTCATAGAAAATAACCTCTACGGCTATAAGCATCACAATTATCAAACACGTGTGTTCTACTCATCAACACACGATCCCACATAACTTAGATTCACCTCTAAGAAGAAGTATGTGAGCCGGCACAAGACTATGCTCTCGGGTCCCTCCTTAGACTCGGTTTATTCCTGAACAAACGAGTCCTATGGTTACTACGACAATACTTAGAGTTTTCAAAGGAACTTAAGGAATTAAGCTAAAGGAAATGAACTTAGGTCGGATCAGAGCATGATACCAACCTTTCCTGAAAACTCTTAAGGCTGCTAGAATGGACTTCCGGCTCGGCAAGGCAAAGACGGATTGGTACGTCGCTATCGGGTCGCTATCGTGCTCGGTATGTGCTCAGTACGTATCGCTATCGGGTCGTGGCTCGGATCAGTACAGATTGTGGTACGTGATCGGTACGAATGGGCCTCTAACGGTCATAATAAGGAACAAGGGTCTTCCTTATATAGGGATGGGCAAGCAAGCCCACTAGTAGGTGACTCACGGCTCAAATGGGCGGCATGCAAAACGGAACTCGTCCGAGGGTAACTTGTGCTATCGGGTGAGAGGGAAACACATGCACGTCGGGGTTCTCCAACAGGTGACACGTGGAGTATGTCGGCAAGTAAACAGTTACTCGCTGCCGACATACGGCCGGCTCCGTTTCAAGGCTGAACGGTGCCCGAACGGTGCGGTCTTGACGCAGGACTAAGTTTGGACTTAATCCGATCCTTGTGCGGGTCTTTCCAATGGTTTAAGGCCAAACAATCCTTGCTTGACCGGCCGTCCCCTTACTTGGACCGGCGTGACCCAGGGCCGGCCTCGACCTAGGCCACAGGAATATCAATCATAATCATCACAAATCAATCACTCAATCTCCTAACAAACTAGTCCCGTAACCGCGATCACGCACTCACCTCGATTTCGAATTTAAAAGGGTAAAGGAACGAACGAACGAGGAACAACGATGAACAACGACGAACCGAGGCTGAAACTCGCAGGAACGAAATCCTAACGCCACTAGCTACGCAGCACAGTTATCTCTTCGCTCGAGGAATCACACGAGAAGGTTTCTGAGGAATTTGTTTGCAACAATCCTTCGAAAACTCTCACAATCTCTTCTCTGCCTCTCTCACACGATTTCTCTCATCCCAAAACGGCCACAAGTCTGATAATAGACTTAAATATAGAGGCCCTAGGTTTGTTCCCTTCAACCGAACCAAACCGCGATCAAAAAATCTAAAAACCCGATTCTGCAATAACTGGTGTCGATCGACACCCCCATGGTGTCGATCGACACCCTCACCAAAAACACTTATTTGGTTTCGGGATGTTACAATCGGAGATGAGATTCATCGAGTGAAGAAAAGAAGCAGATCTAATGGAAGCCGATTTAGACTGTAAAAGGTTCTCTACGGTGGTTTAGCGGAGCATGACGATTTTGGTGAAAATAGAGGGTCTTGTGGCCAACAGATCTAAACGGAAATAGCCTCCAGTGCGGCTGCTGTGGTGGTTCGAGGTGTTCGATGCCAAGCGGTGGATTTCACCGGCCATCTTCTATGCAATCCATGTGTCCCATACGTGTTATAATTAACCTAATGATTATCTCTTGTTTGTGTTAATTGGGTTAAATTTTTGGGCTTATATATATGTAAAAATGGACTCTGCTTGTTATAAACATTATATAATTTTTCTATTAATGGGGTTTTAATGAAGTTTGAGTCGGAAAAGAAAAAAAAAAGGTTCTTGGATTGGGGGAAGTAGCTTTTCCAAGTAACAAAGTAACTACAATACGGACAAGGATAAAAAAGTATACGTCACGTGGCATTATTTAGCCGACAAAACTCAATCGTCTTCGTGTCTCTTTAACGTTACTTGGTTCATTTCTACCCATTTAGCACAATCACTAATTTCTACGAAACTGCCAACTCCAGCCACTTTTGCTTTGTCCACGAGTTATGGGCCCGAAAGCAGGCTCAATAGTCTAAAATTTCATAAAGTGGGATTTGCAAGGTTATGAAATTTACTATTCAGATTGGTAATTGGACTCTCTTAACTTTTCTATAACAGTGCTTTAAAAAAACGATCATAAATTATTAAATTTCGTTCCAATCTCAACTTTCTTACCACTCATTCTTAAACATCCATCTAACTTACCACACTTCTCTATTATTATATAAACCAAATTCAGTATATGTAAAAATATATAAGACATAACTGAACCGAGCACTAACTGGACCGAACCGAATCAAGCTGATTTTGGTGGATGCTTTATAGTTATATATTTAGTTATACGAGCTTTCGAATTATAACCCCAAGAAAGGAAAAAAAGAATGAAATGGACAACCCAAATCATAATCTAATATCTATGTTGTCAATGTTGAGGAAATTAATAGTTCATCATCCGAAGCAATGTATGAGAATAAAGAGAAAACTACTGTTATTAGTATTAGTGTATGTTGAATGAGTTTTAGAAATAAATATGACTTGATACAAGTGGTCATCTAAAGAGTTGAAAAACTTATGGTAAAGTAGTTGAAAGATGAAGATGCAACCCCCATGATGTGAGAGAATTCTTAATAAAGATTTTAGGGGGTTCGTGTAAGAACACAAAACAATAGGGCTAAGGGTTTGTCTTGAGAGGATCTTGGATCGTGTATAAATCCATGAACTAATGAGGTTAGAGAGGTTGTTTTAGGTGTAACTTGTAAGTGCATCTACGAGATTTTTGTCAAAGAGGCTAAGGTAGAATTGCAAGGTTCATGGATTGGGTATAGATTCTTGAGCATGAAAGACTAGATTGAGTGAAACTTGTAAGTTCATGATTGATCTAGTAATATATATTTGAGAGAAGAAAAAATTTGTGTTCATTGTGTTCGTTTAGTGTATCAGTATCTGTAGCAGTAGTTGTCGCACTTGCTCCTGTTTCAGTTTCCTATTACTTTATGTAGCAGTAGCACTCGCGCTTTCAATTAGTATGGCCAAATATTCTTTTAATTTATACGCTTCTCTATCTTTATGTCTTTTTTGGTTGGTTTTGTCAAATCAAGAAAGTAATAATCGAGAAAGAATGATTTATCCAAGAAAGATTAATCCGGAAACGAATTGGCAGTGTGGAATATATATAGCTTGTGGAATTGAACAAAGTGAATTAATTGGTTAAAATCAAGACTTATAGTCATGTTTTGATTTGTTATAGTTGAGTAAGAATCTTTTTTATAGACAAGTCCTCTGTTGTTCTTTGATTCTCTTCTTCCTCCCTTACAGCTCATAATACATAGCCAGAAAGTTGGTTATTTCTTACATTATTTTCTTCCTTTAATGGTTGTAAATTTCTTATATTAATTATAAAAGTGTAACAAAAGAATGGTGAATCTCTCTTAATTTCAATAGACATGCAGTGAATAGCAGAAGAATATTAATTATTTCTTTGATAGGACCCATAAAATTTGGTTTACCTTTGAGTGTGGTCATATATACACATTTACATTGACTTTTTGATCATCAACAATACATGTTATGACACGGCGGTGCTAGTAACACTATTTGATAGAACAAATCTACTAGCTCATGTAAAGATCGATGCTTTTGATTCATGTAAAAGGAATTCATAGTTTGAGTACAACGATTTCATTAAATATGTGTGATTCTAAACTTTGTTTTTCGGGGTAGTTTTAGTAATTAGGTTTTTTCGTGAATAAAACTAAATCATAGGATGAATATTTGTTTCGGCTAACAAATTATCGTAAATCTGTCATTGAATGAAACATTAAACCGAAGTCTATGAACGAATACAACTTTTGACCTGGTTATGTATGAGGATCATTATGTATTTTTGGAGTTTGCTTGGAACTATCACTATAAATGTTTGTATGATTTAGAGGAATCGGAATTAAATCAGGACCCACTACATTTCTCTGATATATTCCAATGTCGGATTTGGTAGGGAACTAAGCATTTCAATTAAAAAATTTTAAATGTAATTTCCACAAATCATATTTTAAAACCTTTGTGTTTCTCTTCCACTTGTACCTAAACTGATCAGAATAAAATGTACAGATGTAAACAAACAAGTGTTGCGAAACTTGTATACCAGTATGATTTTTAATACTAAAATTACTGGAAAAACTGTCTATTTCCCCACCGTAACTATCACATACACATATAACTCCATGAGATATTTTGCTTTGTCCAAATATCCACCAACTGGAAGTTTCATGTCTATTTCCCCACCAAATCGAAGTTAAATGTCTATTTCTCCACCCGAGTAAATTTGTATCGGTTTCGTTGTTGAACCAAAACCAAACCCAAAAAACCGTTAACCGAATCACAACCCGAATTGGAGTTAAACCCAATCCTTTTTTAAAAACTCTGACCCAGTTACAACCCGATCCGAGATCCTCTCTTTTAACGGTCATTTTAGCTGGTCAATGAATCTCCTAGTAAGCTCTTAACGGTCATTTTAGCTGGTCAATGAATCTGTTTATGACCGTTAAAAGAGAGGAACTCGTGTCGGGTTGTAACTGGGTCGGAGTTTTTTTAAAAAGGATCGGGTTTAACGTCAATTCGGGTTGTGATTCGGTTAAGTAACGGTTTTTTGGGTTTGATTTTGGTTCAACAACGAAACCGATACAAATTTACTCGGGTGGAGAAATAGACATTTAACTTCGATTTGGTGGGGAAATAGACATGGAACTTTCAGTTGGTGGATATCTGAACAGAGCAAAATATCTCGTAGAGTTATATGTGTATGTGATAGTTACGGTGGGGAAATAGACAGTTTTCCCAAAATCACTCTATATGTATACAGTAAATCTTCTATAAATTAATAATATTTGAACTTTGAAAATTTATTAATTTAGAGAGTTATTAATTTATCAATAAATTAATATTTATTAATTTATCAATAAATTAATATTTATTAATTTATAGAGAGGTTTTTTGTTCCATATTTTGAAAAAAAAAAACTTTTATCTAAAATGAAAATTTTATCTTAAAATTCATACAAATTCTTCTAAAATTTTTTTTATTTAAATATTTATATATTTTAATGTATACATATTTATCTTACTCTCATATTATACTAATAATTCTGCTTATTAATAGAATAGATGTGAATAGTCTACTTGACTATTTGAATGAAAATGATACATACTCCAAAATTTAGAGTTTAGAAGAAATTACGGTTGCAACACTATATACACAAAAAATTTATTCCATATGTAGTATTTTTTTTTAGTGGCGGATCATTTTGTTTAAAATGTAAAATATTAAAATCTTTTATTATCAAACTATTTTGTTGGAAAACAAACTTCTGCCAAATATACATCAGCGATACACATTACACATCCTCTAGTATCACTTCAAGTATTAATGAGATCATAAACACAAAGCCTAAAGTCACATACACTACCTTGCTCATTGCAATTAAGAAAAAATCAAAATCCGTATTTAGTTTTAACTTTTAACGTAAATGCACAGGCAACCACATGACAAATGTTTAATAAAACTTTACATGACAAACAAGTCCACAAAGCATCTTATTTTTTTCTTTCCAGAAGCCCTACATCAAATTAGTCTTCTCTCTCAAAACCTGTCTATGTAACTTAAACAGTTTCCATGTATTTTCTTCCACCATAAATAATCCCTCACCATTCCTAATTTCACCACTCACAAATTTCACCCCCGTACCAGTACCACACAACAGACAAAACTCATAAAACCCTAATCTATCATAACTTCCACCACCAACTCGAAGTTCTCACTTTTAAAAGAAGAATGATTAGAAGTAAATCAATAGACATTAGTTCCAATTCCAAAAACAATACTTCCACCGTCGTCGCAGCGGCAGCTCTGAGACGTTCAGCCTCAGATGCAATCGCCGCTAATGATGTTAACAAAAAACCGACGCGACCACGGCCAATAGAGTTCCCTACATCTCCACAACTGGTACAAGGCGAAGAGATGGTCCATTTCGGACATCCGCAACACGTGTTGGTCAAAGTTGACTTGCCAGATATTTACACGTGTGTAGGGTGCAAAGAACAAGGAGCAGGGATTAGGTACGTGTGTCAAGAGTGCGATTACCAGCTCCATGATTTTTGTGCTTTGGCTCCTCCTCTACTCAAGTCACATCCTTTGCATTACCAGCATCAACTTCTCTTCTTTGCTAAGCCTGGTACGTATATTTCCTTAATTAGTTTGGGATAAATTATGGAGATGGCTCAACTTGATATTTGTTATATTCCTTTTCGTTTTGATGCTTAGGCTATATTCGTTTGTTTGTTTTTTCAGACAGAGATTTAGACTCACAAAACTATAAAGAACTCTACTTATTGTATATCTATATATAGTTTGCTTTTCATAGACTAGTAATGTTTTATGGTTATGAGAATAATAATCTTTTGCTTTATTGGGTTTAGTGGGTAACAAAATTAAAATGTTGGTTACATTGAACAACAAAGAATAAAAAGCTTCTAACCGTATTAAATTGTCAACCTCAAATTTTAATAAATCGTAATGATGAATTCGTGGAAACTGAAAACAAAGAAAATGCTTGAATAATATATATGGAGTCAGAGACGTTGCTTGACATGTTTAGGCCAGAGGCGATGCAAAAAAAAACATCAGTTCATATGCATATAATTAATGTCATAAAAAAGTATATCAGATCTATATATTTAAAATACTACAATTTGAGTTACGAATCTAGAATTTCAAACCCTATTCCAATCTAAATTTCCAAATCATGCTTTGTTGGAGTTAAAAATCAGCCAATGATTTAAATTTTTATTTGATATGTATATAGATTCTAAACAAAAAGAAAAACTAAATATAAGATGAAAATGGCATGCTTCTATTTCTACATATAGAAGAAACTCTAAGCCGTATGTTATATCTACTGAAAATGAATTGACAAGATCAATAGACAAATTTTAAAAAGAAGATTTAAGCAGCTTATATGTTTTGGTTTTAATATGCTTTACTTTTTATTTCTACTAAGTGTCTATTTTTAGTAGACCTTCGATAGCTCTTACATAACGGCTCCGTATAAGAATAAGAATATGGTCTCTTGAATTATGTATTAGATAATAGGCCACAGGCTGTTGAAAGGCTTTTTAAAGCCCATGTCCAACTCCCCTCATTAGTATGATATTGTCCGCTTTGGGCCTAAGCATTAAAGCCCGCACGGATTTATCTTTGGTTTCCTTCCCAAAAGGCCTCATACTAAGTTGGATGGACATTACTTATATATTAGACATATCTCGTCTAATCTTCGGATGTGGGACTTGGATTGATATCCCAACATTCTCCCCTTCAAACCAAGGACCGCATGACTCGTGTCCTCCCCTCTAGCTAAACCTTAAGCACCATCATGTACCCATCTCGTTTGTTAGGGTCCAGCGAAATATTGGCACCGTCATGTACCTTCTTATTCGCAAGGTCATCTTATGAAGAGTTTGTTCACATATCACTTTGTCCATCTAATTCTTCTAGTTCAGCCATTAATGTTTGCAATCTAGCTTCTTCACCCGATCTGCTCCCTGGTGACGTGCTTTAATTGCATCCCACAACTTCTTTGCGGAATCTTGTTCTCCTACTTGCAATATGAGTGATTCGGGGATGGATTGGAACAATAGTGCTGTCGCCACATCGTTCTTCTTTTGATCCTTGCTTCCTGGATCGATTGTTTCCCATACTTCGCTTACTCGAAGTGTAACCTTCATCCTCATTGACCAAACTGTGTAGTTTGTCGATGTCAACATCAGACAATGAATCGATGGTGATCCAAGGTCCTTTGTCCGCTGCGGTGGTGGATCCTTCACGTCCCCCATACTCAGTTACGTAACACACACGACTTTGTGATCGAGCCTACTTCCTCAAGCCGATACCATGTTGAAAGGCTTTTTAAAGTCCATGTCCAACTCCCCTCATTAATATGATATTGTCCGTTTTGGGCGAGTGCCTCTTTTTGATACACATAGGCACGGCTCCGTATGGAGTATTAAGTAAAAACATCAACTTTAAATACAAAGCAGAGGAATGACTAATGTTTGATCGGTATATGCGGATTTGATGTCACGTAATTCGTACGTTTAATCTAAAATATTGTTGATTAGTTTTATTTTGATTTGATGATGAATAAACAGCCAAAGGAGGGATAGTGAAATCGAAATGCGACGTGTGTGGAATATCACCAAAAGGTTACACCTTTCGATGCAAAGCTTGTAATTTCCAAATGCATCCTGGCTGCGCCATGTTACCTCCTTCTCTCTCCCCTCCCACTCTCCACCACCACCCTCTCCACCTCCTTCCTTCCTCCGCCGCTAACACCACCGGAGGAGACTACTCCGGCGCTGGAGGAGGATTCCTTTGCGGAGAGTGCAAGAAAGGGAAACGAGCCGGGAGGGTTTACCGTTGCACTGTCTGCAATTATCACTTGCACGCGATTTGCGCCAAAGACGCTGCCGTGAATGGCCTCCGCGCAAACGGACATAAAGGGAGGGATAAGTCTCCGGCGGTTTTGGGAACGGCGGCCAGGCTTGCGTCCCAAGTTGTGATTGATTTTCTCGGTGGTATAGTGGAAGGTCTCGGTGAAGGT
The DNA here is from genome assembly GCA_963576765.1 of Draba incana. Classification (NCBI taxonomy): domain Eukaryota; kingdom Viridiplantae; phylum Streptophyta; class Magnoliopsida; order Brassicales; family Brassicaceae; genus Draba; species Draba incana. The sequence continues at coordinate 13,425,135 of OY755208.1, forward strand.
GTTGGAGAAGCTATTTTGGACGGTGTGACCAGAGGTGGCGGTGGTGGCGGCGGAAATGGAGGTGTTACTAGGGTAATTCCACGTGTCCGAGGAGGTTGATTATGGGATTGTTTTATTAACTAACTATGAGTGTTTATACGTGTTTTATGTATATGGATATTGCTTGTGTTGATGATGCATTTGATAATTATATAAGATCGGAGTGTTGGTGTTATTGAGTTTGGGTGGGGGATATATTGTTTTGGCTAATTTTGGGGTTACAATTATAAGAAGAAAATGTGTATTTTTTAATGAGTTTGGACTTTGTATTATTGTAGATGCAAGTACTGATCTTGTTTCATTTAAGTGATATATAAGTGATATAGTGTTAATTTTTTTTTTGTTCATAAATTTATATGAGAAGTAGAGTCTCTTGTGTATATGCTTCGTAACATAAGTATCAAATTTACATACATTACGAGTTGGCTTGGAATAAACTTTTGAAATGTAACGTTGAAAAATCCCTCTTATTAGGGACTCGATGGGCATTTGTTGATTTAATATATACTATTTACATAGTTATTGATGTTCATTGATAATGATAGATGATACATTCATTCATGGAATCACACTAAATTCAAGAATCTTTTACTTGTGAAAAAAAAAAAAGTAATTGGATTAAAGATTTCGCGATTTATGTTTCAGAAGCATGACAATTCAGTGGGAATCGTTAAACCTGTTTCGGCCTTTTGCTCTCTATGTGACAAGATTCTTCTATGCATGTGTAATTGCTTCCTCCTCTAAAATTGGTTCCCACCGACAGGCCCGGTCCGGTAAATTTGAGGGCCACAAGCCCAAACAAAAAATGTGGCCAGCTTGTAGATTGTAGGACTACCACTCGTGTACTCGCAGCCATAAGTCAAATGCTAAACCACTGCACTACAAAGACATTTTGTTAAATTAGGGCCGATTAAATACATATATTATTTGGGGCTGGAAGCACAAGCTTCTAATGCTTCCTCCCAAGGCCGGCACTGCCCACCGACCTTGTTCCATGTGTGAAGGTGTTATACGGCAATGCATATAACGCGACGAGATTATTCATTAAAACATATTCATAAAGTTCTTAATTCTTTACTTAATTTCAAGGTAGAATATATATAGAACAAAATAATAAACAGAACTCAAGTTTTAGATCTGATTCTTCTTCTTTTTTTCCTAACGATTGCCGATTTATTTTTACTAGCTTTATTATGCCATAAACTTCTAACACTCAATTCTTATTATTTTTATTCCCAGCTTCGATCTCATCAATTAAGACCAATGAGACAAATCTGTTACTCGAATATTTGGAAATATAGTGTTATCCGAAGTTCAATCAAATTAAGGGACGAAAGAGAGAATGAAGTCGGAAGAAAAATGTAAGAAGAATAGCAAGTGAAAATAATACATCCTTTGTAATATAATAATTGAAGAAACAACTGAAGTTCAAAAAATAATATAATAATTAAGTTACAACAACATGATAACTACTTGTACAAAGTCAAATTTACAAAGACAAAGAACCCAAAAACAAAACAACTGCTTCTAATATGTAGCAAGCAGCAGGATATTATTCTCTTAGTAAAATAGTAATATATTTTTTTTTTTGACGGTAGTAAAATAGTAATAATAATCGAAAGTAGGAAAACTTGAAGAAGACTACCCTGTTTTTTTCATTGTTGAGAACGAAAAGAATGATTTTATAATTAATATATTTATTCTAGATTGAGCCATAATCCAAACCTCCCCAACTGAAGTGAGATCCTTGTCGGACAATAGGGAAAGCGTGCATGAAAACGCAGACGCAAACGCAAACCGTCGCAACCGCAAGCATTGAGTGAATGATAGGAGTTGGGAACAAACGCGACCCTGAAACTCTCCTCTGATACTTTAAAGCCACGGTTGCACACGAGGCACAAGAAGATGATTTCTTTATCTCTGAACTTAGTCTCTTACTCAGACCCATTTGGTCCACAATCTCCATGTTTAGTGACACTTGCTTGTTTCTTTTGTCTGCAAGTTTACGAGCCACCAAGGAGTTATACGTATGATTGTTCCTCATTGCAGCATAACTGTATGGAGTTTGCCCCGTTGAATCGCAAAGAGTGTTCCAGCTCAACAATCCAATCTGAAACAACCAAAAAAAACGATTTTTTTTCAGTTTTAAGAAAGCGAAACTAATATTACATGGTTTCGGGCCTGGAGGGATTACGGGCTTCGGTCTAGAACTTTCTGATAATTCAAAAAAAAAAAAGTTATTTTTTTTGTTATCTCATCATGAGAGAGAGACCAATACCTCTTGTGGATCATTGGTGAGTAGATCAACCATATCATCTGAACCAGATGTACAAGCAGCTAAATGCAAAGGTGTGATACCTCCAGGACCGATTTTATTGGTTAGGAAAACGAGTTTTTTAGAGGAATTAACCGAGTAACGAATGAGTAGATCGACCATTTTCGCGCTTTTCCTTTTAACAGCGCGATTCAGCAACTGAATATCCTCGAGCATATCTAAGGCATCTCTGTTCAGTTCATCATTCGCCAAATTTCTCTCTACCAACATGTCAAGGAGTGTTTTAATGACGGCGCAATAGTCTCTTTCAGCCGAGCAGACGAGCAAAAACTTGAAACGAGATAAGGAAAAGTCGGACTGTTCCCGAGACTTCTGAAAAAGCCAACCAAGCTCGTTCAAGAAGCACAAAACCTCTTCCCTTGATGTAAGACGGTGCGCTTGTTCTTCTGTTTCGTGTTTGTTTTTCGGGTGAAACTCGTCTTCAAGACGATTTAACTCTTTGCAGATGGATGCATTCGCAATTATCAACGGAAAACTGTCACCCCTGAATCCATTCTCCACCTGTTACACAAAAATTGGCGTTACACATCTCTGGATAAACGAATAAAACTATAGATTCAGTTATCTTAAGACATACCTCAACGAAACATCGTCCGAGATAACCAGGTTGTGTATTTTTTACTTTGAAACTATTTACATTCAACTCGTCGAATATGGCTTGTCTACATTCTGCCCCGGTTACCTCCATTGACACGTAGCTACCCATATGCGTGCAACGAAAACTGGTAACACAATGATAATAAAAGTGAGAAAGGTAAAACAAAACAAAAAGATGAGAAACTCTCTAAGGAAGTTTACCTGATTCCGTCATTAGTCAAGCTTCGACCTCTTACTACCAAACTTGTTTCTTCCCCGGCTACAACGGCTACAGGTGAAACTGAGATAAGCTTCGGTGAATTCCAAGTTCTCCAAGATTTGCTACAACGAATTCTACCTGTAACCAACCACATGTTATGATCATGGTGACATTAAACATCACACAATTAGTACCAGCTAATGAGTACTCACCGTTTTTGTGTGATGCGAGTTGTCTGCCCGTGTTGACTATAAACCTCGCGTTTTTCCAAAACTCAGAATGACAATCTTGTAGCAGAACACCAATCCGTTGCAGCAAGTTTTGCTCAAGCTGAAATAAAAAAAAAAAACTCCTCCTAAGCTGTACATAGCATATAGTATAATTCAATAACTAAACATTTAATTTATATTCACTCACCTGTTCCCAAGCCGCTGGTGACATTGCTACATAGACAGATAAAACAACACAGCCAGGTCTGATATAACTCTCCATTTCCGATGGTATGTTCGAAAGCCAGTTATATATCTGTAATCAAAGGCAAAGAATCACTATAAGAACTCAGCAAAAGCAAACCAATAACGAATGCGCAGAAATTATCACCTCGGTTCGCAATGTCCCAGGGAGCTGACTCGGATCTTTACCAAGTAATTTAAAGACTATTTTTCCAGTACGGTCCTGAGCATCAGAGTTTAAGCTAGGAGGAGAGTAGTCAGAACCGGAAGACGCATAACCAGATCCTTTAAAATTAGGATTTGTAACTCCTCCTCTATTTGATCCACCAAAGAGCTCAAGAGGCAAGCAGCTTGTGTTTTTGTGAGTCTTAGACCTCATGGTTTCAGGAGATGTCTGTAATGGGAAAAACTCCTGCATGACTGGAGATGAAGATGGCGATCTATCCTCAACAGGGTTACTACTTGCAGAAGAATAATACTTTCTCGAGGACGCCACTGTTGGTCGACTCTCATCCTCGGGTGACGAGGTGAATAGTTGTAGAGACAAGCTAGACCGAGTTTCTTGACCACGTGAATCCGAATCTTGAGAAGGAGATTGGTTACTGCTACTGCTCTTCTCTCCTCCAACACAAGATAACTTAGTCTTGTCGCTTTCTTTGTTACCAAACCCACCTTGAGACAATATAGCTAGAGCATCAGATGAAGATGAGCTTAACGTTGTCGAAAGAACAGCAAGTAAATCCATGGTGGACGGAGAAGTTCCATTCATATCGTTTTGCGGGTTCACCATCGGATGATCCATATTCTTCCTAGCTAAACTTCCAATGTTATTCAACTTGGAGACAAGATCCATAGGCAAAGGTAACGCATTTATCTTATTAAGTATCTGAAGAAGCTGCTCTCTGTCTGGCACAGCTGCAGACCCCATTGGTTTTACCTCATTCTTACCTGCAGAATCCAATAAACTAGTACCTTGTGCACAAGCTAAGGCGGTTAACAAAGCCATAAGATCCATATTGGTATTATCACGGTTCCCCGGAACCACTGTCTCCTCGGGTTGCGTTGTTTTCCTCCTACGTCGGTTGTGGCCAGCTAATCTACGCCTACAACTTCGCTTTCCTTCATCAAACTCAGAAAGAAGATGAAACCTGCAAAAGAAACTCATTTAATACCAAATTCAGAACCATTGATTACAAAAGAAATCAGACTCATTTCTTGCTTGTTACCTGCTACACTGTTGGCAAAACCTCTGCATTTGTTTACCAACAAGAGCTTTAGTAGCTTTGCTATGAACTTGACAGACTTTATGCCTTCTATGGTAATCTTTAGCATGAGATAAATCTTCTGTACAATTATCCACTTGACACATCGGATAGTTCCTTCCCGGAGATCCAGACCGAACCTTCTTGTTCGGTCTGGTGGTCGTGGTCGTGGTATCTTCCACGGCGTTCAGACAAGTTCCAAGATTCAAATCAAGTCCTTTTTCTTCTCCTTCCTTCAAATCGACCGGTTTAGCTTGGAATCTCCGGCAATCCCAATCCCACATGTTGGAATTCCACTCATCTCTACGTTGAGGCTGAGATGGAACAAGACGGTTTGACATGTGGTGATAAAGATGTCGTTTTTTCCCCATCGGAGAAAGTGATTGGTGAATGAACATTGAAGTAGCCACTTGAGCTCCTACCTCTTCCATTTCTCACCAAATTTACTCAAACCAAACAGAGGAAGAAGAAACCTCGATCTGACCCTTTTTCAAAAAACCTCTTTTTGTAAATTCAGTACAACATCTCTAGTGGAACAAGGAACCAACTTCGTACCTACTCGTAGCTAAGCTCGCTTTCAATCAATAAACACGCAAATTTTGTGGATGCAGAATCCGTAGCTTCTTCAATCTAATCAAAGCTTGAGACTTGACAACTTTCTCAGATTCGACCCATTTTCAAAACGAATCTTCAACTTGTAGATCCCAAATCCAGGAAACAAGAACCAGCTTCGACCCGAGCTTCTTCTTCTTCTTCTTCTTCTTCTTATGCTTTCTATTGTGTTGCTGTCTTTAACTCCTTACCTTGTACGATAACTTTTTTTTGTTTCTTATTTGTTTTCTACGGTGGTGGCATTTAGTGTAAATTCGAATAGTAATGAGGGCGTTTGTTTATTTTATTCGAAGCCGCCCATATGAGAGACGACGATAGTTGAAGGATCCAAGACATTTGTATATTATTTATTTCTTTGCTTTTTATCCATGTTGTTTTCTTCTCGGATGCTTTGATTAATCACTGTTTTTTTTTCCTTAAATTATGACGCTTAATAATCGGATCCATGTAGTTAGTTTCACACTTTACTTTAGTCAAGATTTTAATGTGTCATATGATATGAAATTATGATCATTGTGATATGTAATGCTTAAGATTATCTATTGTCTTGTATAGCTGGTTGTATTTGAAAATATGTTGAATCCGAACATTTGACTCATGGATTATGTATCCCTTATTCAAGTTAATGTACTCAAAAATCTATGGTCAATGTCAAGTTGGTATCATGGAAAGAGTACTTGGTTAGCTAAAAAATTATTATATTTTCTTTTAAAAATGTTGTGTCTTTCTTTAACCAAATAAATGGAAATTTAAACAAGTAAAAACTATATTAGTTTTTTTTATATATATAAATTATGGGAGTTCCAGATATTTGATCCATAATTTTTTCGATACCTAAAACTAATTGTTAATAATATTACGTTCAAAACGTAAATCACCCCTCCGAAGTAAAATTGAACTAATGATCTAGATCATAAATTTTTATTTCAAAACCACTAAGTCACCATCCAATTCGTTAAAAAACTATATTAGTTCACTCATATAATATACCAAATGGATAGAAAAAAAAACCATTAAGGTTACTCCATAAACTTAGTGAATATAATGATATGGACATATAGTAATAATCAAAGTGTAAGAAAATAATAAACCTAAAAATATAACTTAAGTCGAAATCATTATAATTGTATGTTATATCGTTGAGCTTTTAAGCAGTCTCACAAATTAAAAAAATAATAAATACAAACTAAAGGAAGAAATAGAAAGGTGAGGAGTCTCTTAGAGCATGCACACCCATGATACCATGTGGGTATCATTAGCATTATTTTAGTATAAATTTTAATATTTATTTATTGTTTGAGATTCATTATGATACTGTTAATAAATCTGTCTCCAGTGGTGAGTCCGGTGTAGGTATCATTAAAAAAAAAATTAATTTTTTACAAATTGGAGAATAATCAAAGTAATTTTAATTTTGTGGTATTTTTGGAACATTTGAAAAAGTGGTATCTAGGGTACTTTTAAAAATTGGTGGTATGATTGGAAAAAAAAATTAAAATAGTGGTATCTATGAGAATTGCCCTTAAAAAAGGATAATATTACAATCCGTAAAAACGTAAAATCACTCGACCAATTTCAAATCGAAAAAAAAAACATGCGTCGAATCAATAAATTAAGGGTTAATTTGTTGTATAGCCAAAAAAAAAAATTATAATTCAAATCCTAGCAAAAGACCCTAAATCTAATGGTTTAGATTTTGCTACATAGGGCACAAATGGTTAGTTTCACAATTATATTTTTTTTTTAGTGTTATTGAGCAAATTATCCCATAAATTAAACTCCACAACTTGATGTGTAAAAAAAAAAACCTCCACCAATTAAAACTTGCTACGTACACACTTATACCGTATCAATAAACTCAGCTGAGTGATACGGCTCAGTCCAATTTCAGTTTATAAATGCTTTTTTTATTAATTTTTTTGCATCTGATACCCATCAAAAATCACCCCTGCGTATGCTCTTAAAACTCTTCCTACAGAGACTGGCTCACATCTTTTTTAGAGACATATGTGCCAAGTGTCCAAGTTTAACTAGTCATATGTGTTTTTAATGTTTAAAAAATTAAATAAATAACTCAATTAGTTTTAAATTATTAAATTGGAGTCTCTTTGAAATCTTACCGTTTGAGCATGCTCTTAAAACTTAAAACCATCTTTTAATGTGGGTCCTATGAACCGACTATTTTATAACTCATACCATGTTGTGCTACATGTATTAATTTAAGTACTATAGTTATAAACATGTAACACGCCTAAGTTACGACTTACGAGTGATAACGAAACGATCGTCGACTTTTCTTTTGGTACCTGGAGCTCCTAACAAATATTGCCTAACAAATTGTCTAATCAATTATAGAATTGAGATGCACATACCCTTATTTAAAAAGGATAGTCAGTTAATTTTTATTCCAAAGTTTTGATCATTTCACCCGAAAAAGGAAAAAAGAGGCAATATAATCAAGTATGTATTAAAAAAATCATTATAATTATAATGAAAAGAAAATTTATCACGAAAAATGTGATATTTCATCAGATTTAACAGTATGTATTTTTTAAAATTTGTTATTAGATGTTGACAAAAAAAAAAAAGGTTATTAGACTAACAAATCGGAAAAATAGCCAAAAAAACCCTCAATTCGTCGGCCTAAACCAAAAAAACCTTGAATTACACACTAAACCATTTTAACCTCCACCTTTTGTTGACTTGTTTTTTTTAATCGCATATTTTTGTTGACCAAACCAAATTAGACATGACGTTAACTCAAATAACGAAATGATTTAACGGCGTTAAATTATTTCGGGAAATTGGTAAAAAAAAATCCTCAACTCTTCGCCTTCAACCAAACAAACTCTCAACTACATACAAACCATTTTAATCTCCATTTTTTGTTGACTTATTATTTTTAATCCTATAATTTTGTTGACCGAGCTAAATTAGACCCGTCGACTTATTATTTATAATCATATAATTTTGTTGACCAAACCAAATTAGACCTGTCGTTAATTCGAGTAACAAAAAAATTTAACGGTGTTAAACTTTTTTAAAAAAATTTCGTCGTTTGAATTTTTTTATAAATAGACATAGATTATGTAAAGAAGTATTCGAAAACATGACCTCTAGAGTAGGAATAAACCAATTACCACCGTGCCACTATGACTTTTTGTCACAACTAAGAAAACAGTATGTATATGACCACTATCATTAGTTTTTTTTGCTAAAAGCCACTATCATTAGTTTTTTTTTTAAAAACTTAAAAGCCACTATCATTAGTTGTCCCTTGATCTTCTTCTCCTTCGATTCTTCTTCTCGGATCTTGAAACGACAACCTGATAACATGGGCACTCTCCCTTGTTGTCCAAACGGAGTTGAACGATTACTCATCGGAATTCCCAAATTACATTCCTACTCCTCCACTGCTAGATCTACCATTACTGCTACATAGATATAGCGTTCGTATTTTTGTGGTGCGAAGAAGAATGCAGACCTACCGATAGAAAAAAGAATATGAAGAATTGTTGAGGAAAGAAGAAGCGTGAAAAGAAAAATGGTTATATAAAAAAGTTACCGTAGCACAATGGTATTAGACAATGTTTGGACTTAGGGGTCATGAGTTCGAATTTCAATTTTTCAAAACATTTTTTTTTCTAAAAAAATTTAAACGACGTCGTTTTGAGTAAACGGAAAATTTTAAAAAAATTTAACATTTTTAAATCATTTCGTTATTCGAGTTAACGACATGTCTAATTTGGCTTGGTCAACAAAAATATAGGATTAAAAATAATATGTCAACAAAAGATGGAGATTAAAATGGGTTAGTATATTGTTGAGGGTTTATTTGGTTTAAGACGTAGAGTTGAGAGTTTTTTTTAACCATTTTTCGAAATAATTTAACGCCGTTAAATCATTTCGTTACTCGAGTTAACGACAAGTCTAATTTGGCTTGGTCAACAAAAATATGAGATTAAAAATAACAAATCAACAAAAAATGGATGTTAAAATGGTTTAGTGTGTAATTCAAGGTTTTATGGTTTAGGCCGACGAGTTGAGGGTTTTTTTAGCCATTTTCCCCTAACAAACCCGTTAATTTTCTTTTCATTGTACTCCATTTTCAATATGTACGAAGCTTAAAATTCGACACGGCGTTACGGGGGAAGTCATTGTGATCACGTAAGGTAAAAAGAGAAAACAATCCCACCAAAAACCTGTAAAGACTAAACTACCCAATTGTTTTGAGAATATTTACAAAAATAACATTCGTCTCTAGTCAAGTTAGACGACCTTGTAGACGAAGAAACAGAATAGACAAGACAAGAGATAGAGAGGCCACAGCTCACACGTATGGTTTTTTAAGTTGAGTCCCTACACGCGTGCAAGTGGCTCGTTGTCCTCCATTTTTCTCTTATTTCCCGAAAACGACGTCGGTATTAACTCGCCATTAATGAGTTTTAGCATTATTATAGAAGAGTAATCTATCTTTGTTAATCGTGTCTCACTTTAAATCATCTCGTGTCAACATTTTATTCCTTCTACCTTGATTGTGTACATTCTCTACAGCCATCTCATTTTTGGTATAAATCCAACACCAAATCTCATTTTTTGTGTAAACCTCTCTCTCTAACTCAACACCATTTTCTACACTGATGTAACATTATTTTTTATACCAAACATAGTGTAAAATATAGTGTTACACCATTTGGTGTTAATTTTTTTTTTATTGGTCCTTCAAATTATAAATAATTTGAAATTTAGTGAAAAACATATATAAATAATGACAATTAAATCCAAATCTAATATATTTACGATGATTAAACCAAAATCTATTATACACACTTTTATTTTATACGATGTATTATATTTTTCTTTTCATATTTAATATTAATTTTTTCATAATTTATTAAACTAAAAAAAAAATATATATATATATGGATTAATTTGTAAATTTGTAAAAGAATAAATTTACAATATTTCTTTTTTTGTTTTAAAAATGGTGTAATACATTGGAGTAAAACCCAACACCACATTGAGATTACATCATTTCACCGTAAAATATGGTGTAATACTTTGGAGCCGGTCCGGCCCAATGACATAGTGGATCTTGTACCCAAAAAATATTTTCTGAAAATATAAGATCTTTTCTGTAAAACTTATAAAAAAATAAGACATTTTTTTATAAAAACATCTGAATATTTAGCGTTTTTTTGCAAAGAAAAATTTAACTAAACTTATGGATCCTACATGGGACCTGTGCAAATACCAAGCTTTCACATCCTCTAAACTGGACCTGCATTGGAGATGCTTTAATGTTAGTGTTACTAATCTATATACATAAACATGCCAAGCGTTTTAATTAGTGACTATTTATGCCAAGAGTTTTAATTGGTGACTATTTAAAAACTAATATTCGAAAATACAAAAGTGAAATGAAAAAAATTATTACAAATTGAAGGTATCAGGTTCGTGAATACGAACTCGATCTCTATCAAACAAGCAAAGTTTTAGATTTAAGGGCAAAACAATAAGAAAAGCTTAAGAATAAAGAGTGTTTCCAATGAATTATATTGCTCTGAAGAGAGTTGCCGGATTCTCTTTCTAAAGAGATAGGTTACATATTTATACTCAAATAATCATGGTCGAACAAACCCTAGAATTGTATGGAAAGTATCGTACCTGAGAAGATTTACACAATATTCTCATATATTCTCTACTTATTCTCCACGTATCCCGAAGTCGGCGATAATTCGTAAATCCGGCCTTCGGTTCTCATAATGGGCTTCCTTGGCGAATTTAGGCCCATCCTTCTGTCTTCAAACAGATTTCTGGTCTGTTCAATCCTAAGTCGGGTCCTGGTAAACGGGTCGGACAAAGCGTGTTGAGTAAGCTAATTTGACTTAGGATTTAATCAACACGTCTGCTTGATTCACTCTACGTGGCATGCATCCGATCGTTTAATTTGAGAGCAATAAGTAGACGTGATGATTCTTGACGTGAAACAGCTGCGCTCATTTAAATCGACGAATCGATATGACTAACTCCCATTAAATGAGCACATTGATAACACGCACGGCATCCCCAACCACCGTTTTCGGCGAATTGCGAATTAGACGCTCCAGTTTCATTTTCCCCTTCTCTCATTAGATTATTAATAGCGTAACTTAGGCCTACTTCTTCTCTCATCAAACATCATAAGAAAACCCTAATTTTTCTTCCCAATTTCTTTAAAAGTCGTTCCTTTGACCAAACATGGAGAACAACGGTCACCGATGGTGTAGGAAGAGGAAGTCTGAGACCAATCTCGCCCCAAGTCCTGGCCCGTCATGTGGCCGAATCATCTGACCCTCCAGCAGTACCTATCTCGATGTCAGATCCTTCGACCTATCCCATCTTAATTAAAACGATTGCCAAGGTTTCTGAGGTTACTCTCGACCCCAGGAACATGGCGCTGTCTTCGAAGTATAAAGATGTTGCTGTTAACACTGTCGAGGTTGGCCGATTCTTTATTTCCTTTTCTTTGCTTTGTTTTACCAGTTCTTACTCTTTTCTTTTTCTTTTGTAGTTAATAAACTCGGTTAACCATCACGTTTCTTTGTACAAGACTGTGGTTAGAACCGCTCCTATCTCCAGCAAGACGTTGCTTTCCTCTTATGGATCGTCGTTCTTATCTCAATTCGGCGTCAAAGTCGACAGAGATCGAAATCGGATCTCCGGATCTACGCCATCTTCAATACAGCGTTAATGTCGACAGAGTTCGAAATCGGATCTTTAAATCTTTGTCGTCTTCAACATCATCAATACGGCGTCAATGTTAATAGAGATCGAAATCGGATCTCCGGATCTTCACCGCCTTTAACATCTTCAATACGGCTTCAATGTCGACACAAATCAAAATAAGACCTCTGAATCTCCGCCGTCTCCAACATCTTCAATTCGGCATCAATGTCGATAGAGATCGATATCGGATCTTCGCCGTCTTCAACACGGCGTCAATGTCGACAAAGATAAAAATCGAATCTCTGGATCTTTGCCGTCTTCAACATTTTCAAAACGGCGTCAATGTCGACAAATATCAAAATCGGATCTCCGGATCTTCGCTGTCTTCAACATCTTTAATATGGCGTCAAAGTCGACAGAGATCAAAATCAGATCTCTGGATCTTCGCTGTCTTCAGCATCTTTAATATGGCGTCAATGTCGACAGAGATCGAAATCGGATCTTCGGATCTTCGCCGTCTCCAAGATCTTCAATTCGGCGTCAATGTCCACAAAGATCGAAATCAGATCTCCGGATCTTCACCGGCAAAGAACATCTTCAATTCGGCGTCAATGTCGACATAGATCAAAATCGGATCTCCGGATCTCCGTCGTCTCCAACATCTTCAATTCGGCGTCAATGTCAACAAAGATCAAAATCGGATCTCCAGATCTTCACCGTCTCCAACATCTTCAATTCGGCGTCAGAGTCGACAGAGATTGAAATCGGATCTTCGGATCTTCAAGACGTGAATCTGTAAAGCTATACTCTTCAAGACGCGTTCCGCTGCGATAAGAGTCTAAATACTTCACCAAAAATCAAAATCAGTATATGTCGGTTTAATCTAAACCGATTCAAAATTAAAAATCTAAACCAGAAACGTTGATTTTTTTACCAGTTGACCAGAAGACTTCTGTTAGCCAGTTGATTCGTTGACCAATGTTGACCAAAATTGCAGTTGACCAGTTGACCAGTGTTGACCTGTTGACCGAAATTCACGGTTTGAGATCCGTTGAAAATATCGATCGGATCCGCGTTCACCAAGCCGGAGCTCCACCATAGATTGCCGGAACCACCGTCGGAGCTTCTACCCCAGTAGCCGCCAATCACCATGTGTAAATCTGAGGCTCCTCCATGGATGTCGATCCTGATTTTTAAGGATCTCGACGATGAGAGCATCTCCACGAGCAACTCGCAACCAGTGCTTGACGGCGGTAGATCTCGACGGTGAGGCTCCTGCGGCGGCAAGTCAAAGCTCCAGGTCAAAGCTTTGGTGCCTCCTGAAGGTTTTGCGGCAAAGGCGAGCTTATGCGGCGACGGCTTCGTCAGATCCGAGCTCCTCCACCGACGGCTCCAAGCTCTGATGCGGCTGCGTAGAGTAAATGAAGTAGCGGCGACGACGATGGTGTGATGGATGAGGCTTGATCGAAGCAACGACGGCGGATCTACGAACTCTGGCGAACCAATCGGCGACGGACGGTCGGAGGTGAGGAAGAAGAAGAGGCAGAAAGAGACAAAAAACCCTAATTCTGCTACGAGAAAAAAAAATTCGGGTTTTTTCCTCTTTACTGGAAGAAAAGTCACTTGGTTAAAAAAATACTAAGGAAAATGTGGCCTATTTATACTTAGAGGATTTCTTAAAATCCCTAGGTTTTCAGGAAAATTTCCAGAAACTCTCCTAATGGGCCTCAAAGTTCAACAAAGAAAAAACTGATAGCTTTTTCAGTCTGCTAAGCTTATTTTCAACAAAGAAAGCAAGTCCTCTCAAGCAACCGACAACATCAGCTCGACATGGAATATCCGAAACTTCCCGAGTTTGATGACAAGACGTCAACGCCTGACTGCTTCAGAGTCCATCACATCAATGTCAAACTTCAACATCTTATACATTGGCATCATTTAACTCGATACTACCAAACTGGGGGGCTAACATCACATCAATCTCATCATTCGACAGCTCTTGTCAGAAACGAACTACTATACATGTTAATGTCTTGACCTCGATGCAAATTTATCTTCTCAAGCACGCGAGTGAATCTAACAACAAAACAACTTATGTATTCCACCTCAGCGACAAAGCAAGTCAAATCTCATCTAAATTTTATGTTCGCCGACTTATCTATCTCGACAATCTCTCAAACATGGGAGCTCACCGACAATGACAATAATATCCATTGCTGAGCTGAACATTAACTCAAACATGGGAGCTCACCGAAAATGACAAAATCTCTATTGACCGAGCTGAACATTAACTGAAATATGGAAGCTCGGCAAAACAAAAACCTTTCAAAGAAAGTAAACTACAACGAGTCGAATCATATCGCCGAGTTGAACATTCACAGAAACATGGAAACACGGCGGCAATAATTATAACTCTAATGAGAAATGTGTGACTTGTGCTCTTTTTCCCTTGATTTGGTTTTTCTAATTGGGTTTTCTAGACAAGGTTTTTACCGAGGTTTGCTCACACACTTACGTGTTTTCCTCATTGACGACCAGTGATATATCATGGTTTTTACCGGTTTTTATACCATGATATATGTCCGTTTTATTGAGTCTGTTGGTATTTTCGAGTCTTTTATGTTTTATATTAGGTACAAGGACGTTTGGACTCAGTTGGTGTTTACTGGAACAATTTGGAGCATAACGGAATGAGCGGTCAAAGTGGCAAGTTCGGAATGAAGATTTAGAGATAGTGTCGAGCGACATGGTATTGGTATCGCTCGACACCGAAGAAATGCAAGTGTCGATTGACAGAGTTATATGTGTCGCTCGACACGACATTGGGACCAGCCCATATTTCAAGTTTCAGAAGATTTCCTTTCTACACCAAAAAGCCCAGATGTTTGCAATTGGGCCCATGCCGACTTTTGTACTTATAAATACTTAGTTTAAGCCATTGTTTAGGCTTATGATTTATTTTACATAGAGATTTTTATACTAGGGATTTATCTTTCATGTCGATGCCTGAGTAATTCCCTAGTTAGGTTTTAGGGATTTTTTCAAAGGTTAATGAAGAGTTGTTGATTTATTTACTTTTGGGATTTTGCATCATATTTATATAATCTTCACTTTGATTAATTTGAATTATGACTTAGGCCTGAATTAGATATCCTAGGTTGTTTAGTAGATGCGACAACATTATTGAATTGCCTGAATTAAATCATAGGTGAGCAAAGATCTGATTTGCAACGACAGTTGGCTTTGGATCTTTGTGAACAATCAAACATGATTTTATTGCTTGTTTAAATTAATCTGATTTCGCAACGACAGTTGGTCTTCTAGGGTTTAAGCATAGTTAGTATTTGCAAAAACAGTTGATTTACTTTACAACAGTGTTTTGAGTTCTAGATTTGCACTTCATCAATCCCATTAGTAAATTTATTCTTCAATTTGGATTTATTCCTGCGAATTCCCTAAGATTTAGCTTTTGTCTCTAATTGAATTTAAATCACTTGCTATCATCCTGATTTACTGTTTTATGCAATTTATTTTATAATCTTTCTGCTTAGCTTAATCTAAACATTTAAATCTATTGTGTTCTTGATTTCATGTGGATTCAATAACCCTAAGTACTACAGTGATCTCTTAATTTGAGAGAGTAGTTCAAAGGTCTAATTTGAGCATATCAACAAGCTATTCCAAAACACGGTCCTAAACAGTTTTACAAGGGTCTAATTTGTAATTAGACTCATAATAGAGTTAGATCCATATTTAAAATGGGTTTAATGATATTATAGGCTTAAAGCCTATTTATTGCTTAATGGGTCAGACCCAAATGTATTATTAACCCTAGTTTAAAAAGCTATATATAGCTCATTGTATTCACCCAGAAAGGGGTCAGAATTTCTAATAACAAAACAGTAATAAAGCTTTCTTAACAGCTACAGTATTAGTCACATTTACTTTCTGCATTGTGATTCACTCAGAAGTCTCGCACCTCCTCAAAAAATCATTACAAATTCAATTGTGCGAGTTACGACTTCGACAATAACTCATCCATATATTGATGGTTATGGCAACAAAAATAACAACTCATCAAAAACACATGTTAGAGAGTTAAGGCAAGCAAGAGATGACCAAGAGATAAACATTTGGTAGTTCTATTGTGCACAAGGTAATGTGTCACCATACCACCACCATGTGGTCAACATATTCACCTAGATTCACTCACTCATCAGAGCTTAGTGCTACTAAAAAGTTCCTTACTTGTTTCTATCACTATATGGTCGAATTTCTTTTCTTCTTGTTGACTAATTATGAAATCACCCTCACAAGATCACCTCTAACTGTGCAAAACAGGCAGCCATTTATGAGCATCACACATTAAGAAGCAACAAGCGACCCATCAATGTCAACTTCACCAAACTGAGAATTATAAACCAAAACTTAGAAAATCAGCCACATTTATCAGTTATAGGATCAACATACCTCATTCTTGTTCACACCAAACTCTTGAGAACATTAAGAGAATACAATCTCAAATCCGATGAACTGCTGCTAGAAACATACAATGCTAATGTCACTTGAGAACATTAAAACAAAATATGGATAAAAAACACTACACCACCAAAAGGAAAAGTCATAAACTAAGAGACACAAAAAACGTGAAATCCAATAGCAAACCATACGAATTCAGAAACCTAAACAAAGCTATCCATACCAATTTAAAACATCTGATAATCAAATGTCCCGACCGAGTCACCGCACCGATTCCAACGATTCCTATCAAAATCCGACTCTCTATCGCTTTCCTTACGTTTTCGACGACGGATTCCGAGAAAACTTCAACGGATCATTCCTTAAACTTCTCCGAACCAAATATATCTTTTTCCTTCGCCGTGACTCGGAGAAATGAGTCGGCTTGGGATTGACTTGGGCGGAGGAGAAGAGACCCATTTGATGATAAGAGGGAAACAGTGAGAGGTGAGATTCCTATGGATGTGATTGGCGGCGAAGATTGAGAACCAGGTGAGATTAAGAACCATAGATCTTTAACTAGGAAGGATAAAATGAACGGTGTAGATTAATTGGTTCTGCCGAACATAAATAATCGGGGTAATTTAGGTATTAAAAGACTAAAAGAAGGAAGAAAGTATACCTAGGATTTAAAATATGTTTTGGCAATATAAATTTTCAAAATATTATGTATGAACGTATATATCCCTTTTAAAACCATAGAAATAAATCTGATGGACGCATTTCATAATCTTTTTTTTTGTTGCCAAACAACGTATTTCATAAACTTTTCTCGATCGATGCAACGATAATGGAACATGGCAAGTTTTGAATCTGTTGATCATGCCCAAAGAAGCTAATTCTTTATAATAATTTTTGTATTGGGATGAAATGTTTATTGCAAACATGTTATTTTTGAAACTATTTTTTTCAAATATGTCAACCTTGAAAATTTATTTCAAACATGTCATCTTTTATAGAAAAAGAAAAAATCATTAATTTTTTTTCTCTCACTTTTCCACGAAAGAAACAAAAACCAAACTCTAAACCTTATCCCCAAAATCTATACCCTAAAAATAAAATAGTTAACTCAAACTCAAAAAAATAAAAAATGTGACATTCTTGCAAAGATTTTTAAACGATGGCATAACCGTAAAATGACATATTAAGAGTGGCATATCATGAAAATTCTCTTTTTTATGTTTGGTGTTAAATAAACTATGCATTCCTAATAATAAAAGGTTATATAGGTTTTTGTATGCTAGCTGCTTTGTTAACCGCATATTGTGGATGTTGTTAATTTGGTTTCAAGTTTCAACAATATAGGCGTCTATAAAATTTTGAAAACCCTGATTGATTATTTGAATGTGGCATTACTTGATGTGAATAATAGAACTCAAACCACTGTATTTAGTGTCCCGCGCGACACAATTGCCTTCCCAACATTTTCTGGAATAAAAGTATGTTTGTTTTGTTTTCATATACTCATATATATCTTGGATTTGATCAATGTCTTCTATAGTTTAAAATTCCCGAATTTTTGATACATTATATACTAAGATAGTCAAATGAATTTATCATCTTTCTTTGCATACTTTTAAAAATCATTAAATAGGGTTCGGCTTTTAAATAGATCTAAACCACACAAAACTGAAACTAAAATAAAAATAATATGATGGATTATTTTTTGTTGAAAGCTAGCAAGCCAAACCGAAATGAGCAAAATCGATCAAACTGAATGAATGCAAAACATTCAAGAAAAATTTAATTTTACTATATTTACGTAATTTTATATAAAGAATAAACTTCTTTTTTTTTTCGTAAGCGAACCGAAATATTTGCTAATAATTTGAAAAAAAGTCTTTTCAAACAAAATGAAAAATATTCTGAATCGAAACAAACTAAATTTGTTACCATTTCAGTAAAAAAGGATCATACCCCGATTAATAAATTCAGAATAAAATTTTACGATTGAACCGACTCGAGAAACCGAAGTAACATGATGAGTCGTTGGAAGAAAAAGGAAAATAGAAAAATGAAAGAGAGTACACAATTGTCACATGGTGGTCCAAAGTCCAATCACAGATGAAACGTGCAATGTATTGAGCCTAATCTCCTAAACATCTTCATGTAACATGCTTCTTACCACCAACAACGGCGGAATTTTATGTTTAATTATCGTATCAATAAAATTATAAATCTGTTTATATTTGGTCCCATCTCCATATATATATATATATATATATGATATGCTAAAGATTCATGCAATGATTGAAAAAAATTCGTGAGATAGAATAATTTGCAAATTCCGAGTGCTATAGTATTTTGTTATCCTTGAACCAAAAGTGGCCATGGCTTATGCTATGTTTATGCTATGCTAAAGCATGAGCTTGAGGTCTATGTGTCCAATTTTTTTCAAAAGATTTTTTTTGGTATAGTGATATAAGTGAATATGTATTATTATATCGATAGTGAGTGGGTTTAAATAAACATGATTTAAAAAAACAAATTGATAAACAGGGCCACAAAATAATATGGGTTCACGCCTTTCAAATGCTTTGAACTAATTTATCTACTAGAAAATTTGGAATCAATTACCATAAAATAAATATTATAATTGATAACCAAAATCATAGCCACTAAATTTAGGTATGGTTGTTAGATTACTAATTATATATATCTTTTATGGTTATTACAGAAATTAACCTTGTCTACTATAACTTTTGAAATAGTAAATTAACCCTATCTACTATAATTTGTTTCTAAATACTTCAATGAAAATTTCGATTTTTCTAATATTTTACCCGTAGATTAATTTTATGAATAAAACTTTTAAATAAACCAAAGACAACATTTTTAAACAATAAACATCCAATTAATGCATACGATGTACTTTAAAAGAAGAGATTTTGATAAGTCTTTCGTACAGATTTAACTTTTCTTGTTTGAACTTTGAATGTAATCCATTGGACGTGGTCATGACTCATGACTACATAAGTGCAATCATTTAAGACTCTTTTCCACTTGTTTCAATTGACTGTTTTGTGATGTGAAACTTAGGACCTGACAACTTCAAATGAATACAAAAAAACATACAAATCATTTTTACTGAAAACCATAAACTTAGACCAAGGCATGGGTGAAACTACGTGGGCTTTTTAAGCCCAAAAATAAAAGAAAATTGAATCAGATAAATAATTTGGGATTGAGACGTCTTTGTGGGGAGAGCTTATTGAGACCGTGTCATGTGGACATGTGTTGTCCGATCATTCGACAGTATGTTTTTCGTTTAGGCGAAACACAAAAAATTTTGAGAAATTTTTTTTTCTCTCTTCATTGTCGGCGACCGACAAGACGATTTCTCTTCTTCTCCATTTGTTCATTATCGCTGGCGATTCTCGTCGGCTATTCTCTTCGCCTCTCTCTATGTTGTATGTAAGCGATTATCCTCTCTCCGTCGTCGTCGTGATGGATCTGAGGTTAGATCCGTCATTCAATCTCATGCATGTCGACACAAAGGAGAGATCTGAGTCACACGATGATCATGAAGATAATTCCTCTCTCTCTTCGATCTTGGATTGTAATTTTGCGTAGCTGGTTTAGGGTTTGGGTAGATGAAACGCCAAGCTTTGTAGATATTGTTCGATTCTGTATATCAATCCCACAGTGGTGTGTTGTTATTCGGTTGTGTAGTTCTGCAAATTTGATTTCGTGTAGTTTTCTTTGCATACATTGATGGTCTTGAGTCTACGGTTTGGTAACGACAAAGGGTGATCTGATAATTATTGACGCAATTGAGTTTTGATCAATCTGATATTGCTACAACTCTAATTGAGTATGTGGATTGGTTACTCAGAAGGTTGTGAATGGTTGGTAGAGTCTATAAAGATGAATTTGTTCTGCATACAAAAGGATTTTCAGAAAGTTTGTGCGGATTTTGAAGAAATTTGTAAGAATATAGTATTTTGTATATGTAGTGTTGTCTTTTCTATTGTTTGCTATTTGGATGTTCACACTTGATTGTGTAAATAACAGAATCTGATTAGTGTGGTCTTTTCTATTCTTTGGTATCTAACTCAGAACATCTTCTTCATGTTTTTGCAGTGTTTTGTGAGTGACAGAAGCTCCAATGGTTACAAGTTCCAATGGTCAAAATATCCAATGGTGATACTCCAATCATGTGCGTTTAATTTCTATTGTGGAAAAATTGAAATAAACTTAACTTAACAAACAATTGTTGAATACGGATTAGGTAGGTAGGTAAGGGACTTAAATTAGAAATTTAATTAGAAATTTATGGTGATGCAGACATTAGAGTCTGTTTGCAAAGTTGATTTAGAAATTGTTTATAAATTTATGGTGATAGAGACATTCATTACACAGTTGGTTGAGTGTTCGTGCATCCTGTCTGTTACGTCATCTTTAACTAGAGCCTTGGAGTTAAAATTGATCTAAACTAATCAATTAAACTAGAGTGTAGAGTCAGTAATTGGTTTTACATATTGCATTATGTTACTTTCTAATCTAAATTGATCTAAACTTAACTAAAATGTAACTTAACTGAACTAAAACTTACAAAATTTAATGGTGATAGAGACATTAGTCATCTAAGTCAGTGGTTATGGTGATGGCTAATGTCTCAGTTACTTAAATTACACAACCTAACCTGTAATAAAAAAAAATTAGGTAGATCATTATTGAGAATGTTGCTTTATAATGACTCTATCTCGATAAAACAAAACCATTTCTTGTTAATTACCTTTCTAGCTAGTTAATGGGTTATACTGATCCATTTTTCTCCTCTCAAACCTTTACCGATCTCTTATCCAGCCAAGAAAATATCTCTAATCCATATACTTATTCACAGCCACTGTCACCTCTGAACCAAACACATTCACCCTTAAGTAGAGAAGCTAGGGTGATATGGACTCTCCCCGAAAAAAAGACCCTTGTAAGTGCTTGGTTAAACACCTCCAAGTATGTTATAGTGGAGAATGAGCAGAGAACAAGGGCTTTTAGGAAAAAGTTGCAGCATATTATGCTGCAAGTCCGTCGGTGTCAAAACTTCCCATCCGAGAGGCGAATACGTGTAAGCAAAAATGGTTAAAGTTCATTGAGAGTGTTAGTAATTTTGCTTGATGCTACGAATATGCATCACGTCAACATCGCAGTGGAGAGACAAAAGACAATTTCTTGAGCTGGCCTACAAGCTCTACTTCCAGGATCACAAGGTCAAATTCACACTTGAGCACACTTGGAGAGTGCTTAGTAATGATCATATATGGTGGTGCTTCTTTACTTTAAAAAGTAAAACAAACAACAAGAGAAAAAAACTAAATGATGGTGTTGTGTATTCCTCCAGCTCAAACACAGCCTCCCATGTGGAAGAAGAAACAATGGAGAGGCCTACGGGTGTCAAGGCAGCAAAAGCGAAAGGCAAAAACAGAGTTAAACCAAAGATTGAAGAGAGTGATGCCAGTTCTGTAAAAGAGCTTGAGTCTTTGTGGGTGTTAAAGGATAAGACTTAACTTTTAAGGAGAGACTCTCCAAGCAGAAACTGCTTGAGAGCCTCATTGCAAAATCTGAAACAGTGTTCGAGATAGAATTGACCCTTAAGAACAAGCTCATCACTAAGATGTTGTAATTTTATTGGTAGGTGCTTATGATTTTCTTTACCAGCCGTTGAATACTTCTTTAATTATCTAAGTGGTTCTGATTCTCAATTGCTAAGTAGGGTTGATTATGTTTGTTTACTTGTCTAAGTGATTGTGATCTTGCTAAGTAGTGTTGATTATGATTTGTTTACTTATCTAAGTGGTTATGATTCTCATTTCGTAAGTAGTGTTGATTATAATTTGTAGGTAAATAGTGTTGGTAAGTAATTGTAACATCCCATTTCCAATTTTTGTATTTGGAAAGGGGGTGTCGATCGACACCAAGTTCTGGGTTGTTTTCCGGTTTGAATTTAATTGCTCGGTTTACGTCGGTTAAGGGTGCGGAACCCAAGGACGTGTATATAAGGCCGTAGCCGTATTTTTCAGAGGAAAAAGAGGAGTTTGGTCAGTTTTAGAGGAGAAAATAGTTGGTGATTTGAGAAGAGAGAGTTTAGGAAATCTTTGAGGAGAGGACAGACTGGACTGTTTTCCTAGGGAGGAGGAACGAGCAAACAATTTAGGTCTGATCGGCGTGATTTTTCGTAAGTGTGTTCTTCTTCCTCTTAGCTATATATAGGAGAAACAGGATTGTCTTTTGGATCGGTAGTTTGTGAGTTATGATTGTTTTCCCGTGAGTGGTCTGTGCAGTTTCAGGATTCAATCAGTCTTCTTGGGAAGTGTTTTCCCGGCGTTTCAGAGGGAATCAAAGGACGATCTAAGTACCATTAGAAAGCCCTGTCGGTCTAGCTTTCAGATTGGGTTTCCGATCTGAATTCGGAGGTAAGCTCTGATCCCTATGATCGCTTTAATCCAGTGCGTTGTTCTGTTTTCTGGAAATCAGAATTAGGGTTTTGGGAAAATCCAAGTTATGTGTTCTAGGTAATTGAGGAAGGGTTTCTTGGTGTTTTCGGTTGAGAATAGAGGCTGCGAGGTCGCTGATTTTGTGTTCTTAACCGTTCTTGAATCGCGTAATCGAGGTGAGTGTGTGATCATGGATATGTGATTAGATTATTAGGATTTTTCGAATGTGTGTTTGTATTGATTGGATTGTTTGCTATGATTATTCTGTGTGAATCGTGTGTTTGGAATCGTGAGTGATCTCGTGTGATGAAACGGAATTCGAGTTGTGAGAGGATTTCGACTCGGTTCAGGTTTCTGCGAGAGGTGTCGGTCGACACCTAGTGGTAGTGTCGATCGACACCACTATTTGATATTCGCGAGGATTGTGATTCTGATGGAGTGTCAATCGACACCACGTGGGAGTGTCGATCGACACCACTGTTTTTAAATGTTGTTTTCACTTGTTGTTGACTGTTGTTTGATCGTGTAGAAATTGATAATCTATTTTTTTCCCTTACTATGTATCCGGTAGACGGGATGACCGCTTCACTGAGTATTTGTGATAATACTCACGCAACTCTGTTTTTCCCTTTTGAGTTGCAGGTAAAGGAAAAGTTGAGATCGTGGAATCATGGCTGGGACGAGAGGATGATTAGGATCTCTAGATTATATGTTTTGGTATTACATTTGGTAGAACCTGGTTTAGGTTGCTAGAAATGTTGAGATGAATTGGAATTTGTTTTAATGGTTTAATGTTAATGTTGATTCCGCTGGTTATTGGTTGTTGGTTTGAGTTAACCGTTGAGAATTGGTATTTATGGAAATACTTAATTCGGGTTAATAAAAATAAAATAAAAAAGCTTGGTTGTTTTAGTAGTGTTGGTTCTACTTTGTTGCTGAGTAGGAATGATTTTGTTTCGGTTCACTCATTACAATCTATGAACATTGAATATTCTCTTTGTTTGCTTAATTATGTGCAAGAGTCTTCAAACCTACAAGTGTGTCGGCAAGGAAGAAATGGTTGGAAGCGTTCAAGTAGTGTGAGAAATGTGTAGTTATCTTTGTCTTTATTAACCTACTTTGTTGTTTTATAATGTGTACCTAAGTAGGTGTTCCAAAATATTTGGTGTTTTGCAATGTGTTTAATGTGTTCTTTACTCATTTTGGTGGTTGTGCCAAACTATGTCACAAAAGTCTTTATATATATGTGTGTGTGTGTTCGGTTTGTTTGCCAAAATATTTTTGTCTATTCCATCTCATTTGATTGCAAAACTCTCCTACTTTTAATATTTCGTTGCTTTCATTTTATTTTATTTCTACTTCTTCTTTTTTTTTAATATCTTTTCTTCTCCTTATCTTGGTTGTAATCACAAACGGAGAGACACAAATTGAAAATCTCTATTTTTGCTTCTAATTATTTTACTTCTACTTCTTGTGCTTCTAATCCCAAACAAGAAGACTCAATGAAAAATCTCTACCCTTTCTTCTAATTATTTTACTTGTAGATCATCAAAACCTCAATACTCAAATTCTCGTTCTTTTTGTTTATTTTTCTTTTATTCAAATTCTCTATCTTTTAACATTTCTAAAAATATAAAAAACTATGGCATCTCATCCTCACACTTCTAATGAAAATTTTGATGAAACTTTTGATGAAAATATCGATCAATTCTTTGAAAAGGGTTTTGAAGATTGTATAGAGGATGACAGTAAACATCAAGCGGTCAAAAAAAGAAGAAAAGAAGAGCTCATATAGAAAGAGAACGCGAGGAAGGAAATATTCGATTATGGAATGATTACTTCAGCGAGGAGCCCATTTACCCTAATGACATATTTCGACGACGATTTAGAATGAACAAGCGCTATTCATGAATATTGTTCAAAAACTATCCAGTGAATTACCATATTTCTAACAGAGACCAGATGCTACCAGAAGGTTTTGTCTATATGCCCTACAAAACTGTACAACCGTCATTCGTCTTATGGTATATGGTCTTGTAGCTGATGCGATGGATGAATACCTCTGAATGGGTGAAACCACTGCGAGCCAATGCTTAGAAAATTTTGTGGATGGAATTATACATTTATTCGAAGGTAAGTACCTGAGAAGGCCTACACCGGAGGATCTCCAATGATTACATAAAATTGGAGAGTTTCGCGGATTTCCCGGGATGATAGGAAGAATAGTCCCACGGCTTGGAAATGATAGTATTCACGTGGACATGGAAAACCCACTATCGCTTTAGAGGCTGTGGCTTCACAAGATCTCTGGATTTGATACACATTTTTTGAACCTCCATGTACATGTAACGATATCAATGTTCTTGACCGCTTGCCAGTTTTTGATGATATATTACAAGGCCAAGCTTCAAAGTTCAGTTACTTTGTCAATGGACATCAATACCATATGGCTTACTATCTCAGCGATGGTATATATCCGAAATGGGCAACTTTTGTCCAATCAATTTCTCGCCCACAAGGTCTGAAAGCATCATTATTTGCTAATTATCAAGAAGCTGTCAGAAAAGATGTCGAGCGTGCTTTTGGAGTCTTGCAAGCTCTGTTTGCTATTGTTCGAAACCCAACTCTGTGTTGGGATAAGACAAAAACAGGCAAGATACCGAGAGTATGTATCATATTGCACAATATGATAGTAAAAGACGAACGGGACCAATGCACTCAATATGATTCATCAGAATTCCAACAAGGAGAAGGAAGAGGGACTTAATAAGTGGACTACACATTCTCTACAAAGACATCTACAAAGGTGAACAATATGATGGCCAAACGAGCTTGAGCTCGAGCTCGTGAGGAAAAAATGCATCAACAATGAAAAGATGATTTGGTTGAGCATATTTGGCAAAATTTTGGCAGAGCTGAAGACTATAGCCGAGTTAATTGTCTTTTTCATCATGCATTTATATGTTTTATTTCATTCTACATTTTTACGGATTGTTATATTACTCTTTTTAACATATTCTTCTATCTTTATATATACTAATTGGATTTTCTATCATTTTGCGAACATTTAAAAGAAAAAAAAAATTCTTTAGAACCCCACATGAGTCTCACCATTGGACACATATTTATTAACACAATCTTTTTGAGTCTCAAACAATAAACTAATCTTAAAATTAATACTAATTTTTTATAAAAAAAAAACTAATAGTTTCACCACTAATAATGCTCTTATATACTCCAAACATTTTATAGAAAAAATGTATATTCAACAGCATTTGAAAGCAAATGGTGAGTAGCATGATGTCTTTATACATTTAGTAGAAATTTCTCATTCATACAAACAATAATTTTCCTGTCATAAGTAAAAT
Source organism: Draba incana (assembly GCA_963576765.1). Lineage (NCBI taxonomy): Eukaryota > Viridiplantae > Streptophyta > Magnoliopsida > Brassicales > Brassicaceae > Draba > Draba incana. The sequence goes on from OY755208.1 coordinate 13,451,659, forward strand.
ACGGCTCATCAGCACAAAAACCGTGTGATGTAGGAGATATTTTCCATTATTTTTCTATTTTCCTTAATTTGGATTTTTATGTATTTTCTTTTTCTTTTGGGTTTTGGATACTCTCTTAGGGTTTTTCTTTTGCTATTTAAACACCTATTATTGTAGCCTCCAATGGATATCATATTATTTTTTTATTGAAACTTTGAGAGCTTTTCTCTTTTTGGTGGATTCCAAAATTCATTTCTGATGGATTCCAGAGATTTATCCTTCAAGTTCATTACTTGTGAACTTGATTTCTATCTAGATTTAACGCTTGCTATTCTTAGGGTTTTCCGACTGCGTCAAGTGGTATCAAAGAAGGCTTTCTCCTACTCTTTTCAAAGCTTGATCATGGGATATCAATCAGCGACCAAAGCAGATATGCAGAGTTTTACCGCAGAGATTACCACGGCCCTAACTACTTTCAAAGATGAGATGGCAAATCTAGTAGCTAAGGTTAGATACGCCAACAACATCAAACAACAAAGAGATAGGGGAAGAGTTAGGAGAAGGGAACCAATTAGGGTTCAACATGGTGAAAAAATGAGGATGTAGTTGATTTTAAAAATTATATGACGTAGTTAATAAACAAGATTGACAACCGACAAAAAGAGAGAAGAGAAGAACTAATTAGGGTTCCAAAGAAGGCAGACGATCATGTTGTTTTGGTTGAAAGTTCCAACTCTAATGAAAAGATCCAATGGAGAAAGAGATTGACCAAAGGAATCAGCACAGTGAAGATTTAGCAGTTGATATTCCAATACTGGACATAAGTTTAGAAATAGAGGAGACAAAGATTCCAAAAGAGATACTAGTAATCCAAAAGAATTTCAAAGAGTTGATTCCAGATGAAGAAGAAAAAAATATGCTTGTTAATCACCCGCTTAAGAGAGCCAAAGAGTATGATGATGTGATGGTTATCTTTATTAAAAAGATTCCAACTGAGACGTCCAACAAGATGAAGCCTAACAACTATTGTTCATTTAGGATAGTTGTAGTTGTTTATGATGAAAATAACTTGAAGTACAACAAGCTACAACCTAGAAACTATGGTTGTCCATTCAAGAAAGATGTGATTCGTTATCCTGATTAGAACTCGAGGTCGAGTTCTTCGGAAGTGGAGGAAATTGATGTAGGAGATATTTTCCATTATGTTCCAATTTTCCTTAATTTGGATTTTATGTATTTTCTTTTTTCTTTTGGGTTTTGGATACGCTCTCAGAGTTTTTCTTTTGCTATTTAAACACCTATTATTGTAGCCTCCAATGGATATCATATTATTCTTAATTGAAACTTTGAGAGCTTTTCTCTTTTTGGTGGATTATAAAACCTTATTCTGGTGGATTCCAAAGATTTATCCTTCAAGTTCATCACTGGTGAACTTGAGTTCTATCTAGGTTTAACGCTTGTTATTCCTACGGTTTTCCGACTGCGTCACTGTGCATTGATATATCGGCCCTCCTCCTATTCTTAGGTCTTTCCAAAACCATTTGAAGTGAATATCCTCACAAAATAGATGAAACGAATTATTGTGTTGAGGTAACAGTCATGAACCCTCGTTGCCACAAGAAAATGAGGGACTCGGAGAAATCAAAGTCCTCTCATTGAAATTAATAAATCTTGTCAAAGTGAATAACAAAGATTAGAATCAAAGTCAAAGTGGGTAACAAGTAATAAAGATCAAAGTACCTAAGGCTCGACAATCGAACTGAGAAATTATTTGGACGTTTCCACATTTTTTATCACAAAATTAAGTTTTTTTAATCATATCAGGCGAATTTAAAGGAACTATCTTTCACATGGACATCAATGTCTACCACATTAGTGTAATTCGTATCACCAACCGCAACGATCTCCACCTCTACCTCCTTATAATTTGTTGGCATGACATAGGCAATAGCCTTTTTGAGGTTAGGAACAAAATATTTAGCATTATACATGTGTTTATTGGATTCATCGCGTAAGAGCCAAACTACATGAACTTTCCTTTTTTTTTTTGTGTTGAGTTGATTTCCTTGTGAAAAACCTTATGCTTTTCAAGAACCTTATGCTCTCCAATTTGATGAGTATGGTTATCTTTGGTGATTTTTTCATGGAGAAGAGTTGAGAGGAGGATGGAGAAGAGAGGAGATTTAGACCATCTCCAATGGTTGACTCTATTTTTTATTCTAAAATTGGAGTTCTCTAAAAATAGAGTAGAGATTTACTCCAATGGTTGTCTCTATTTCTTCTTGTAAACATAAAATATTATATTTTTGTTTTATTATTAGATTCTAATAAATCCTTTACTTTTAAAATTGACAAATTTTACCCATTTATATTATTTGCATTAATAATTTAACAAAACGATGATGTTTTATTGAAATTAAATCTTTAAGATAAAAATTTATTTGTATCATACCACATATATAGAGAAAAAAAATTTATTCATTTTTGTTTAAATATTAACATTAGTGTATTTCTCCCTCATATGTTAAATTAACGCATCTTGAAGTGAGAAATGAATTTTCTATTTTTAGTTACAAATTTTGTTAATTAGAAAGCTAGTTTTTGTTAATATGATTTTATTCAAATATAAAATTAAAATATATAATATTTTTTTAGGTATAAAATATAAGTATATGGAAATGAAGCGATCACTTTGTAAATAAAAAAGTTCTACTCTAAAAATAGAAGAATGAATAATGTTACTCTAAATATAGAGAAATACTATTCATTTCTCTATTTTTAGAGTGAGTTATAAAGTACCATTGAAGATGATTTTACTCTAAAAATAGAGTTTAGAGGTAGAAATAGAGTATCATTGGAGATGCTCTTCGCCTCCCTTATTATATATTACACTACAACATCACTTTCATCAACAAAACGTATTCAATCACAACACATACATAACGAATTATATAGAGCTAGACTTAAGCTATCTATATTTAACTGTGTTAAAAGCAAAGTTTATTACCAAATAAATATTAAAGATGCTGAACAAGAGACCTGAGGTTTTGAGTAAACGATATTCAATGACCAGGAAGTGCTTTCTTTGTAACAATCCCTCATGGTTTCGTTTTGGTTAACCAATAAGGAACATGATGATTGCATCTCAATATATCAAAAGTGCAACATCCTCATAGCTCCTAAATATTTCTCACTATAGAATATATTCTGTGCTTCACAAAGTTTCGTTTAAATGATAGAATTATTGGATTCAAAGAAAGTGATACGGATCATCATATTACTAAACATGTACAACGATTTTTGAAGACGCACACCACTTACTAGCGTTTCCACATTTACATATTAAAGGTATATATATGTCAGATACTAATCCTCAGTTTCCTTTTGTTTACAACTTATATGTACATAACAAAAATGAAGACACCGGAAAGCCTTACCAAAATTGAATAATTGTCTACCAATTAAAAGTATTTTGTTCAGCCGTGAACTTTTGCGCCCACTTCCAAAAATATTTAGTACTAGGCGCCATTTCAAAAAATTTGGGCATGGATGGTAAAAAAAAAAGGGTTAATTAGGCTACCAAGAAAGTTTTGAATTATAGTTAGTATACTAGCTAATGTAAGAAATACTGTATAATGAAGAGTCTAACAACTGACAAATGTGTTTTTACTCTTTTAACCTCCGTACGTTTACTTAGAGCATGTGGCAAATTGGGCGAACATCATAAACGAAGAATTTGTCATTTTAACAAGATAAAATTATCTGTCATTTTTTTGGGCATTTTGAACAATATCTTATTGTTTGTTCATGTTTCTTTTCCGTCTCCTAGGGATAGTGTTATTTCATCTTTTTTTGCCAACGACAATTTTTTTTAAAGGCATGTTCGCATGTAAAATGTAGTACAATAATAGAAAGGCATTCACTAATTTAGGGAACCATAAAACAGTGACAAAGCCCAACGAAAGCCACAAAAAAAAAACGTTGTGACGGTCTTTATGTGATTGGAATAAGTAGATAAGGTATAGAAACGTAGGTCGTCTCCAATTTCATTCCGCAACTCCTTCAATTACTATTATGTACATATAAATCAACTCACAAGCTTCATTGAACACCGCGTAAGAATAATAAAAAAGTTTATGAAATCAGATGCATGCGAGGAAAATGTAAAATGAACTCTGATGTTTTTATCTTTTTAAATGTTTCCAAAACCAACATGCACGATTTGATCCATCATAGCGATGGATAAGTGCCGATGTGATGCACATATCCATCAAATCCTCGGGTCAAATTCCTAGGCAAATCCACGCTTCCGATCAAAGCGCGACCATCCCACCTAGGGGATGAAATCGGATGTTTAGAGACGACAACTTGTGTTTCTCAGCATCCTCGACAATTCGACTTTTGAAGTAACAACCAAAGTTTTCCCACGTAAGGTAACGAGTATGATTCGATTCCAAGGTTCTTTGATCATACTTTTCTTTTCGGATGTGACATGGAAGCTCATCAAGAACTCTTCTATTATATTTTTAGTCTTTTTTTAAACTCTTCTTTCTTTCTTATATCAATTTTTATACAATGCATCTCTCCATCAGACCATCTGTTTGTTTTCAAATTTGTTTTCAATTCGAGGAAAGAGTGGTTGAATTTAACTCTGTTTTAGATTGTCAAGAAGGAAGGCACATGTTAATGGAAATTTACGCCGGGGTTAAAGATCACTTATGTACTTCAATTTATTTAAAATTTACTAAGAACATAAAAACATAGATTTTAATAATATTCCTTTTAATGATAATAATAATAATAATATATATTGGTATCTATTAAAAAAAAAACTGAAATAGTGTTTCTTAAACATATACCCAGCAAGCAAAACCAATCTAATGCATGGCTGTCCGTGTGAAATCAATAAATCAGAGCTTTCACTTTAACAAACAAAAAAAAACACCAAAACACAATCCAAATTAATTAAGATGAGGAGCCAAAAAAGCTTACTATAAAAAGCACAAAAGGGAGAGTGTGCCACTTCTTCATTTATCTCTTTATATAAACCAGAGATTTGCAGGAGAGAAGGAGAGATTAGCGTTACCGAGAAGGAACAATGCAAGGACGACCAGAACTATGAGTCCAATCCACATCCACTGCTTCAGTTTTCTCTTGCTTCCTCGGTTTCTTAAAGGCAGAGGAATGGATTTTGACTTGTTTTGTTTGAGAAACTGTGATGCTGGTTTGTGGGATTTCTTGATTTGTTGACTGTCCTCCGCGGTCTGTTTCTTTGGAATTTCGATCTCCCTTGGAGTTTCGATTACAGTTTCTGATATCTCGATTGGGTTTTCAGCGGTCTCCTCTGATGTATTAACCCCCTTTCTTCTTTCCTTCTTCCTTAGTTTCTTTTCTCGTTCCTACACAATAAAGAGTTGTTCATCAGATCAATGGCACGCTTACAAGTATTTGAATCATTTTTGTCCAAACATAAACATATTGGCGAGTGAGATTGATCGATTTCCGATTTGCTTTATATTTTTGAAAATAGGGAAAAAAAGAAGGAAAATTACCTTCTCTCTTTCTTCTGCTTCCTTTTGAGCCTTAAGAACAGCTCTTGCTTTTGCCTTCTCCTCTCTCTTCTTCTTCCTCTCCATTGCCTCTTTCGCTTTGGCTATCTCTTCCAACCGATGCTGCTCCTTCAACTTCGCAGCTTCCTTTTGTTTTCTCTTCTCCTCTTCTTTCTTAATCAACTCCTCTTCCTTTTTGGTTAATTTAGGTGGCCTTTCTTCTTTCTTTGTTTCTGACTTCTCTATCTCTTCTTTTCCAGAAACCAATTCCTTGACAATTGGTGGAGGCTGGTCTGGCTTGACCGTCTTTTTAGGTTTAGTGGTCTGACTCTTCTGCTCGGCCGGTTTTGCATTAGCCTTACCGTTGTTTTCAACTTTTGAACCTTCATATTTAATGACTTTCTCTTCTTGTGCTGAAACTGGTGGAACGGTCTCATATTTCTCTGCTCTGTCACTTGAAGTTCTAAGTTTGTCTGTTCTTGGAGCATAAGTGATCCGGGGTGGTTCCTCATCAGGGCCAAGAGATCGTCCATCTAGGGTTCCTAGTCTTCTGTAAGTACTTCTTGTGTTGCATCTTACGTAGTAGCTACGGAACTCCTCGTCATTGTTCCATTTATCCATGAAATTCTCCACCTGTTTAAAAACTGTAATGAGTACAATACCGACATACATGGATTAAGACCAATGGAGAAATTTGGCTTTTGCTTATACACCTGCTCAGAACAAAGGCTTTGCAAGGCCGCTCTGTCTTTCTTCAAAGCCATTTCACTTGCTGCCCTTGAATCATCTCTGTACTTGAAGAAATATTTGTTCTGCAATACGAAAAAATAGTAGAAATGAGAATCAATCTAAACATAGATGCAAGCATTTGTAAGTTTGTGTCCGATTCCAGGTACTCTTTGGGTACCTTTTCTCGTTGTTGTTTCTTCAAATCCTGTAGGCGCACAAACGCTTCCTGGCGAACAGCATCAGCAGCTCTGAACTTTTCTTGCAGTTTACTCTGTACTTCCCATTCCTCATCACACTTTTTCTTAGCAGCTTTTGTAATTGCTTCAACTTTTGAGAGATCGCTTCTGAGCACGTCTAGTTCCTTCCTCAACACCTGTGATCATCAGAAACGTCATATTTGCACACAAAATAAGTTGAATCAATGTAGAGAGAAAAGAACGGGTGGGTATTAACTAAAGCAATCCAGATCGGACATAAAAGATGACTGCTCGAATGTGTAGAGTGTAGTGTACCTTCAAACGCTCTTCTGTTTTCTCTTTCTCTTCTATTGCTTGCTTAACTTCATCCTCAGTACCCATACTCGAAGATATCTGCTCACGGAGTTGCTTCAACTGCTTTATCTCACGAATTAATCCTTTTTCTTCACTCAGAGATAAAGTTTCGTGCTGTATCATGTGTTCCATATTTTGCATCTGATTGGAGCAAAAAAAAAATGAGATAGATTAGCATAATCAAGCATGACAAGCTAAAAACTTGAACAAGACGTAGCTGGAATGTGATAATTGGGAGTCTCACCCTCGAATCAATATCATTAACAGACGCAGCACTCTTAATCCGCCTAATCACAGACTGAAGGACATCAATTTCCTGCCGTTTTGAATGCATTGCTTTTCTTGCAGATCTCTCTTCTGCCATGGACGCCTTGTAACTGATATCATAGTCCTTGCATGTTGCCTAGAAATAACCATTTCAACAAAATATGTCAGAGCCAAAATTAGAACAAGATGCTTTGCCTTATGAAAAATTTCAAAAGCACTTCTTACGCGTATCTTTTGGATGTCAGCTCTAAGAGCATCCCGATTCTGTGTTTTCTGTTCAACCTGATCTTCAGCATGCCTTAGTTGCTCAGCTAACTTTTCGTCCTCATATCTTGGAACTCTAGGAAGAAAGTAAAACGGTCTTTTCTCTATCTCTGCTGCAACAGTGTGCCCTTCAGAAGCATCAGGCGCAGAGCTTTCGGTAGTCGATGCTGGTTCTATATGTTTCTGAGTTTCTTCAATCTCACTGGTCGAGGCTCCTTTATCATCTGTTTTATCAGCAGCATCTCCTGAAAACCACAATTTAGATATACTGTCAACTTCAACCTTCTCATCCCCAACAAGAAAAGTACATAGCCTTATTTCATTTTTAATTAACTTTTTACCTCCTTCGTTTTCAGCAGGTTGGCTGTCCACACAGTCTTTAGCTCCTGTATGTATGGTATCAGTAGATGCAACCACTTTAGATTCAAGATCCTGTGCACAGGTCTTGGTTTCAGATGCAACTGACACAGTAGCACCACTTGTCTCATTTTTTTCCTCCCTAGAATCCTCCTCTTCACTTACCTTTACTAAATCATTGTTGACAAGAGGAGGTTTAGTACTGTCAAAGCTCTTAGTATTGGAATCGACATTTTCATCTGTATTTATTGCAGATGTTTCTTTGATGTCCGATTCTTTCATCTCAGAAACTTCTTCAGATGGTGTATCCTCGCACACATCAATAAGAGTGGTCTTTGTCCCATTCACTTCTCTGCTTATTTCACCATCTTCAATAGCGGGTGCAACAACATGGGGTTCACTGCTTTCTTTAACTAATTGTGCAGCTTCAGATTTCGTGTTATCAGCGCCGGTTTCTTCAGCCGCTACTAATGCTGAGTTTTCTATCAATTCAGAGACAGCGGTTTTGGAGTCCAACAAGTTCGATGGTCCGTTGGTATTTGTAGAGACAGTCTCACTACTCTCATGTGATAAGCTATCAGAGCTAGCCGCTTCTGAAACATTCTCTTTGGCAACAATAACAGCATCACTTCTTTCTTCAGAATCAGGGGCACCAAGAACTTCTGTAACTTTAGATGCTACGTGTTGTTTTCCATCTTGATCTGAAGCAAGTTCGCTGGCATCTTCTGAAACATTCTCTTTGGCAACAATAACAGCATCACTTCTATCTTCAGAATCAGGGGCATCAAGAACTTCTGCAACTTCAGATGCTGCATGTTGTTTTCCATCTTGATCTGAAGCAAGTTCGCTGGCATCTTGAGATTCTGGATGAGTGTTCATACTCGCATCAGACAAGGAGGCATCAACAGCTCCATTTTCTGATTGCACGTCCTGAATTGCTTCAGATTCCGATTTGCTGTTCCCATTTTCAACAACAAGAGTTTGAGCCTCAGCCGGGATATCTCGACTTACCTCTGATACATCAGCCTCCACGGGTCCAGAGTCTGGCAACTCCTCACCGTCTGAAACATTGACTTTTTCCGCATCATCAATTTTCTCCAACTCTTGTTCTTTTAGAAGGTGACCGTTTTCAACAGGAACAGATTCCAAAACTGCTACAGATTCTGATCCAACGTGATCATTCACAGATTCAGATCCATCGACGGTAGAAGCTGGATCTGCTACCGTAGGTTGTCCCAAACCAATGCCTCCATCATTGGGGTCAGCAGGAGAAACCTTTCCCTCATCTGAATCAATTGGGTGCTTTGATACATCCTCGTTAAGTTGTACATCTTCAGAAACATCCACATCAAGATCAGATTTTTCTTGCGCTTGAATCACGTCCCCTTGATGTCCCTCCACATCTGTCTTACTATCAGATTCGATTTCCCCTTCAGGCTCGTTATTCTTTTCCAGATCCCTGGGTCCAACATCAGAAGCTTGACCTTGTTCCACTTCCTTTGTAGATTCCAATTTACCCTCATCCCCAATTTCAAGATGCCCATTACCAGGATGCTCCTCGATTTCAGACTTTTCGAGGGTTTGACTATCTTGGGAATCTCCCAAAACATCATCGGTAGAATTCAGATTCTCTCCGTCCTTTAGATCTTTCTCCACGTTGGCATCAACCGGCTTAACAGAATCATCTCCATCGGTATCGTTTTCCGTAATGAAAACGTAGGAACCATCGGAATCCTCTTTCTCGTTTCCGTTGCCATTATTGCCGACATGGCTGATCCCATTCACAACGTCGTCTTTGGTAGTCGGAACTACTATCTCTTGTTGATTCTCACTTGCATTCTCTAAATCAACCTTCACCGACACCTCTCCTTGGTCTCTCTCTACCTCCATCGGCATTTTCACACCTTCCACCGACGAAATCACGGACGGAAAATAAGCTAACTCAAAACGCGTATGAAGAAATCAGATCATACGAAATTGCAACCAGATCTAGCGAAAATTCACGTAACCAGCAGCAAAAAAAAAAGCTAGCAGAAACTAAACCGACATGGACGGAGATCAGAGAAAGTTCCGGGGAAAAAAATCGATTCAACTAACCTCGAGATCAGGCTTGACGTCGGAGAATTCGAATGTTGAGGAAATCGGATCGGCGAGAAAGACAATGCCGGCGATTGACGGTGGCGGATTTTGAGGAATTTAGGAGCGAGAAAGAGAGAGAGAGATGAAGAAGAAGAAGAAGAAAACAGCTGGCTCAGGGAAGAGGAATAAGGACGAGAATGGGAACGTCGAGAAGCCTCTTTGCAGAACAGAAGGCTTCTTTAATCAGATTTAAATTTATACTATTATTTTGGTTTCTCAATTAACCAATCTCTTTTATGGTTTTCATAGTTGGAGTAGGAAGAACAAAAAATAAGGAGTAAAGCAATTTGTGTTTTTCATAGTTGGATTAGGAAAAAATTAGTAGATATATTTTGGATGCAGATTTTTCCAAATACTGCTAAGATTGATAACTTCAAGATCTATTTATGATTATCATATTCATAATTATTTATTCCTATTAAATATTGTATTTTTTACGTCATTAAATAGTGTTTTAAGTTGATTATGTAGTTTATCAACTTATTAGTGGAAAAATAGGATTCAACTTTAATTATTTATGATTTTTTTTTGTCACCTTTATTTATCATTTAATTAAAGTTAAGATTTAGATGTAAATAAATCGAAAAACTTTACATATTTTCGTGGTATATAAAAACTATCATCGTGGTAAATAAGAGAATTATCATCGTGGTATATAAAAATTGAAAAAAAAAACTATCCATAAGTTTTAGAAATTGTCGTATTTTGTACATTCGGATAATGCCATAATTTTCATTTTGAAAAGGTGAAAAAGAGAATTTAAACAGGATACGCGTCGACAAAAAAAAAAACAGGATACGCAATGAGGACTTCTTATCCCTTTTTTCTTTTTGTAAAAAAACTTATATCTTACGAACAAAGGTACAATTACCTCGTCCAACCAACAAATTTTATGTAGTAGTATGAGATAAGGCTTAAAATCGATTAACACAACAATAAATTTTAAAATATTCACATTTTCAATACAGTACTGTAAATATATTCTTTTTTGAAACTCATATCTTATTAGAAATTAAATATTTGTTCTGTTTTACGGGAGAAATCCATATCTTTTTTTAGTTTCTTTACTGATTTTCTATAATATTCACATATACTATTAAAAATATTAATTGCGAATTGCAAGTTTGAAAATTTATCGGTGATAACTAAAAAAATAAAAATAAAAATGATTTATTCATTTAATATATGTTTTTAACGGAATAATTTTATTTTCTGACGAGACACTACCCAACCTATTATCAATTTATCACAAAATCGTTTCTACAATTATGGTAAAAATGACGTTTTTTAAATTATTTATTGTTTATTTAGATGAGGTATATCATACATGTGGCATCTTTTAATTGGATGAGACACAAATTTCTACATCACCGTTACTACTAGTTATATGTTTTTTGCAACGAGTAGTGTTTCATTCGATCATATATCATTCTGAAAACAAATTACCAACATCCATTAATGTTCGGGTCGGGTAAAGTAACGCGTGAGGAGAATGGGTCCCGCTGTTACCGAAACGGATATGCGCTTTCTGTTGGACACGGAAAACGACGTTCTTCTTCTTACGTCTCATGAATTATTTTGATTGCTCCTCAATGTTTCATAACACAAATGATTATGTAAATATCTAACTGATGACAAAAAAAAAAATGTAAATATCTAACCTCTTTTATCGGATAATATTCACTTAAATTATTTAAATATTAAAATAGTATATACATCGATGGATTACTTTCTGAAATTCCAATTGTGTTTTACCAAAGAAACTACACTTTCTTTAGGTTAATAAATTCAAATGACTTTGCTTAGTTGTTTACTTTGCCATAAGTGGCTAAAATCAAAAATGTTTATATATATGCTTTAATAAATCAATGTTTGCTTTCTTATTCTGAAACAAAATTATATCCTCATATTTTTAATCATTTTTCTTAACTGTGTATCCAAAAGTAACATAATCAAAATGTAATTGTCAAACAAGTAACACAAGTTAGACAACCTCTGATTTCTTAATCAATTAATGTTCGTAAAAAATGTTATTATGATCCATCCGGTTAATTTTTATTAAAAAAAAACAGAAAAAGATCCATCCGGACCATTCTATTTTAAAAATAGGTTGAAGATGGAATTTTTTCTTTTTTCAACTTATCTTTTACTAAAAAATATATCGGATTTGGTGATACAATATACACCAGCCACACTTTTCTGCCAATATATATTATGACACTAGCTAGCTTAATTAATTTTGGCTGTTCAATGGTCGACTAGGAAAAATTATATCGTAAAACATAGAATTGAAAAACACGTTAATTCGGAGACTACTTCGTAGTCGCTATTAGTTTGGTACAATTAGATTGACAAAAAAAGATAGTGAGTAGCCGATAAAATTAACAATGTGCCAACTTGAGTTAATTGGTCAAAGAGACAGTTATACAAATTAATAAATTGGCATGAACTTTATTATACTTCCTCCGTTTGTTTATAAGTGATATTTTAGGAGTTATTTTTTGTTTACAAATAAGTGATATTTTTACTTACCAATGCACAATTAATTGATTTTTTGTGTGTTTTTGACTCTTTAAATTCTGTAGATTGAATTTTTATTGGTTGAAATGTCTTGGATAAATAAAAAGTATTGTTTTATTTCAAAAAACAAAGTAAATTTAATGATTTCTTAATATGAGTGTAGAAACAATCACTTATAAACAAACGGAAAGAGTATGTTTTATATATTGATATATGTGGCAACGCGAGCTAGATATTTATGATTTCCCTTAAAGGTTATGTTGAGGATTATACTCCGATTAATCAATCGATTCGTTGACCCAAACTTCAATTAGAACTCCGATGAGCTCATAATATATTTTATTTGCTTATCTCACGATTTCTCTCATTCAGCCCCTGCCCAAGTGGGGTCGGCATAGGTGCGACGCCCCTAGGCCCATTACCAAGATTTTTCTGATTCAGTCCCCGCTCAAGTAGAATGGGCGTAGGTGCGACGGCCTGAGGCCCATAACCATTTTAAAAAAATTCTTTTTATGCAAGAGATTCGTTTTTTTTTTTGTGTGTAATTGAGGCCTATTATTATGTTATTTGCGCAAATAAAAACTATTTTTATATGTACATGAGCATTTTCTTGGAAAACAGGCCAAATAATGTTTTAAAATATTAATATTCTAATATTAATTTATAAAAGGGCCAAAACAATTTTTTTTGCCCACGGCTGCTCTTACTCGCAACCACTCAAACACATAACTAAGAAAGGAAAGCAAGTAAGAACACACACGAATGTTAACCCAGAGCTTCGCCACCGATGTGGTATAAAACTATTGCTCTGGAGCCGGCTCAAACCAGCAATCCACTATGATAAGAGATTGAGCTCTCAAGATCCGAGAAGCTCAAGGAAGAAGACGATCTCATAATAATAGATCCGTTACCACAGCCTAACAACTCAATTCGCCTTATAACAACAAAAGGAGAGATTGAACCGACAACAGAACCAGAACTCTAATAATCTAATCTGATTCCACAAGCCGAAATTAATCAGATCAGACTGAGTCCCTCTAAATCACTCAGAGACACTTCTACACTTAGTCAAAACACAAGATAAACGTCTAAGAGCTAAAACGCTCTTCAATATTCTCCACCTTGTTTTAGACTCTATCTCTTGCAAACTTCCTATCATCAATCTTATCATCTCCTGTAGATTCCTCTGTGTTCTATACCACCAACACACAAGCCTTTCGACTTCTTCAATTCCTGAGAACTTTAAGCAACTCCAATGCAACACTGAATTTGCCTATTGACACAACTTTAGTCAACATCTGCAGGATTTCTACTAGTATAAATTTTCAATACTTCAACTTCTTTAGCAGCAACAATGTCCTTGATGAAATTGAAATTTATGGCCATGTGTTCGTCCTTTCATGAAACATACTATTCTTAGCCAATCACAAAGCACTCTGAGAATCACACCACACACTAGCTATCTCTTGCTTAAAACCAAAATCTTCTAGCAATCCCTTTAACCAAATAGCTTTTTTCACCACCTCAGTTAAACCTATATACTCTGCCTCAGTAGTAGATAAAGCAAGCACTCCTTGTAAACTAAACTTCCAACTTACCACATTTCCTCCAATAGTGAAAATGTATTGATATATATATGCTTCTATCTCTATCAGCAGGAAAATCACTATCATAATATCCAAGAATTTTAATTCTCCTGACCTTGTGAACACAATCTTTAAATCCAAATTCCCTTTAATGTATCTAAGTAACCATTTAACAGCTTCCCAATGAATACCACCAAGGCCTAGATCCTACCATAACATACATTATACTACCTACCGCAGAAGAGTAAGGAGTTACCTCAACATCAACACACTCGCTTTCAGCTTTAACCTAACACAACTTGAAATGAGCACCAATAAGAGTTAAAGATGCTTTAGCATTCTCCATTCTAAACCTTCTAATCACTTTCTTTAGATACTTTGACTGAGGCAGATATAAAATCTCCTTTTCCCTATCTCTTACAATGTCCATGCCAATAATTCTTTTAGCTGGACCCAAGTTTTTCATATCAAATGCAGAACTCAATTGCTTTTTTAATGTCTTGACTGCTGTGATACTTTTAGCTGCTATCAACATATCATCAACAAATAGCAACAAGTAAATGAATTTACCTTCAATTACTTCTCTTGTGTACACACAAAAATCATGTTCACTCCTATTGAATCCTTGTTTCTTCATCACTTGATCAAACTTCTTATTCCACTGTCTAGGAGACTATTTCAATCCATATAGTGACTTCTTGAGCAAACACACATAATCAGGATGCTTCTCATCTTCAAAACCTTCAAGCTGATCCATATATAAATCCTTCACCAATTCTCCATGCAATAATGTTGTTTTAATATCCATTTGCTCAAGCTCCATATTCAAGTTAACCATAATTGATAACAATGTTTTAATTGAAACATGTTTAACCACATGAGCAAAGACTTCTTGATAGTCTATTCCTTCCCTCTGAGTGAAACCACGAGCCACTAACCTTGCTTTATACCTTGGTGGTTCAATGTCTTCAATTCCAGGCTTCAGCTTAAACAACCATCTAAATTTAATGATCTGTGATATATCATGGTTTTTATCGGTTTTTATACCATGATATATGTCCGTTTTATAGAGTCTTCTGGTGTTTTCGAGTCTTTTATGTTTTATCTTAGGTACAAGGACGCTTTGGACTCAATTATTTGGAATGAAGAACTGAAGGCAGTGTCGAGCGACGGAGGAGCTGGTGTCGCTCGACACCGATTATTTGCAAGTGTCGATCGACATGATCTATAGTGTCGCTCGACACGACTCTCGACCAAGCCCAAATCCAAGTTTTGAAGATTTTCGTTTTTACACCAAAAAGCCCAGATGTCTGCAATTGGGCCCATGCCGACTTTTGTACCTTATATATAGATGTTTTCAGCCATTGTTTAGGTTATACTTTATTTTCTTAGAGAATTTTATACAAAGGGTTTTATTATTCATTACTATGTCTGAGTAATTCCCTTGTTAGGTTTTAGAGATTTTTCAATGGTTTAATGAAGAGTTGTAGAGTTTGATTACTTACGGGATTTTGCATTCATATTTATTATTCTTCACCTTGATTGCTTTGAATTCTGATTTAGGCTTGAATTAGATATCCTAGGTTGTTTAATAGATAAGACATCATTATTGAATTGCCTGGATTTAAATCATAGGTGAGCAGAGATTCAATTCGCAACGACAGTTGGCTTTGGATCTCTGTGAACAATCGAACCTGATCATTAAAGCTTGTTTAGATCAATCTGATTTTGCAACGACAGTTGGTTGTCTAGGGTTTAAACATAGATAATATTCGCAACGACAGTTGGTTTCTTTTACATTAGTGTTTCGAGTTCTAGATTTTCACTTCATCAATCCTAATAGTAATCTTATTCTGCAAATTGGATTTATTCCTGCGAATTCCCTAAAGCTTAGCGTTTATTTTCCATTGATTTTAAAGCACTACATTCACTTCTGATTTACTGTTTTCTGCAATCGCTTTTATTTATATCTTTTTTGCTTAGCTTAATCCGAACGTTTAAAGTCTATTGTGCAATCTGATTCTCTGTGGATTCGATAACCTCAAGTACTACAATCGATCTCTTAATTTGGGAGAGTAGGAAAAAGGGAAATTTGACCATAACAATTTGCCTACCTTCTTGTATTTGAACCAGAATCCAAGTCCAATTCTTACCCAAAGAATCCTTCTCTTCATAACAGATACCTTTATAAATTCCTAGTTTTCACTTTCCTTGGCTTCAACATAACTCTCGGGTTCATCAACTTCTATTACTCTAGCTGCAGCAAGAGCAAAAGCTACAATTCCCTCTTCAGTATGTACATTTTCCATTAATAATGCAAAAGCAAAACTACTTTCATCTTGATACATGATAGGCTTCTTTATTATTCTCTTAGGTCTATCTTTTGCTAACTGGAAATTAGCCAAACTCTGCCTACCACCAATTATTGATTTAAGGCATATCTGATCTTCTGCTGTATTTCTTTTACTCAGATCAACAAGATCAGAACCAGCTCCACCTTAAAGTGGACTTACTGGTTCATCTTCAGTTTCAATATTACCATGTGTAGGAATTCTACCTTGAGATGAATTTCCTATATCTCCTTCATATATTTTCTCCACTGTTATTTCTTTAACTGAACCAACTCCTTTCTTTACGTTAGTTATCAGTTTCAACTCTATAACAATCTTCACATGCTTTTTACTATTTCCTTTAGTACCAACTTCCTCAGTAGCAACCTTCTTATCCAAATTTAAGTCTTTGTAGACCATATTTTCATGAAACATAACATGACGACTCACAACACACTTGTCTTCATCTATCAAACACACTTTGTATCCTTTGGTAATTAGAGGGTAACCAATGAATATTCCCTTTAAAGCTCCAGGCTTCAACTTCCCTTGATCAGTATAAACATACGCAACATATCCAAATTTCTTCAAATGTTTTTATCATAGCTTCTTGTCTAGCCACTTTTCTTTAGGTGTTTTGAATCCAATAGCAGAAGATGAAGATCTGTTGATCAAGTAGAATTAAACCTCATCAGCTTCAGCCCAAAACCTTTCAATCAATCCAGACTCATTCAACATGCATCTCACTTTCTCCTTCATTATTCTATTCATCCTTTATGCAACACCATTTTGTTGTGGTGTGTAGGTCCATGTGCGATGTCTCTCAATTTCATGAGACTTACAATGATCATCAAATGCCCTGTTACAAAACTCAAGGCTATTATTTGTTCTCAAACATTTAACCTTCCTATATGTTTTGTTCTCAACAAATGTCTGCAACTCATTAAACTTAGAAAAGGTCTCATCCTAGGATCTCAAGAAGTATATCCATACTTTACGTGAGTAATCATCTATGATGGACAGAAAGTAATGACAACCAGACATTGAAGCTTCCACATTAGGAGATCCCCATAGATCACTATGAACATCTTCCAATACAAGAGTTGACTCATGCTTACCAGCTTAAGAACACAATGTTCACAAAAGAACTCTTTACCAATCTCCTTCTTCTTCAGAATACCTTCTTTAACTAATATTTGCAAGTTCTTGTAGCTCATATGTCCTAGGCGACTATGCCACATAGGAGCTTGACACTTACTAGCTTCTACCTGACACACTTCATCAGTAACAGTTTCACCATCAAGCACATAAATATTACTATGCATAGTACCACGCAATGCTTACTTCCCATTCTTGTAAAATTTCTTTTTACCATTTCCACCAGAATGTAAAACCCAATTTATCCAAAGTAGGTGTAGATATCAAGTTCCTTCTCAGGTTTTGAACATACGTGACATTCTTCGGGACTTTAAGGGGGTGGTATTGAATTAGAGAATTTGAAAGAATTTAAAATTCCCTAGAATTCTAGTGTTATTCAATTAGGAACTCTATGAATTCTTTTAAATTCATGTGTTATTGGATTGCGTATTTGTAGTCATTCGTACAAATTCTACGAAATTTTAGTGTTATTCAATTGATTGATTTTTCAATTCCATTAAATGTTAGTGTTATTCAATTTTATAATTTCTTTCAAAATAATGTCATTTAGAAAAAAATTTAATAGAATTGGAATCAAAATTTGCAAAGAACAGATTCTCTACTATTTAGGTGAGATTTTAATGGAATATATTAAAAATCCCATAAAAACCTTGAAATCCTTTTTAAAACCATCATATATTATTTCGGTTAGATTCTTTCAATTTCTTAAATTGAATAACACCCCTAATATAACCACCATGTGCATTTATCCTGATAGATCCAGATCTTTGAGACTCAACCGTACAAAAATCTCCAAGCGAGATTTTACTAGCTGTCTTCTCTTCAAACTCTAAGAACCAGTCTCTCCTTGATGACATGGGATAAGAGTAACCAGAATCAATGACCCAATTTTCCCTGCAACCATAATCAAATATATTCAACACATCACCAGTTTCTTCTTGCTTTTCATGATTCCTGCCTCACCATCACCATCACTATCATATTTCTTATTTCTGGCAAAACAATCCTTCTTTATGTGACCTTTTATGCAATACCAGCAAATAACCTTCGAGTCAGTCTTGGACCTGCTTTTAGACCTCCTTTTATAATTTGATTGACTCTTGAATGATTGCCTTCCTCTTTCCTTAGTGTACAACACTGATCTTCGACCCCTTTCAGCTTGTTTTTATGCTAACTCCCTTTCTCTTGATTTAGCAGATGATATTACCTCTTATAGTGTCAAAGAATCTCTCTCATACTTCAAAGTATGCTTAAGTTGATCAAAGCTAGTAGGCAATGAACTCATTATGAGTATTGCTTGAACCTCCTCAGAACTCATCAACATTTACATCCACTAATTTAGATTCATCAGTCTTAAAGGTGTAAAACTTGAGTTGCATATAGATACGATTAAGCACTGTTAATGTCATATACAATCGATCAAGAAGACTCCACATAACACCTACAGTTTCACAATGTTGTACCTTTCGCAAGACATTATCCCTAATATGCAAGATTATAAGATTTTTTGCCTTATCAGATTGTTTAATCTTCTCAGGATCTGGTATCATCTTTATACATGGTTTAGCCACTGGAGAAGATGACTTCATTGGACCAGATTCACCAGTAGGTATAGACTCAACTACCGGTTTCTTCTCTTTAGCATTAGTTAACAGAACTTCCATTAACAACTTCTCATCCGTAGATATGTTTTTCAAACCAAGAATTTCAAAATTCGCCATCATGTGAATCTTTAAATCTGGAAATCACCGGAACCATCGAACCGCTCCACCTCGACCCTAAGGTTCGACATCGCCACGATCTTGAACCGAAGCTCTGCTACCACTCCGATCAATCGATCAATTCGTTGACCCAAACTTCAATTAGAACTCCGACGAGCTCAGAATATCTCCGATTTGCTTATCTCTCGATTTCTCTCAATCACAATCACTCAAACACATAATTAAGAAAGGAAAGCAAGTAAGAACACACACGAATGTTGACCCAGAGCTTCGCTACCGACGTGGTATAAAAATACTGCTCTAGAGCCGGCTCAAACCAGCAATCCACTATGATAAGAGATTGAGCTCTCAAGATCCGAGAAGCTCAAGGAAGGAGACGATCTTGTGATAATATATCTGTTACTACAACCTAACAACTCAATTCTCCTTATAACTTCAAATGGAGAGATTGAACTGGCAACAGAACCAGAACTCTAATAATCTAATCTAATTCCACAAACCGGAATTAATCAGATCAAACCGAGTCCCTCTAAATCACTCAGAGATACTTCTACACTTAGTCAAAACACAAGATAAACGTCTAAGAGCTAAAACACTCTTCAACAGGTTAGTACTATCATCTTAATGTATATTTCTTAGGCCATGTTCAATGGTGACACTAATGAGAGTGTCTAAACTTTTTTTACAATTAAATACTATTAATTTTAGGACATTTTAGTGTCTTAAATCAAAAAAAGTGTCCTAAATAGGATTTTTTTTTATTTAAGACACTAAAATGTCCTAAAATTAATATTATTTAATTATAAAAAAAGTTCAGACACTTTAATTAGTGTCACCATTGAACATGCCCTTAGAGATCAAGTGGCAAGCTTTTAAATTTGGATAGATTACTAAATAGAGGAAACTCAATTTTATTGCCTCCTCACGTTGTTTGGTTTTGATTTTCTTTTGAGAATTCTATATATTTATTAAGGTCTATGTGTGAAGCGGTGAAGGTGAGTTTTAGGTTGGTGGCATGTCACGTTGCGATTCATATATGTTGACATTTTCAATTCGACTAACGGTTTTATTTTTGTCATAATAAAGTATAATTTTGCAAAGAGATTTGGTTTTCAACATGGAAAAACATGCACACATAGATCATTGCATTCATTTTACACAAACAAATAATGATGATCTAGTAATAAACAGTTAAAAAAAAAACTAAATCTTTTACCAGAAACATTTGCATTCATTTATGGTAAGAAAAAATAGTAAATAAACTGTAGGACGATTATATTCACCCTAAAAAATTATTCGGATGATAGATAGAATTCCAAATCAACTTGATATAAAAAACTTATACAACAATTACCATATACCAACATAATTGTTGTCTCACTATATGAACATTTATTGTGCTAAGCTAATTGAAATGGATTTTGTCGTTAACTTTTGACAACCAAAAAAAAACTAGCAGATTAAAGAAAAAATTCTGATCGTCATAAATAAACATAATTAGCAGTGTAAACATTCACATCAATGGTTATTTTGTAATATTGGTCGTAAAAGATAATCAGCATTTGGCTAGTGAAAAACCAGCATAGTTAAGCCGCATAACCCATTACCATTATCTTTAATACTCCATAAATATCTTGGAATAAAGCACAACAATTTCGCCATAAATATCTCCGGCAAAACTATAAAGATAATGGAACCACCACACACTACTTCACATGATTGATGCTAATATGCTATTGCTACGTGGATTTTCAACATTTGGCCTTTTTGGGACATTTTAATTTTCCACTTCTCAACACTTTCACACGCTTACATATGTGATGTGTGTGATAAGGGCGCCTCTGTATTTTTGCTCTCGTTTTCGTTGTCTCTATACATTCACTATTTTGTTTGTTTCTGACCATTCTCTGTATAAATCTCATTATTATATTTTTCAAGCCGACCTTTTTGTTTTGTGTGATAATCAGTAACCGAAAACGAAATATTTAACCTCGCTATCTCACACATAGTTTCACATTTGTAATAGCATTAGCATATTATTAAGTGACAAACTAAAACTCAAAGAAGTAAAACTTAAAAAACACAAGGCGGTTGATATTTTTAATACAATATGAATTAAGAGTCTTACATGTTTTTGAAACAATATTTTTTTTTTTGGTTAAGTGTTTTTGAAACAATATTATCACTGAGATCTATCGATCCATTTTGAGAAAATAATTAAATAAATAATATTTTTGGGTCTGCCCAGTTTTCACATGATCACACATGAACCTTCGTCTCATATTGCATGTGGCCCTTTTTACTAATCTAAGATTGCATTCAAAGTAATCAGCCACCATGTCATTGTCACCATTTAAAGTCTTCCCATTCCTTTTTCATTATTACACACACATTATATTTGTCAGCTATTTTTATCATGAACTTAATATTTTGACCATTTATATTCTTATAATCAAGTCTCTGGAGAGAGAGATAAAACACTTAGTGGATGTATTCAAATTAGAATTTGGAATGGTTGGTAACTTGGTATTAAAAATAAAAAATCATATGTATTGGAACACGAATAAAAGATCTTCTAGAATCCAATGTTATTTAACTAGGGATCTAAAAATATACTTTAAAATGTATTGTTACTGATTTTTTTTTTTAAATAGTGGATTTAGTGAAATTTCTTAGTTAATTAAAAAGTTCAAATCTTAGCATCACATGCAACAACTTTCTTAATCTATCTAAAACTATATAAAAACTTACTAATAAAATTCAAATCTTTTAAAATATAGGGTTAATAACCATTAAAAAAATTATAATTCATAAGCTAGCAAAAAAACCTAAATCTAAGGGATGAGATTTTGCCACGTAAGATCATTTTTGTTAGTTTGTAAAATATAAATTTTTTTATGGCTATTTGGCCTAATTTTTCTAAAATATATTGAATACACCGGCTTTAATTTGTTTTATTTATCTCACTAAACCAAAAAAACCATAAAAGTTTCGGCCCAGCCCAATAGTAAAAGGACGCAAAATCTAAATTGCTTTATTTACAAGCCCAATTAATTGAAATAATAACGACGTCGTTTTTCCAAGGTTCGTCACCTCTTCTAAACCTTAAGGCGGTTTGCTCGCTCATTGGCAAAGCATACGCAATCTAGTAGCGAAGAGTGTTGTTACAGATCGATCTCTCGAAGAGAAAGACGACGTGAAAACGAAAGAGAATCTTTAATCTGCGAGAAGGTTTCTACTACTGGTCGAAGAGATTTCGTAATTGTTTCCGTAAGTCTCTTTCTCTTTTCCTATATTCGATTTTGGGGGTTCATTAGGGTTTATCATCTTCGTTTTCGAAGTTTCTTTGTTCGTTTCTCTTTTGGTGGTCATTTCAGTGATTAGACCTTGTTTTGTGATTAGTTTGGAAGATTTTGAGGTTAATATCGTGTTGTGATTTTGATTTTAGGGTTTCGGATTGGGAAATGGCGAATTTGGGAGGCGGTGCGGAAGCACATGCCAGGTTCAAGCAGTATGAGTACAGAGCTAATTCTAGTTTGGTGTTAACCACTGATAATCGTCCTCGAGATACACACGAACCTACCGGTGAACCGGAAACTTTGTGGGGGAAGATTGATCCTAAGTCATTTGGAGACCGTGTTGCTAAGGGAAGGCCTCAAGAGTTGGAGGATAAGCTTAAAAAGTCTAAGAAGAAGGAACGCGATGTTGGGGCGGATGATACGGTTTCTGTTAGGCAGAGCAAGAGGCGTCGTCTGAGGGAAGAGAGTGTGTTAACGGATACGGATGATGTGGTTTATCAGCCAAAGACGAAAGAGACAAGGGCTGCTTATGAGGCCATGCTTAGTCTCATTCAGCAGCAGTTGGGTGGGCTACCTTTGAATGTTGTTAGTGGTGCTGCAGATGAGATTTTAGCTGTGCTCAAGAACGAAACCGTTAGAAACCCTGAAAAGAAGGTAGAGATTGAGAAGTTGCTGGGCACTGCGGAAAATCATAATCAGATTTTCGATCAGCTTGTTTCCATTGGAAAATTGATTACAGACTTTCAAGAGGTTAGTGATTCCGGTGGTAATAAGGGAAATGAGGATGAAGGGCTTGATGATGATGTCGGTGTGGCTGTTGAATTTGAGGAGAATGAAGAAGATGATGAGGATAGTGATCCTGATATGGTCCAGGAGGAAGATGACGACGATGATGAAGAACCGCAGAGAAATGGAGGTATGCAGGTGGGTGCTGGGATAAATGACGAGGACTCAGGAGATGCAAATGAGGGTACAAGTCTGAACGTACAGGATATTGATGCCTATTGGCTCCAGAGAAAGATATCTCAAGCTCATGAACAACAGATTGATCCACAACAGTGCCAAGTACTTGCAGAAGAGCTGCTTAAGATACTTTCTGAAGGGGATGATAGGGATGCTGAGAACAAGTTGCTTGCGCACCTTCAGTATGATAAGTTTAGCCTTGTTAAATTTCTGGTGCGGAACCGTCTTAAAGTTGTGTGGTGCACTCGTTTGGCTAGGGCAGAAGACCAGGAAGAGAGGAATCAAATTGAAGAGGAGATGAGGGGGTTGGGCCCAGAGTTGGCTGCGATTGTGGAGCAGTTGCATGCAACAAGAGCAACAGCAAAAGAGAGGGAGGAGAATCTGCAGAAAAGTATTAATGAAGAAGCCCGTCGTTTGAAGGACGAAACTGGTGGAGATGAAAGCAGAGGCAGGAGAGATGTCTCTGATAGAGATCTAGAGAGTGGTTGGTTGAAGGGTCAACGCCAGATGCTGGACTTGGAGAGCTTGGCTTTTGAACAAGGTGGCCTCCTGATGGCAAATAAGAAGTGTGACCTTCCCCCTGGCTCTTACAGAAGTCATGGCAAGGGATATGATGAAGTTCATGTTCCATGGGTTTCTAAAAAGGTGGATGTCAATGAGAAGCTTGTGAAGATCACCGAGCTGCCGGGTTGGGCTCAACCTGCTTTTAAGGGAATGCAACAGCTGAACAGGGTTCAGAGCAAGGTGTACGAAACTGCATTGTTTAAGGCAGATAACATTCTTCTTTGTGCTCCAACTGGTGCTGGGAAAACCAATGTTGCTATGCTCACCATACTGCAGCAACTTGCGTTGAATATGAATCCAGATGGAACATTTAACCATGGAGATTACAAAATTGTCTATGTTGCACCCATGAAAGCCCTTGTTGCTGAGGTCGTCAGTAATTTGTCTAATCGTCTGAAGGATTATGGAGTTACCGTGAGGGAACTCAGTGGGGATCAGTCCCTTAGTGGGAAAGAAATTGAGGAGACTCAGATAATTGTTACAACACCAGAGAAGTGGGATATCATCACTAGGAAGTCTGGAGATCGTACTTATACTCAGCTTGTCAGACTTCTTATAATCGATGAGATTCATCTTCTTCATGATAATCGAGGGCCTGTGCTTGAAAGTATTGTGGCTAGGACTCTTAGACAGATTGAAACCACGAAGGAGAATATTCGTCTGGTGGGTTTATCGGCTACCCTGCCAAATTATGAAGATGTTGCGTTATTTTTGCGGGTTGATCTTAAGAAAGGGTTGTTTAAATTTGACCGCAGCTACAGACCGGTGCCTCTTCATCAGCAGTATATTGGAATCAGCGTGAAAAAACCGTTGCAGAGGTTCCAATTGATGAATGATATTTGTTATCAGAAAGTATTGGCCGGTGCTGGAAAGCATCAGGTCCTTATTTTTGTTCACTCTAGGAAGGAAACAGCAAAAACTGCAAGAGCAATACGAGACACTGCAATGGCGAATGATACCCTCAGCAGATTCTTGAAGGAAGATAGTGTAAGTCGTGAAGTCCTTCAGAGTCAAATTGATATTATTAAGAGTGGTGACCTGAAAGATCTTCTGCCTTACGGTTTTGCTATTCATCATGCTGGGTTAACGAGGGGTGATCGTGAGATAGTTGAGGCGCTTTTTGGTGCAGGGCATGTGCAAGTCCTGATTTCCACGGCAACTCTCGCATGGGGGGTGAATTTGCCGGCACACACTGTCATTATCAAAGGAACTCAGGTCTATAATCCTGAGAAAGGGGCGTGGATGGAACTGAGTCCTCTAGATGTAATGCAGATGCTTGGACGTGCTGGAAGACCTCAGTATGATCAACATGGGGAGGGTATAATTATCACTGGATACAGCGAGTTGCAGTATTACCTCTCTTTGATGAATGAGCAACTACCCATTGAGAGTCAGTTTATATCCAAACTTGCTGATCAGCTTAATGCTGAAATTGTGCTGGGAACTATTCAAAATGCTAGAGAGGCTTGCCACTGGCTTGGCTATACGTACTTATATATCCGTATGGTTCGTAATCCAACGCTGTATGGCTTAGCGCCTGATGCCCTTGCAAAAGACGTAGTTTTGGAAGAGAGAAGAGCTGACCTGGTATGTACTTTCATCTGCATTACCTGAGCTTTTACTACGTACTGTAAAATTTATTGGTTTCTCTATATGCAGTCCATGGTGAATGCTGCGTGCTTTTTATGCTTCAAGCTGATCACAAATTTAGTATTTCATGTTCTTTTTGAGAATTTGGTCAATAAGTTTGCATCTGATTAGTTGATATCATTGCCCTGAATGTTACTTTTTTATTTGCTTAATATATCTATTGAGTTTGTAGATAGAAGACGCTGTTCTAGGATTAGGCAAGCTCACAAGAAACCAAACTAAAACATATGTTGTGATAACAATAATTGAGCTTCCTGTGTTATTTTTGTTGCCTTGTCATAGAACGTTCTTTCATGGGAAATGAAAATAATTGTGCTACATATGTGAGTTTAAGGGAGTTTATTGGCCAGTGAATTTTAATGAATTTGAAAAATTCAAGCAGAATCATGTGTTAATGTAGCTCTATGTATAGTTATTGTCACAATCGAGAAGTTATCTTCATCATCTGCAGTTGTTAGTAGCTATTGTTAGTAGTATGTAGATGTTAGTTTTTCTTTTTAGCATCATTGCCTCTAAATATTGGGTCTAGCATCAGTAGCTTTTCCACTGTCCACTATATGCAACCCTTGATGAATTGTTGGGATGATTGCAAATTTAGTATAGTCTGCTAAATTACATGTATTTATTTGATATCATTCCGCATACTATTTTTCCTAGCATCAGTAGCTTTCTCACTGTCTATATCATGCAATACATGATAAACTGTTGGATTCTTGTGCATGCCTTGTTTCCTTCAACTTGATCACGGATTAAGTATTGCATAAATCGTTTTGAGAATTTTAAATGATGAGTTTGCATTTGGTTATTTAGTATCATTGTTCTGAAGTTACTTACAAAAATAATCCTTAATGGTGAGCTGTCTCTAATATTTGCTTGAATCATTGTTTATGCAGATACATACAGCAGCTACTATCTTGGACAAAAATAACTTGGTTAAGTATGACAAGAAAAGTGGGTATTTCCAAGTTACTGATTTGGGACGTATTGCTAGCTACTACTACATAACCCATGGGACCATAGCTACATACAATGAGCATCTGAAGCCTACAATGGGTGATATAGATCTTTATCGTCTGTTCTCACTGAGTGAGGAGTTCAAATATGTTACTGTTCGGCAAGATGAGAAGATGGAACTGGCAAAACTTTTGGATCGTGTCCCGATTCCGATCAAGGAAACTCTGGAGGAGCCCAGTGCAAAGATTAATGTTCTGCTACAGGCATATATTTCACAGCTAAAGCTTGAAGGTCTTTCTTTGACATCCGACATGGTTTATATTACTCAGGTTTGTTCCTTGTTCGCCCCACCTCTCTTAGTTACATTGATAAATTGCTATATCTATTTTCTGATGCTTACATCTCTATTGTTTTATCATGTTTAGAGTGCTGGACGTCTTGTACGAGCTCTTTATGAAATTGTATTGAAGCGCGGATGGGCTCAACTGGCTGAGAAGGCTCTGAACTTGTCTAAAATGGTTGGGAAGAGGATGTGGAGTGTCCAGACACCCCTTCGTCAGTTTCAGGGAATTCCCAATGAGATTCTTATGAAGTTGGAGAAGAAGGATTTGGTGTGGGATAGGTACTATGATCTGTCCTCACAGGAGCTAGGAGAGCTTATTCGTAGTCCTAAGATGGGCAGGCCGCTTCACAAGTTCATCCATCAGTTCCCAAAGTTGACTCTTGCAGCACATGTTCAGCCTATAACTCGAACTGTTCTGAAGGTGGAACTCACAATTACACCTGATTTCATGTGGGACGAAAAAGTTCATAAATATGTTGAGCCGTTTTGGATTATTGTGGAAGACAATGATGGTGAGAAGATCCTTCATCACGAGTATTTTGTTTTGAAGATGCAGTATATTAATGAGGATCACACTTTAAGCTTCACTGTGCCAATCTTTGAACCGCTGCCACCTCAGTATTTTGTCCGAGTGGTTTCAGACAAGTGGCTTGGTTCGCAGACTGTTTTGCCTGTATCATTCAGACATCTTATTCTCCCAGAGAAGTACCCACCACCTACAGAGCTACTAGACTTGCAGCCTCTACCGGTCACAGCATTAAGGAATCCAACTTATGAGAGACTCTATCAGGATTTCAAGCATTTCAATCCAGTGCAGACTCAGGTCTTTACCGTTTTGTATAACACAAACGACAATGTGTTGGTTGCTGCTCCAACCGGAAGTGGGAAGACTATATGTGCGGAGTTTGCTATACTTAAGAATCATCAAGAAGGACCTGATGCTACAATGCGTGTTGTCTACATTGCACCGCTTGAGGCTATTGCGAAGGAGCAGTTTCGTATCTGGGAGAGGAAGTTTGGGAAGGGTCTTGGATTACGGGTTGTTGAACTAACTGGGGAGACGGCGTTGGATCTTAAGCTGCTTGAGAAAGGTCAGATAATCATAAGTACTCCTGAGAAATGGGATGCTCTCTCCCGCAGGTGGAAACAGAGAAAATACGTTAAACAGGTTAGTCTTTTCATCGTCGACGAACTCCATCTACTTGGAGGTCAAGGTGGTTCAGTGTTGGAGGTAATCGTTTCTAGAATGAGATATATTTCAAGTCAGGGAGAGAATAAGATCAGGATTGTTGCACTTTCCACTTCCCTTGCAAATGCAAAAGATCTTGGTGAGTGGATTGGGGCCAGTTCCCACGGCCTATTCAACTTTCCTCCTGGAGTCCGTCCTGTTCCACTGGAGATCCACATTCAAGGAGTGGATATATCCAGTTTTGAAGCCAGGATGCAGGCGATGACCAAGCCAACCTACACCACCATAGTCCAGCATGCCAAGAACAAGAAGCCAGCTATAATTTTTGTCCCAACCCGTAAACACGTCCGCTTGACTGCTGTGGATCTGATGGCTTACTCTCACATGGACAACCCGGAGAGCCCTGTTTTCCTGTTAGGGAAACTCGAAGAACTGGAGCCTTTTATTAGTAAAATCAGCGAGGAAACACTGAAGGAGACACTGCGCCATGGTGTTGGGTACTTGCATGAAGGTTTTAACAGTCTGGATCAGGAGATCGTGACACAGCTCTTTGAAGCTGGACGAATTCAGGCTTGTGTGATGAGCAGTTCACTGTGTTGGGGAACTCCATTAACTGCGCATTTGGTGATAGTAATGGGGACGCAATATTATGATGGAAGGGAAAATTCACACTCAGATTATCCTGTACCTGATCTGCTTCAGATGATGGGGCGTGCTAGCCGACCTCTACTTGACAATGCCGGGAAGTGTGTGATATTCTGTCACGCACCGCGTAAAGAGTATTACAAGAAGTTCCTGTATGAAGCCTTCCCTGTGGAAAGTCATCTCCAGCATTTCTTGCACGATAATTTCAACGCAGAAGTGGTTGCTGGGGTTATAGAGAACAAGCAAGATGCTGTGGATTATCTTACATGGACTTTCATGTACAGGAGACTTCCCCAGAACCCTAACTACTACAATCTCCAAGGAGTTAGCCACAGGCATTTGTCTGATCATCTATCAGAGCTGGTTGAGAACACCTTGACTGATCTCGAAGCAAGTAAATGCATTGAGATAGAGGATGAGATGGAGCTCTCTCCTCTCAATCTTGGTATGATCGCGTCCTATTATTACATCAGTTACACCACCATTGAGCGTTTCAGTTCTCTTTTGTCTTCTAAAACCAAGATGAAAGGACTTCTTGAGATCTTAACATCAGCTTCGGAGTATGACATGATCCCTATACGGCCTGGCGAAGAGGACACAGTTCGGAGACTCATCAATCACCAGAGGTTCTCTTTTGAAAACCCCAAGTGCACAGACCCTCATGTGAAGGCAAACGCTCTTCTTCAGGCGCATTTCTCGAGGCAGAACATTGGCGGGAACTTGGCGATGGATCAGCGTGAGGTCCTTCTGTCTGCAACAAGACTTCTTCAAGCGATGGTTGATGTAATATCAAGCAATGGCTGGCTGAATCTTGCTCTCCTAGCTATGGAAGTAAGCCAGATGGTGACTCAAGGCATATGGGAGCGGGATTCCATGCTTCTGCAGCTCCCTCACTTCACAAAGAACTTAGCCAAAAGATGCCAAGAGAATCCAGGGAAAAATATTGAAACTGTATTTGATCTTGTGGAGATGGAGGATGAAGAACGCAAAGAGCTTCTCAAGATGTCAGATCCTCAACTTCTAGACATTGCCAGATTCTGCAACCGCTTCCCCAACATTGACCTTACTTACGAGGTTGTGGGCAGCGAAGAAGTGACCCCGGGGAAAGAGGTCTCATTGCAAGTGATGCTTGAGAGAGACATGGAAGGAAGGACAGAAGTGGAGCCTGTGGATGCACCCATGTATCCCAAGACCAAAGAAGAAGGATGGTGGCTGGTGGTGGGTGACACCAAGACGAACCAGTTGCTGGCAATCAAGCGTGTCTCATTGCAGCGGAAAGCGAAGGTGAAGCTGGATTTCGCAGTACCGAGTGAACCAGGGGAGAAGTCGTACACACTATACTTCATGTGCGACTCTTACTTGGGTTGTGACCAGGAGTACGCTTTCTCTATTAATGTCAAAGAATCTGGTGCTGAAGATCACATGGAAGAGTGATTTGTTATTCAGGTTAGTTTTTGCAGTTTCCTTTGTTTCTGGTCAGAAGTTTTCTTAAGTAGAGGAACTTGGCTTTACTAGATTTTGCTTTGTGCATCTATGAACTTGCTACATCTATCAAGTCAACTTAGGTGTGAGTAATTTGTTCGTCAAGGTGCTGCTAGTTATTTAATTGCTTGTGTTTTCTCATTGCATAAGCTATCATTAGACATTAAGCATTTGGAATACAGAAATGTAAGTGCATGGTATTTGATGAGCTACTATTGTGAAATAATGAGTCAAGTAGCAAACAATATTTTGATCAGAAAATTGCTAGATGGTAATTTGGTTTTGTGATATATTTGCTGCTTTTTCAGTGCATGTCTCATGGAACTTGCTTAAATAAAATTTTGAAAACGACACAGGTTATCTATTTTCTCTGCAGGCGTGGTGATTCTGGAGAGTAAGAAGTCGTCTTCCACTCGCTCATCTCTGGAACCGTTTGGGTCTCTGCAATCTCAACTTTGTGGAGAAAAGATGGTTAAAGTGTAACCGTTGTTCTGGTCTTTTATTATCCCTCTGTTTGTTCTCTAGGGGAATAATATGATTACAGTCCAGTTCTCAAAAACCATGTAGATTACTCATTTTGTTTCATGCACTGAGTTTTAGACCCTATTATGTATTCACGGTTTTGTGTGGAACAAAATGGACAGAGAAGTAGTCATTTCAAAACTAATTTTGAGTTTATTAGTACTATTTTGAAAGCTGAGATTGTCAAAAGAAATTAAAATGCAGCAGTGAATTAACTTTGATGACACAGTGAGGACTGTAAATTATTTTGTAATTGAAATTGTTCTTTTCATTGTTAAACTTGTATTATAACCTGTTGATAGAAATTAAGAAAAACCAAAATATATGTGCCAAGTAACATGAAGGCATGTTCAAAGTTGAAACCGTATATTCATATAAAGTCGACTTTTTCAATAGCGGGAAGGTGCCCTTAATTAAAAGATCCAGTGGCTCTCTCTCGTAAATAGTGAAGATAAAGAGGGTTAAATGATTAGAACGGAAATCTGAAAGACGAGACGAGACCAGGATTTTGGTTGGTGAGTGAGTGAGTATATTCCTCTTCAGTCTTCGCTATATATATTTCCAATTAAAAGAAGAAATCAAAGTCACTCCAAGTCTCTCTCTCTCTCTCACCAAACCCCAACACACATAAAACCTAACGCCATGGATTCGGATTTCGGAATTCCCAGAGAGCTCTCTCCGCTTCAACAACTCCGATCTCAGTACCACCCCGAGCTTCCTCCTTGTCTCCAGGTTCTTCTTCCTTCCATTGGATCTATTTCTTATTATTATTATTATTATTTTTCCACTGTTTCTTTGTTTATTGTGTGTTTCTTACTTCAAGCAATTTCCAATGTTCGTCAGATCTGATTTTTCAGATTGTAATCATCTCCGATCTGTTGGATCCCTTAATTATTGATTTCATGGTTTATAAACTGTGATTTGGAGCTTCATGTTTGTTTCAGGGTACTACTGTGCGCGTTGAGCTTGGCGATGGAACCACTGTGGCAGAAGCTACTGATTCCCATATCATGGCTCGTGCCTTCCCTCATACCTTAGGCCAGCCTTTAGCTCACTTTCTCAGGGAAACTGCCAAAGTTTCTGATGCTCACATCATCACCGAGCTTCCATCAATCAGGTATGCATCTTTACTTTCACCATTAAACGGAACACTTTTATTCAACTTAAGCTATATCTCTTTTCGATTTGTAGAGTCGGAATCGTGTTCTGTGGAAGGCAAGCTCCCGGTGGACACAATGTAATCTGGGGTCTTTACGACGCTCTTAAGGTGCACAACGCCAAGAGCACTTTGCTTGGCTTTTTGGGTTAGTTGAGCACATTCTCCATCACTTATTTATTGACCAGGCTCTTAATAAGTAATTGTTATAACCTGACCATAGGTGGTTCGGAAGGTCTGTTTGCGCAAAAGACTCTGGAGATCACTGATGATATACTCCACACTTACAAAAACCAAGGTAGGTTGTTTAATGTCATGGTATTTAGAATCTTGCTCGTTACCTCATTCTGGTCATTTGGCGTTGAAATGTGTGGTTTTAAGGTGGCTATGATTTGCTCGGAAGAACCAAGGATCAGATCAGAACAACTGAGCAGGTTAACTCTGCGCTCAAAGCTTGCACAGATTTGAAGTTAGATGGCCTTGTTATTATTGGAGGTACGGACCTAGCATTTTAATTTATATCGGTGGTGAAGTTTGTTATAATTATTTACTAAAACAAATGTTTAATTGGGATTTCTGTAGGTGTAACATCAAACACAGATGCAGCTCATCTTGCTGAATTTTTCGCTGAAGCGAAATGCCCAACAAAGGTCCTAATTTGTTCTTTATCAGTAGCTTCTTTTTCGATGAACCGTTAGTATACAATAAATTTATTGATACTATAAGTTCTCCATAAAATATCAGGTAGTTGGTGTTCCAGTTACTATAAATGGAGACCTCAAGAATCAGTTTGTGGAGGCCAATGTTGGTTTTGACACCGTATGCAAGGTACATTTGGATTTAAACAATCTGGTTACTTTTGTCTTATTTTTTTTTCTTTTCTTAAAACTATTGCAGCCAACTTGATGCCTTTGTTCCTGTATGTCTTTACAGAATATATTATTTATGGCTAATGATCTTTCCCATCTTACAGGTTAATTCCCAGCTCATTAGCAATGCCTGCACTGATGCTCTCTCTGCAGAGAAGGTAAATGCTACTTTGTGCTGAATTTTCATGTTGTAAGAGATTTCTAGGGCGTTTTATAACCATGGAACTGTCTAGTCTAACTGCTGTTTGTTGACTTCATATTCTGATACTAAGAACTATTTCGATCAAGGATGTGGAAT
Source organism: Draba incana (assembly GCA_963576765.1). NCBI lineage: Eukaryota > Viridiplantae > Streptophyta > Magnoliopsida > Brassicales > Brassicaceae > Draba > Draba incana. Next base: position 13,484,743 of record OY755208.1, read on the forward strand.
CTATTACAAAATTGTGATCCTTGTGATTCTGATATCATTTTTTGTTTTATTTTTTAATTGGCAGTACTATTATTTCATCCGTCTCATGGGCCGGAAGCACTCTCATGTTGCCCTTGAATGTACACTCCAGTCTCATCCAAACATGGTTGGTATTTTTTCCGGTTTCTAAACATTGACACTTGATTCCGTTGGCATTCTCGCGTCTCTAGACTCTCATTTTCATGTGATGCGATTGTTGCAGGTGATACTAGGAGAGGAGGTTGCAGCATCTAAGCTCACTATTTTTGACATTGCAAAACAGATATGTGATGCTGTTCAAGCAAGAGCAGGACAAGGTCTCATAGAGAAAACTATCTATATGAACTTTTGTTTGCAATCATGTATTTTACTATTCACTAACTCTAGTGCTATACCATTTGTTTCCACCAGACAAGAATCATGGAGTCATCCTCATTCCCGAAGGAATCATAGAGAGTATTCCTGAAGTCTACGCTCTGTTAAAGGTAATGCTTTGGTACTTGTAGACATATGAATTAATCATTTAAATCTATTTTTTTCTCTTTCTCGAATACCGAGATTATTTATGTCGTAGCTGACATTTTGTGATTCAGGAAATTCATGGGCTGCTTAGGCAGGGTGTTGCTGCTGATAAGATTTCTACTCAGCTCTCACCTTGGTCATCTGCTTTGTTTGAATTTCTTCCTCCATTCATTAAGAAACAGGTTTGAATTCTTTGACACGAGACTTCTCTTTGTTTTCATTAAAAGCAAATGCGTATGAATACTTACTAGATGGTCCGTCTTTGTTGATGCAGCTGCTTCTCCATCCTGAGTCTGATGATTCTGCTCAGTTATCCCAGGTAAGAAGAAGAACAGGATGGAGCGACTATTTGTATTAAAAGAAAAATGGAATTCTAAATGCTTATTTTGCTTTCTTTTGCAGATTGAGACGGAGAAACTCCTTGCATATCTCGTGGAGACTGAAATGAACAAGCGCTTGGTATGCTCCACGTTTCTTACTAATTCTATTATTTTTCCAATACTGTTATCCGAAATAGTTACGTTGTTTGTGTCATCCAAAAACACTCTTGCCAATGAAATTAAATCTTTGAACTTACCAGAAAGAAGGCACATACAAGGGGAAGAAATTCAATGCTATATGTCACTTCTTTGGTTACCAAGCTCGTGGATCTCTTCCATCAAAATTCGATTGTGATTATGCCTACGTAAGTCACTGCTACTCTCTCACCACAATACCAATGCAGCTTAATAATTTGGATGAATATTCACACATATTGAATGGAAAAATTTGTTAGGTTCTTGGACATATATGTTACCACGTCCTCGCAGCTGGTCTGAACGGTTACATGGCAACAGTGACCAACCTAAAAAGTCCTGTAAACAAGTGGAAATGTGGTGCTGCACCTATTACAGTTGAGTTTTGTCAGACTTCATTTTTTTGTTGTTTTTCTTAAGTTGGCGTTAATACAGTTTCTCACTTGTTGTTCTCTGGTATAACCTTTGTTAGGCGATGATGACGGTGAAGCATTGGTCTCAAAATGCCGGTTCTACTTCAACTTCAATTGGTAGACCTGCAATTCATCCAGCTATGGTGGATTTGAAAGGCAAAGCATACGAGTAAGTGGCACTATTACAAAGAACATGAACACACTTGCTTAAAAAAACGTTCCTTGTAATTTTCTCGATTGTTTTGGTGTGTGTGTTTTGCAGCCTTCTGAGACAGAATTCACAAAAATTCTTGATGGAAGATCTATACAGAAACCCTGGACCGCTTCAGTACGATGGTCCTGGTGCTGATGCGAAAGCAGTAAGTCTCTGTGTCGAAGATCAAGATTACATGGGACGTATCAAGAAGCTGCAGGAATATCTAGACCAGGTAATACCAAATTTGGCTTTTTTTGTTTTTGGTTTTGTTGTGTGTTTTCGCTATTTCGTAACGGTACAAAAACGGTTTTGGGTGCTTGTCAGGTGAGGACGCTAGTGAAGCCAGGATGTTCTCAAGACGTATTGAAAGCAGCACTGAGTGTGATGGCTTCAGTGACTGATGTTCTCACTACTATTTCTTCATCTTCAAATGGTGGTCAACAATTTGCTTAAAACGCAACAAGCTTTCACGATGTTTTGCGTCAACTCTTTAATCCCACACTTCGTGTTTATTGTTCTTTTTTTTTTTTTTGTTTACTTTGCGATGTAACTTTTGTTGTTGTTTTTATAATTGAGTTTGGAAAGAGAGAAAAAAAAAGATTTTTTCTTGGGATTATAAAGGTGTTATGTGGCTTCCTAGTTATTGTCATAGACTTTCATAATTGTGGTTTCAGTCCCCGGATGCATAACTATATCCTAATTCAATTTCGATATGGGAAATGGGATAAAGGTGTTATGTTGCTTCCTATTCTTTGTCACTTTGACAGACCATAAGGCACAAGAAAAGCCCTTCGCTCGGTCTGTTGGCAACTACTCCCTCTGTTTTTTTAAAAGATTGATGTTTTAGATTTTTTATTTGCTTTTGAAATATTGATTTTCTACACTTTACTTTATGCTTTTACGTTTTATCAAGTGATTAGATAATTTTTTAATCAACTAGAAAGAGAAAAATACAAAAAAATAAGTCAAAAGTAAAAATAAATAATTAGTTGACACAAATATTTCTTGCGTCTTAATATGTGTGAAAAACTCAAAAAATCAATCTTTAAAAAACAGAGAGAGTATATGGTATAGTTAGATTATGTTATCGAATAGGTTTTTTAATAACCTCAAAGTTCAGGCTGAAACCTTAATCTCCGTGGGCCCGGAGTCAGTCTTTAGTACATTCTCTTTGAGAATGCCCCTCCTCCCAAGGGGGATTGAACTAGGGGCACAATGGAACCAACTCCAAGTGCTTAACCACTAGCCCACCACACCCTTGGTAGAATCAAGTTAATAACTCGACCTACATTTTTTTTTATAATATAGGAAAGTTTCTCCAAACCAAAGTTATGAGAGGCTACAATGTGTCGTCTACTTTTTGACATGTTTTTTGTTTTAATTAATTAGTTACTTTAAAATCCTACTACATTAACAACATGATTTAAAATATATTTTTTTTAAAAAAACCAACAATAATAGCTTTTTGAAAGGGTTGAAAATGTGTTGGTGGAAGCCAAGTCCGATGTGAAGAAATTGATGATTTTTGGAGTGTTTGGATGTGTAATCATGTTTGGTTTCATGAAACTTGTAGGTTACGTGTTTCTTTTCTCTGGTTTGGATGTAGCAGTTTGGTTTGTTAAGGCATGAAGTACTTTAGTTTGGTTCGGTTTGTAGGTTCATTACATAAAGAGAAAATAGACACATGTTCATGAGACAAAAATAATACTCATGTTGAAATGATGGCTCCACAAATCCCAAACACCACCTGGTTACACTCAAAAACAGCATGACGCAAGTCTTAGATACCTGGATAGTTAAATAAAAGTTTGTAAAATGAATAATGTGTGTGTTATTATTATTATTATTACTAGCTTTCAATAGCTCTACTCCGGCATCAGTCATCATTCAGGGAATCAAGCGGACGATTCGTTGCCGTCTAGACCCTTTATCTCGCTCATTGATCAACACTCCATCAACAATCACTCTTATTACAACCTGGTTTTCTCTCTTTGACTAGGAGTTTGGTTCTCATTTAGTTAACATTCTCTTCATTTTTTTGGATGCAGATCATCTTGACCATGATCTGAGGTTTATTGAGCACTGTAACCCTGCGGGGAATCTATGTAATCGTTGTTTAGGAATTAATGAAAAATTAAAATTAAAAAAAAGGTTTAATGACGTTTTCAGTTTTTTTCTTCTCTTCAGGATACAATGGGCACAACCCTACATTTTGATTATGAAGAACATTATGTCAAGAACGGAGATGAGTTTGAATGGATTTCAAGAGAAGGGAAAATGTATCCACTATTGTTCAAAATATTTTATGTGGATGAAATTAGTTATTCAATGTTATTGGATGGTGCATGCAATTAGTTACTCTTTACGGAGTGAATCAAAAAACATTGGAAGAACAACATGAAGCAATGGAGGATGAAGTTAATGGAGATTGAGAGGGTAAAAGCAGTAGTGAGTCGGATGAGAATGAAAGCAGTGTGTGGAAGAAAGTGGCCCAAGTGGTATGGCATGATCCTTGGGTTATTTGTAATTTGTTTCTTATCATCTGCTTGACAACTAAGAACTACTATTTCTTGTATGCGTATTACTAAAAAATGCTTTGTTATGTGTGTTTGAACTATTCATAGTTATTTGGGTTTGAAGTTGGCTACTATGTGAACTCTAGTAGTTATTTGTATTTTAAATAATTAAATTTTTTATTTAATAATTAATCGTATTTTATTCTTATTTATCTACTTAAATACGCAATTTTATTAAATAAAAAAAAAGAAGCAAGTAAAATTTAGAAATAAAAGGATATAAATTTATAACTGTTGTTTATCTTAGACTGAATTAAATAATTTTTTTTTTTTTTACCTAATGTAACACACAAATTGTTTATCTTCCATCAATAACTACATACTTATAAGATGAGTTTGATAGTGTTAACTACCAAAAAATGCAAATTTTCATAGAAAATGTTTTACTGGATATATTATTTCATAGAGACATTGTAAATGTGATATAAATTCCAAAACTTAAGTGGACAACTAAAATTAGTTTTTTAAAACCCTTGTACAACTAACAAAATAGCTAAAACCCTAAACAGACAACTATGAACTAATGTGTACAACTCGGAAACTAGGGATAACTATGTGTTAAATTACAATGCACATGTGTTAAATATAACTAGACGACGGCGCACATGTGTTAAATATGTCAAAGAAATGACACCATGAGGCGTAATTTGATTGGGTCAATTAAATCTATTATCTTATTTTTAGTAATTTTTTAATTCAAATAAATACCCAAATAACAAAAAAAAAAAAAACCCAAATTCTAGGGTTTATCATCATTTTTAATTTTTTATAGGTTGAATGAATGAATTATTTTATTTCGAACATATGAAATTTTATCAATTATTTTTAATTCATTTTTATTTTAGTTGTATACAATATAATTTGTTTTTAATTCATTTTATTTGTACAGTCGTACCCAGTAGTCCTAGTTGTACCTAAAAAATTCACTGGTACAATTCTTTTTAATAATATATATTTCGAACATATGATTTTTTATCAATTATTTTTAATTCAATTTTTTATTTTAGTTTTATACAATATAATTTCTTTTTAATTTATTTTATTTGTACAGTCGTACCCAATAGCCCTAGTTGTACCTAAAAAATTCAGTGGTACCTAGATACATCACTTGTACACAATAATCAAGTACCTAATTAAACCATACAACAAAAAAACAATAAATCAAAGTGTATAGTTTATACTAAATCATAGTAAAATCGATTTTTTTTTTTCTTCTTGTCTTTGTTGTCCTTGATGTCTTTCTTCTCCTTGTCGTCTATTTTCCCTATAAAAACACAAAATAAATCAAGTGTAGCCGTAATTCTCTGTATAAGAATTTACAAGCCATTAGTGGTACTTGCTTTGGGTTTCAATTATAGAACAACAATGATTGTTAGTACTCTCCATGAGATAATAATATCAAGTGTAATTGCTAATACCTTTTCTAAAGAACTATAAGACCAACTATGACAAACATGAATATATTTGAATGGTGGAAGCTGAATTCATGGTATTCAAAGCTCCAATACGACAACATTCAAACACAAAACTCAATTTACATATCTCAGATTCTACAATTTTTCCCATTCGCCATTAAACCCATAGAAAATAACTCGAAGAAAACTCTAGTTTGTTTCATCTACGCAATTCGTTATCAATGGATCTTAGGACGCAAAATCTAAACAAATTTGATTTGTGTAAATTGAAACCCGTTTCAGAAGAGAAGAATTTTATTTTTGTATACTTTTCGAGTCCTGATTTGAGATGAAACCGTCGAAGATGAAAGAAGACGGTAGGCAGAAAAAATATAGTAATTGAACGTTTATGGTGAAAGAAATGGAAATTTGGGAGAAATCAAACTCTATTTTTGAAGAAGAAGAAGGAACCCACCAAGAAGAAGAGGAGAGAGAAAAAATTAGTTTTTTTTTGTTTTAGGTTAACAATTTTTTAAAATATTCGACTGGATTAGATGAATATTCGATTTGAGTGGATAATAGGTGGTTGGGTTGGTAATATTTGTAAGTTGTTAAGGGTGTTCAGTAATTTACTTTAGTCTCGAATTAAATTTAAATAAAAAATAAACTCTTTTTCTCCTCATGACATTTGTGATTTGTCAGAACCAGTTTGTGGCAAACAAGAATTTGATCCCTTTAGATTCTAGGTTAATTACAAAAATTCTTACCAAAAAACCATGATTAAGTTGACAAGAAAAAGTGTATCCTTTAACTATATTTTTGTTGTATTATGGTTGATCTAATTTTTTTTCGAGATACAACATGATTTTTGAGAATTTTCATGATATGCTACTTTTGCAATGCCACTTTACAGTTATTTCATCGTTTGAAAATCTTTGCAAAAATGTCATCTTTTCTTGAGCTTAATTTTATATTTTTTGGGTTTAGATTAACTATTTTATATTTAGGATATAATTTTTGGAGATAAATATATGTTGGAAATAAAATAATCTGGAAAATTTACATATTTCTAACATATATATATATATATATATATATATATATATATGTTGGGGAAATAACATAAAATATTTTAGAGCCTACGACAAACAAAAATAGACATACATTTAATTTTGTTTTTGCTACAGACATTAGCTCAAAAGTAAATGCTGTCATCTTCTTCTTCATCACTTCACTTCACTTCCTCTCCAACTTTTTTTTTTTCATTTTGAAATCAGAAAACATGGCAAACGACGCATCCACGCCTATACCTATTGTGTTCTACCTTAAGCAGCTTTATAACTGCTATATGTGCTCCTCCCACTTACTTTGTCTTGCCGCTTTTTGCAGTTTGTTTTATAACTGGCAGATTTTTGTTGAGAAGCGATGGGATATTTTCTTCTGACTGCTACTCTTAGTGGTGGCTGTCCATTACCTCTTCTAGTCAACTGAGACTGAAGAGGAGTTCACGAATCTCAACTTTCAAACCTTGATTCAATCATATACACAAGTTTCTAGCCGTTCTTGTATCAACCAGATTTTGATCACCTTAAACATCTAATATTTGTGAACAAAGAACAAAGGGAATATTTGTTACCACTAGACCGACCCTCTTATACATTAGAAGGTTTCAGTTATTTATAGTGAACCGAATCTAAATTACTTGGTCTAAACCGGATCTCCAACTTACTCTATATTGATTTGATTTTGCTTTGAAGAAGTTCATCACAAAATTCAAAACCAACTCAAAATTATTTTTTCGAAAAATTTAATGATAGTTTTTTTGTATCATAGTTCGTATGTCATATTATTGAAAATTTTCAAATAAGAATAGAATAAGAAAACAATAAGAAGCAAAACATAACTAAAATATAAGCGACAGATGAGCAAAAATTAGAAAAACAATTTCATTAAAATGAAGCCGATGATACTTATAATTACTAACTACATCATATAATGTACAAGGGATTTATTGAGTTTTCATGATCTATTTTGATCTTCCCATCATTATTATTTTTGTTTTGCGATTTTGTTGGCTGAATTTTGTCGGAAAAGTTATGAATTGCTATCTTTCTTCTACTTCGCTATAGTCTGTCGTGTTTCAAAATTTCTTCATCCCCAAGATGACGAGCTCTTTGATCCCGCTGTCTACTATGTCATTTTTACCCTATATTTTGCCATTCAAGATGAGAGCTTTGAGGGTTATAATGGAGGGACATTACATTGGACTGGACAAGTTCGATGAAATAGCTGAGAGATTCATCACCCAACAAGTCGACGATGGCGCTCCGGCGGTTTTCAGGATAATATCATGTCAACCATTTTTTTCTGTTTGGAAAATTAGCATGCATAACCACCAAAATATTTTCTAATAAAAAAATTAATCAATACTCCTAGGTTTAATAGCTATAATTTTGCCACATACAACATTTTAGTTAGTTTAATTTTTAGTTTTTTTTTCTGTCAAACAACTTGATTTCATTCAAGTGTTAATCCGGATTACATCAAAACTGAAGAGTTTAAGAAAACTTAAAGCAACTACATTCGTTGCTACAAGGAGCAAACGAAAGGCACATAAACATAAGATAGAGGAATTCATTATACATAAGCAAACACCGTCGTAGAGATGTCCTCGAGTCTCGATAACGTTGAGCCTAATTATTCGAATGATTCCGATGGAGGTGAGGAACACAAAAAGTGAACTCCCATCCGTGATTGTTACCGCATCTAGTGCGGATTTCACAATCTCAAGTTCGGCTGCACTAATGAGTGTTGAGCCTTGAAACAACACAGAGAACAAGTCAATTGTGTCGGGTTTTCCCCATTCAAACGTTGACCAAGCGACAAAAAGGCACCGGTACATAAGTCAATGAATGAGCCTCCAAAGCGAGACAAATCTGCAATTCAACACCAAGTGGAAAATGTATACTAAACACAACATAATAATGTCCGGAATGGGCCATGGAGGGCAGGAGAGAGCCGGAATCCATGGCTGGCGATGAAGACGGAGGAGGACTCTATGAGGTGGCGGCTTTAGACATTTGATTATATGTGTGTTTAGGGGTAGTTTAATTTTTTAGTTATATGCAAATTAATCATTATTTTTCTTTTCCCCTAGCACGGTTTTTTGAAGAAGGGAATTGACAAATATAACACAAAAAAATTATAATTTACTCAATATCAAAAATTACTGTTCATTGTGTATAATATGTATTATGAACAATTTTGCCCTTCCGATAATCTATTCAATTCTGTATTTCTACATAATAGTATCAAGAATAAAATCATAAATTCCCCTAGATTAGTTGTTAGTTTTTTAGTTATATTTATTACATGGCTATTACACTAATTATAATTCAAAATTTTGCTATTTGGCAAATTAACCCTTTGAAGAATCAATTTTTTCTCTTCTTTTTTTCCGAGTAAAGATAACAGGATCCTTTAGGACTGAAAAGTTTTTTGGGTAATTAGCATGTATAATACTCTTTACACCAAAAATTAAGTCTATAACATACCCTAAATTATAATTAGCTAACTAACATTTACAATACCTAAATTGACTATTTTAACCTTAACTAATTAATCAGCTTTTAACTTTCAAAATAAAAAATAATGATTATTTAACCTTTTTACATTAAACTAAAACAAACAAAAACCCTAAATTATATTATTCTTCTTTCCTCCTCCTACGGAAATAAGTGAAATTTCAAATTGAATAAAAAAAAAAATAGGAGGAGAAGAAGAACGCAGAAGAACAATTGAAAAGAAAAAAAATAAAAGGAAGAAGAAGAATAATATAATTTAGGGTTTCTTCTTCCTTTTATTTTTTTTCTTTTCAATTGTTCTTCTGCGTTCTTCTTCTCCTCCTATTTTTTTTTTTTATTCAATTTGAAATTTCACTTATTTCCTCTCTCAATTAGTTTGTCGTAACTCGTCATTGATCAGTAATTTTGAAGTAAAATGGTGTTTATTTTCCATCAAAACATATCCATCAAGTAGTTTATTTCTTCTCCTTTGTTAAACATATGACCAAGGATACAGTCGATACTATGAGAAGTAACTTTATCAACAACCATTGCCACATATACTTATTGTTGACTAATATAATAAACTATTTATACATAATCTCTTATATAGTTCACTATTACTTTGGTTGTATGGTAAACTACTTGTTATATCTCATGTATAGTTCACAATTGATAAAAAAAAAAGTTTACTATTACTATGTTTAGTCAAACATATATTTTCTAATGGGTTATAATAGTTCACTATATTTGTAACTAGGTTTGAGTGATTTTTATGATAGTTTCGCATAGTTCACTATGTAGTTAACAAAATTAATAGCAAAATAGTATAGTTAACTATTCCCTTTATTTTAGTTAGCTATATGACCTCCAACTATATGAAACTTAAATTGAAAATGAAGTTACATCGTTTGCGAAGACTGCGTTAGTGCATGCCACTATTATAGTTAACTACATCAGTTTGTGTACACCACTATTATAGTGAACTATATTAATTTGTGTAGGCCACTATAATTATTCATTTGTCCATTTGGTTTCCTTTGAAGTTTTAAAAAAAAAAAACGTTTGATTCAAAAAAAAATTTACTGACTTTTTTAATTTAGTTATTTATTAAGGGTATTTTAGTCAAGTTATCTTAAGTAGATGCTAGATTCCTAATTTCTAATTAGATCATGTTATATACCTAATTAAAGATTCCTAAACTATTATACACCTAATTAACCCAAAATTTTAAGAATCTCCGGTTAGAAGAATCATTTTTTCCTATCCTGAGAAAGAAACCAAAATACCCAAATTTTTAAGGACTAATTTGCTTAATAACAAAGAAAAAATTAATAATTTGAAAACTAACAAAAAGTAACCTATGTGGCATAATCTTATCTATTAAAATTAGGTTAATTGGTTAGATTTTCAATTATATATATTTTTTTTGTGTTATTCAACCCAATTTCCCAATTTTTAATTAGAAAAACAAAATCTAAAATTATTTTAAGAAAACGAAGCTTCATCTAGCCATAGGAACAGGGAGATAAAATAAAATAATCTCTGTGAGCTTTTTTTTTAACTTAAATCATCAATGGCGAAGGAAACAGTGTGTGTAACCGGAGCAAACGGTTTCATCGGATCCTGGATAATCCGAACATTACTCGAGAAAGGATATACCAAAATCCATGCTTCGATTTACCCAGGATCCGACCCGACCCATCTCTTGAAACTACCAGGATCCGACAACGCCGAGATCAAGATTTTCGAAGCCGATCTCTTAGACTCCGACGCAATCTCCAGAGCAATAGATGGATGCTCAGGAGTGTTCCACGTGGCGTCACCTTGTACGTTGGATCCACCGGTTAATCCAGAGAAGGAGCTGGTCGAACCGGCGGTTAAGGGAACGGTTAACGTGTTGGAAGCAGCTAAGAGGTTTAATGTGAGATGCGTGGTGATCACGTCCTCTATCTCTGCCTTGGTTCCGAACCCTAATTGGCCGGTAGGCAAAACCGTCGACGAGTCGTCATGGACCGATCTCGATTTTTGCAAGTCGATGCAGGTTTCATTAATTTCGATTCAAAACATTTAATATTCATACAAAAATGATCTCAAAATGAAATTCAGCTAAATGATTCTGTTTCGATTCAAAACATTTAATGTAGTGGTTTTATGGAATTTTTTTTCCATTGACGAATTTGTATATTTTGTAACCATTTGTGTTTATAATTTTGGATTTTTAGAAATGGTATCCAATTTCGAAGACACTAGCTGAGAAAGCAGCTTGGGAATTTTCAGAGAAGTATGGAACCAACATAGTCACAATCCATCCATCAACATGTCTCGGACCACTTCTCCAACCGAACCTAAACGCAAGCTGCACGGTTTTGTTACAGCTCTTACAAGGCTCGACCGAGACACAAGAGCATCACTGGCTCGGTGTAGTACACGTGAGAGATGTCGCGAAAAGTCAGGTGATGTTATTCGAAACACCCGAAGCTTCTGGTCGGTTTTTATGCACTAACGGGATTTATCAGTTCGGTGAGTTCGCCGCTCTTGTGTCCAAACTCTTCCCTGAGTTTGATATTCACAAGTTTGGTAAAGAAACACAACCCGGGCTTACGCCATGTAATGATGCGGCTAAGAGATTGATGAAGCTCGGGATGGTTTTCGCTCCGGTTGAAGATGCGGTTAAGGAAACGGTCCAGAGTCTCAAAGAGAAAGGCTTCCTCTGAATGCATAATTCCATGAAGTTTATTGTATAATACAAGTAGAGGCACTAAGAAGTAAAGTTATATGTATGATACATCTATATATGAGTACAATGTATTGTTATTATCATTATCATTGTTGTTGTCTGTGAGATTTTATTGCTTACGTCTCTCGCAGAATCAGATGGTGGAAGGAGCATCTGGCTGTTTCTCCGGGAGTGCATTTTGAAACGCAGGATGATCATTGTATGCCTCGTGACATTTCGCAAGAGTCGGGTATGGTTCCTGTAGAAATCCAAACACGAGAAATAAATCTTTTGCCAAATTTTAGAAACCGAGATACAATTTGGTTCATGCAAAAAAAAAGTACCATGTTAATCTGGAATCTGTTGATTGCTCCGTGGATCTGTGGTGCTAGAAAGAGATCAGCCTGCAAAAGAAATGCTTCATGGCTTTAACATTTGTATACTTACCAAGCAAACTTCACATCATTGAGGGACACAGAGAAAAATCCAAAGAGATTTAGAGGAAATACCAAGCAAACTTCATCACCAGTCGCATATTTTCCAGCGCAACTCACCAACAGTTTCTCAAGAGCTGAAAAGACACAAATACGAATATGATACACTGTCTTGGTTCTTGATTGCATTTATGCATCATATTACTTTTCCCAACGACCCAAGCGGAGTAGCATCATGATAGATTAGGGTAGAGTAAGGATCTCATACCTGTAAAGCCTTTTGTGATAGCATTATTAACCCAAGCAGTTTTCTCCTCAGCATTTACCTTTTCCTCAATATACTTCTATAGAAAAATGAAAAATGCAAGTTAGATTTGCTTTATCTTATAAGCCACAATGGTAGAATCTAAGATAATAACATCAACCTCATGTACTCACAATAACAGCTAGATTTTGATGAGGCTGTATGCCAGACAAGACAATACTCGACGCCTGAAAAACACACAAAATAAGAACCATTCACACCCACAATACGCGTAAATTCCACAACGCTGGACAACTTAAGCTAATATTGTTTAATGGGAACACATGATTCAAAAGAGAAACCAAGAAACAGAAGATTGAAGCTACCTGATAATTAACAGCCCGTTTACGAAGGTCGCGAGGTAACAAAGGTGGCTCAGGATACTTCTCATCCAGATACTGGCAACACAAAACCAAAAAACCTTATAAAGAATCAGAATTGAAATGTTCACTGAGTTAATCCCACACAAAAAAAACCTTTAATGGATGTTTAACTAACCATTATAATGGCAAAAGAGTCAGAAATGACAACATCTTCATCAACAAGAGCTGGTACAGTACCCATTGGATTGATCTCCTTGAAATCTTCAGGATCAAAACGAAACACTTTTTAACCATAAGAAACCAATTATCACAAAATGACTCCTAATTACTATACAGATTCTGCAAATGATTCAATCAAGTTCAATGTAACCTTGAATCCGAATCAAAATTCTACGTACCTGGATCGAATTGACCCCCTTTGACCAAATTCACAGGTATATACTCATATTCAAGCCCTAGAAACAAAATCGAAGAAAATCCAATTGAGATTTCACAAAAATGAGTAGAAACGAGAGCAGGATCACTCGGAAGACCTAAACCTTTCAAAGCGAGGGCGATTCGGACGCGATGAGCGCATGAGCTTCTCCAATAAGAGTATAGCTTAAGCTTCTCTTTATTCTCTGAACTAGAATTCGCCATGATCACTAAGAGATTGATTCTGTGTGTGTTTCTGATTAGAGAGAAGAAGTGGCGAATTCGGAGACGACAATGTTTCCAATTTTTTTATTCTTAATTTTTTTTTCTTTGTTTTGTATTATAGCGTCAAATAATCAACGGCACGCCGAACCGAACTGAACCGAGATTTCCGGTTTCGGGGTTGGTTATTTGGATTGAACCAATTAGCTGAATATGGAAATATGAAGTTTCACTATTTAAAACTTTCAAAATTAACCTGAGAAAAGTCGATGAATGTATCATTTAATTACAAAAATTTTGTGATCATTTGGAAATAAAAAAAGGGAAAAATTGCTAAATTATGCCACATTTAACGGTAAAATATCCCATTATGATTTATTTTTTGGAATAATATGTTGGTTTGACACTTTTCTCGATATGCCTTTGTTTGTTAACACATTTCGTTTTTCATTTGTTGACTTAACACTTTCTATGTTTTTTTTACCGAAATACCTTTCTCTTATGTACAACTCGAATACCCTCTCTCCTCTTGTACGTAATCACGATACTCATTTTCTTTTTCCTTTTTTTTTTATATTAATACATTCTTCCATTTTCTTATAATCACATATATTTAATATTTTCTTTTAGCAACAATAATTAAAATTTTAGAATCTATCAAGATTTAATATTCTTTACAATTTGATATCCATATTACTATAGTTTTTAGTTTTTATACTGTATTTTAAAACTAAAAAAGTATGATACATATAAACATATATATAACTATATTGTGTACACACATAAATACGTACACATACATATTCACATACACATATGTTTTTATGTGTACATTTATAGCTACACATGTATACTTAAAACATATGTACACATGTACATAAAAACAAATACACGTACACATAAAACATATGCACCCAAATATACATACATATGTAGCACATATAAAACATATGTACACAGTATAAAATATATGTACACGTATACACATACACATACAATTAAATATATGAAATACATGTACACATATACACATGTAATCATAAATTTGCACAATATGTACACATGTACATATACAAACATACAATATTTACACATATACACATACATGTACATGTACAAACATACAATATTTACACATGTACACATACATGTAAAACATTTATATATATATATATACACACATATACAAATACACATATATATACATATATGTGTACATATGTAAACCATATGTACACATATAGCTACACATGTATACATAAAACATATGTACACATATACATAAATACAAATACATATACACATAAAACATATACACACAAATATACATACATATGTAGTATACAAAAACATATGTACACATGTATACATTTACATGTAGTACACATATAAAATATATGTACACGTATAGACATACACATACAGTTAAATATATGAAATACACTACAAGAAAACTGTGTTTTAGCATCGGAATTTAGCGTCGAATTTATTCCGACGCTAATTTGGCGTCGATTTTGCGTCGTAATGGCGTCGATAACACAATTCGACGCTAATTAGGGACGAAACATTTTGACGCTAAATCGATGCTAGCATCGAACTTCCATCGGAAGTATAATTTCGACGCTAAATCGATGCGAATTTAGCGTCGATTTAGCGTCGAAAAATAGCGTCAAAATTAGCATCGAATATTGCCTCGAATTTGGTAGATAGATGACATATTTAACACGGCTTCACCTACTTGTTTAGCGTCGTTTAGAAAAGACACAAAAACGACGCTGATTCGATGCAAAATTGACGCAAAGGAATTCGATGCTAACATTAGATGCAAAATCGATGCTAAAATCTCCTATATATACCTACCCAACACCACCGTAAGAAATCATTTCACAAGTTAAAAAAAAAAAATTTCAATTCCGAAAAAAAAAAAATCTTTTCTCCCAATTTTTTTTTTTAAATGGGCGATATATACGAACTAAGACGCTGGATGTATCGACATAAAGATGAAAATGGAGGCCTTTCAGAAGAGTTCCTCAACGGCCTTGAAATTTTCATGGCTCAAGCGAGTAGTGTGCCTACAATCCAACGGACCGGAGTGATGGTGTGCCCGTGTCGGAAGTGCAAAAATTCGAGGCCACAGACAATTGATACAATTGGTACGCATTTATTTAATAGAGGGTTCACACCTGAGTATTATATTTGGTTTTATCATGGAGAGGGATATGAAGATGAAACTTCGGGTAGTACTGGTTACCAACCTATGGATCAGGGTCAGGGTTATTCGAATGAGCAATATGATCAACATCAATTTGTTATAGAAAATGATGATCATGATGTTGGGTTAGAGCATAATAGGTTCGAAGAAATGATAACCGATGCATTTCCTAGAGTTATGTCTACTCCTGGTGTTGCTGAGGAACCCAATTTAGATGCAAATTGTTTTTATGATATGCTTGATTCTGCAAAACAACCAATCTATGAAGGTTGTAGGGAAGGTCTGTCTAAATTATCGTTGGCATCTAGGATGATGATAATAAAGTCTGATCATAATCAATCTGAGAGTTGCAAGGATGATTGGGCATCTCTTCTAAGAGAATATTTGCCAGAGGGTATTCAAGCTACTGAGTCATATTACGACATACATAAACTAGTTTCTAGTTTAGGATTGCCCTTGCAGATGATAGATGTTTGCATTGACAATTGCATGATATTTTGGAAAGATGATGAAGATCTGCAGGAATGTCGATTTTGCCACAAACCAAGATTTAAGCCCCAAGGATCTGGTAGAAAAGTGTCGTACCAGAGAATGTGGTACCTGCCCATAACAGATAGGCTACAAAGGTTATACCATTCAGAACGCACAGCTGCATCCATGAGGTGGCATGCAGAACATTCAACTGCTGAAGGAGAAGTTCATCATCCTTCTGATGCAAAAGCTTGGAAACATTTCAAATCGGTACACTCTAATTTTGCTAAAGAGAAGCGCAATGTTTATCTCAGCCTATGTACAGATGGTTTTAGTCCGTTCGGTATGTCTGGCAGGCAATATTCTTTGTGGCCGGTTATATTGACACCTTATATACTTCCGCCTGATATGTGCATGCAGAGGGAATTTCTGTTTTTGAGTATTTTAATCCCTGGTCCGAAGCATCCAAGAAGATCTATTGATGTGTTTTTACAGCCGCTGATTCACGAGTTGAACATGTTGTGGTCTCATAGGGTTCGTACTTTTGATTACTCTAGGAAAAAGAATTTTACCATGCGAGTTGTGCTTATGTGGACGATAAGCGATTTTCCAGCTTATGGAATGTTATCTGGTTGGACAACACATGGTAGGTTATCATGTCCGTATTGCCAAAATGAAACAGATGCCTTTCAACTAAAAAATGGTAGAAAATCTTGTTGGTTTGATTGTCACCGGAGGTTTCTCCCTATGAACCATCCGTACCGGGGGAACATGAGGTTGTTCACAAAGGGTAAACGTGTACATATCCCCCCACCTCCATATCTTTCAGGAGAGCAAATTGAAGGTCAACTTGATTATTGGGGAGCTCAGGACACAGCAAAACGTGAAGGTAATTGGCTTAATATTCCGACTAATCTCCCAGATGAATACCTTGAAGAACATAATTGGCATAAGAAGAGCATTTTCTGGGATCTACCGTACTGGAAGGATCATCTATTGCGCCTCAATCTTGATGTCATGCACATTGAGAAAAACTTTTTCGATAACATCATGCACACCATCTTAAACGTTCCAGGCAGGTCTAAAGACAACTTGAAGTCTAGACTGGATTTGTCTCTTATATGCTCTAGAGTTGAGTTACATCTCACAGGAGATGGGAGAGCTCTAGTGCCTAGCTTTAGATTATCAAGCGAAGGCAAACCAACATTCTTCAACTGGGTTTCCACCGAAGTTAAGTTCCCAGATGGATACGTGTCAAAACTCTCTAAGTATGTGGAGCAAGGGAAAAAATTTTCTGGTATGAAGAGTCATGATTGTCATGTGTTTATGCAGAGATTATTGCCTTTCGCCTTTGCTGAACTTTTGCCAACGAACGTGCATGAATCACTTGCAGGTATATTTTCTATGACGATATTTAAATATCTAAACAAATTATGTGCGGAAAATTACATTTGTGTTTTGGTTGATATTGGATTTTGGGTTTAGGTGTTGGAGCATTTTTTCGAGATCTGTGTGTGCGAACTCTGACTCAGGATGGAATTCAACAACTAAACAATAACATCGCAATATTGCTGTGCAACATAGAGAAGATATTCCCTCTATCTTTCTTTGATGTGATGGAGCATCTTCCTGTCTATCTTCCTCACGAAGCCGATTTAGGAGGGCCCGTTTAATTTTGTTGGATGTATCCTTTCGAGAGATTCATGAAACACTTAAAAGGAAAGGCAAAAAACCTGGCTAGGGTTGAGGGATCAATTGTTGCGGGAAGTTTAACTGAAGAAACCTCTCATTTCAGCTCATATTACTTCCCTCCAACTGTCCGGACACGAAAAAGAGCTCCACGTAGGTACGACGATGGTGGCATCGCAAAAACATATCGTTCTTATGGAAAGTATGATCCATTTGTTCTTGCAACACAAGCGGTTCAAGTATGTTTCATTACATATCCACGTGTCAGAAAAACAGGGATTCCATGGTTATATGTGCTTAAAATAGCACCCAGAGGAATGATAGTTGAATCCGACGACGCTCCTATGCAAAATGAAACTGCCATGGATCTAACAACTCCAGAAGAAGATATAGACAACATCATTCTTATAGATCCGCAAAATCGAGAAGCTGAAATACTTTCGGATGCTACCGATGCAGAAAACCCCGAAGACGAGTTCGCAAACGAGAGTGGAGAAAGTACCGATGAGGATGACGACAACTCAAATGACGGTTCAGAGTAAAGCATATATTAGTGTTTTTATTTCATTTGTATTTATTTTTCCAAATATTTTTAATTTTTTAGAATATTAATATTTATGAATATTTTTAATTTTTTTAAAAAAACTTATTCTGGTCGACACTAATTAGAAAGATGTTAGATTGTTATCAAATTCATGTGATTGTTATCGTTATATGTTGTGAACATAAAATCTTTAAATGGGTAACAAAGTTTCTTTACCCTAAACCCTAAACATAAAATTTGTTTAATTTAGCGTCGGATTAGCAGCGAAATCACACGAACTCGACGCTAAATGAATATTTTTTTATGTTAATTTTATTTTATATATTAATAATGAAATATCAATATGTACATTTTGTTATAAATTTGTTATATATTTGTTATAAATTTGTAATGAAATGGAGTTAGGAAATAGATTTTAGAAAATATGATATGAAAAAATTCATATGATTGTTATCGTTATATGTTGCGGTTTTAAAATCTTTAAATGGTTAAGATTGTTATCGTATATGTTGCGGTTTCTTTACCCTAAACCCTAAACATAAATTTGTTTAATTTAGCGTCGAATTAGCATCGAAATCACAGAATTGGACGCTAATTCGACGCTAATAGCGTCGAATTAGCGTCGAATTCGTGTGTTTTCGATGTTAATTCGACGCTAAATTAAACAAATTTTACGTTTAGGGTTTAGGGTATAAACAATAAAAGATTTAACGTCGACGATTCAGAGTAAAGCTACAATGTTATCTATATTCGAACATTTAATTGCGAACAAATTAGTATGTTTTTATAATTCGATGTTACAAATGCATGTAAGGACTTTTATTTCAATAAAATATATAGGTTTACATATATAATCATAACCCTATATGAACCAAATATGTAATTTCAAATTTCAAAATTTAAAATTATTCTGTTATATCAAAGATTGAAATGGCTAAGATAGTTTTCGTACCAGTGGCAGTTTCGTTACCCTAAACCCCAAACGTAAATTTTGTTTCAGTTAGCATCGAATTAGCGTTGAATCGATGCTAATTCGACGCTAACTGAAACAAATTTTATGTTTGGGGTTTAGGGTTACGAGTGTTAAACGCATCAAATTAATTTGATCCGACGCAAAACCGACGCTATATTGAATTAATTTGGCTAAACCAATGGCGGTAAACCGAATTAATTTGGCTAAACCAATGGCGGTAAACCGAATTAATTTTGATTTAGTGTCGAATTGGTTTGCAGTGCGACGCTAATTCGACGCTAAATCAAAAAATTTCGGATCTAACCGGCGGTAAACATTTATTTTGCGTGGGAAATCAAAATTATTTAGCGTCGGATTAGCGTCGTATCACGGATTTTATAACGGAGAAATCCCTTCTGCAATTCTCTCTCTCCGCCACTCTCTCTCCCTCTGCCCCTCTCTCTCCGCCGAAGACTTCTCCCTCCGCCTCTCTCTCTCTCTCTCCGCCGCCTCTCCCTCTACATCTCCTCTCCATCTCCGCCGAAGAGACTTGTCCCTCCGCCGCCTCTCCATCTCCTCTCTCTCTCCGCCGAAGCCTTCTCCTCTCCCTCCGCCGCCTCTCCTCTCCGCCGAAGCCTTCTCCTCTCCCTCCGCCTCGCTCCTCTCCGCCGCTCTCTCTCTCTCGCCGATCAAATGGTAAATTTTTTTTTTTTTTTAAAACTTTTGTTATATATATTAGTAATTTGTTATAAATTTGTTATATATATTAGTAATGGAATTTGATATGAAATAGTTTTAGAAAATGGATTTAGGAAATATGTAGTAAATGGATTTTAGGAAATTTGATATGAAATAGATTTTAGGAAAAATGAAGGAAATAGATTTTAGGAAAAATGTAGGAAATAGATTTTAGGAAATAGAGTTGAATTTAGATTTGATAAGTTATGGAATTGAATTTAGATTTGATAACCACACTGAAGCCCCTCCACCGGCAAACACACCTCTTATGATACGGATTTCTGAGCTTCTCCGCCAACCTGGACGTGAGACACGGGTTAGGGTTCTCCATCCGATGAGGCCTCCTGGTACATTATGGTATGATTTAATTTTTTACAATATTACTAATTAAATTTGTTTTGGGTAATTAATTTTTAATTACAAGTTATAATGAAATTATTAACATTTTAATATTTTGTTTAATAGTTTTAGTGATAACAAGGTTTCGCGTTCGGTCACCAAGGCAATCAGAGCCCACTTCACTATGTCGCATGCTAATTGGAGCCAGACGCCGCAGCATATTCGGGATATTTGGTTCGAGTCATTGGCGGAAAGTCATTTTATATTATTTACTTTTATTTATTAAATTATTTGATTTTAAATATATTCATAATATTATTCGTATTTTTGTAGCAAGGGTGGCATTGGGAGGAACCTCATACTTTCGAAGTGCGAGCGGCGTTCGAGCAGAAGGTGCTAAAGCGTCTCAACGGTTACGTCACTTACTTGAAGAAAGCGTGGGGCAAGAAAGGTGATGAGGCGAAGCCGATCGGGATGGATCCCGATGTTTGGTCGGGTCTAGTGCAGTTTTGGGAGGATCCCCAATCGGTGGTTAAATCGGGGAAGTGTTCAGCAGCTCGTCTCACGCCGGTGGCCGAAGGAGATGGACCGTCAAAGCATTGTGCGGGTCAATCATCATACGCCACAATACGACTGGATATGGTAATATTTTAATTAAATTAATTTATTTGATTATTTATATTTTTAATATTTATTTATTATATATTTCATTTTAATCTATGTTTATTTTTGTTTAACAGGCTGATGGCGGTGATCTTCCTCCGATGGTTAGAGTGATGGAGAAAACTCATCGGAGGAAGGATGGGACATTTGTTACCGCTCTAGCGGAACAAACGTTCAACGCGTACAATGCACGACTGGCAGAGCTAGATGAGTCTGTCCAGTCTACGCTGGGTCTCGAAGATTTTGATAGACTTTACGAGGAGGTAATTTATTAGGTTCTTATATTATATTATAACTCATTTTTTATTATAATTTTATTGTATACCACTTTTATTTTATAGGTTGCACCGAAGAAAAAAGGACGAATGATGGGTGTTGGATCCATCAAGGATGTCCCGACAGCTTGTTCGTCTTCTCAATATTCTTACTCTCCGGGTTCGTCTCAGCCGCGTTTGACTGTTCAGTTAGAAGCTGCGAATGCTGAGATTGCGCAGCTAAAGACGGAACAAGCGGAGGTGAGGACTGGTCTCTCAACATTGACCAGTCTCTTTGACATCATTGCAGCGGATAACCCGACATTAGCCAATGCCTTGCAAGGCATACATCGTCCTCCACCGCCTCCTACACCTCCCGGTCAAACGCAGTTCGAACATGAATCCGAAGATATGATACGAGAAGATGTCATTAACCTAAGGACCCAAAAACCGCCGTCGAATTAGCGTTTTAATTTCATTTGTATCAGATAATTTTATTTTATAATATGTTTAATTTTTATTATATTTTATAAATATTTTATAATATTTTCATTTTTTTTTTAAATGTTATCATTCGACGCTAAATCGATGCGAAATCGATGCTTATGTTGCGTCGAATTAGCGTCGAAACCAGATGCATATGGACGGTAATTCGACGCTATATAAACATCGATTTAGCGTCGAATTAGGGTCAAAATATTGTGTCGGAGTAGCGTCGAATGAACGTCGAAATGAAGTGCGACGCTAAAATAGCGTTGAAATAGTGTCGAAAGTGAATTAGCGTCGAAATTTCGACGCTAAATCGACGCTAAGTGGTTTTAGCGTCGAATTAGCATTGAAATATGCCGACGCTAAATCAGTGTTTCTTGTAGTAATACATGTACACATATATACATGTACATATACTGTATAACATGTAATTATAAATTTATACATTTGAATTATTCAAAAATATGGTAATATGGAACTCAACAGATTAAAAAAAAAAGAATAGTGTATGAAAAGTAAAAATAAAAAATAAAAATTTAGATATAAAAAACATACAAAACAAATATCAAAAGAGAAAACAATAAAAAATAATAATAAAAAACAATGTGTACGTGAATAGGAGAAAAAAGAAAAAAGAGTGGTATAATCGTAATTATTTAAATGGGTAAGGATAGAAATGTCGTGAATAGTATCCAAAAGTGTCAAAATTCCACTTCTCATAAATAAGTGTTGTTGGGGTCGGTTTTCACCCACTCAACATTAACGTCCAAAGACAAGTCAGTAGATGAAATGGTCCTCCAGATTCTCGACGAGGCAAGGCATGACAGCACCTAGATCTTCTTGCGGAGCGAAGCATGTGGCAGCAGAGAGAACCTGGGAGAAGCAAGAAGAGACTGGGGCTTTGGCCAAAGGAGCGACCACGGCCTCGCCTGGTCCGACCGAGCCTGGCTTTGGCCCATCTCGCGACCACGGCTTCGCCCGGTGAGGCCGAGCCTGGCTTCGGCCCATCTCGCGACCACGGCCTCGCCTGGTCCGACCGAGCCTGGCTTCGGCCCATCCCGCGACCACGGCCTTTCCCCGACGATCGATCACGTCCTCAGTCCCATACGATCTTCAGCCCAGTTACGTGAAGCCCACGTAGATGCAGCCGACTCCGCAGAAGCTTAGGAAACGTAGCCGCCTTAGACATAGTATAAATACCTCTTTGTACAAACCCTAAAGGGGATCCGCAATTTTCATACACAAGCTTTGTACTCAACTTTACATAGCAATACACACAACTCTTTCTCAATCTCTTGTGATCCCTAGTTAACATAGAAATTTCTAAATTCCCCTCACGAACTCTTACAAATTTAGTTGTGTTGGTTTCGACCCCCACAATTTGGCGCCGACTAAGGGGACCAGAGAATTTCTAACACACGAAAGCTAGGGTTACGCAACACCGTGAAGATGTCAAGCAACAGCAGAAACAGCGAGGGATCTTCGTCTCACAGAAACAACGAGGAAAGAGAGAACTTCGTGGAGAGCACCGCGCCTCATGCAGCTAACAACCCCACGGATCTCACGGAGATCAAGCAGATGCTCGACACTCTCATGAAGAAAGTTGAGGATTAGGAAAGGAACATGGAAGCCACGACGAACGAGCTGCAAGCACTACAGAGAAGGAAGCGCAAGAGGTCCCACGTTCGACCAACATGTCTCAGCTTTGCTACCCCTCGAACCAGTCGAAGGAACCAAAACGAGGAGCTGCCACCTCGGACCAATCGCACAGCTCCAGAGGACTTGCCTCCACCACCGCCTCGTCGGGAAACCGATCCGACTCCCCAGTGCGTGATGGAAGAGTCAGACGAGGATCTACCCCCTCGAAGACGTCCCCAAGTCGACACAGAGGTCGACCACAATACGGCCGCTGAAGAAGGCGATGCGATCATAACAGAGCTGTACCGGAGAGAGAGAGAGCGCAGGGCACCGCAGGGCTCCCGAGAGGAAGAAGTCGCAGCGCTGAAAGCCCAGCTGGATCAAGTCATCTCTGATCTGCGGACTACCAAGATGCAGATGTACCGCAGCACGGGAAGGGCTCCTGGGTTGCCTACGTGTTGGAGAAGGCACGGAACACCCCTTTCGCTGAAAACATCTCGGGGGCCAGAACCTCTGATCCGGGAAGAATCAAACTCCCAAGCTATGAAGGGACTTCCGATCCTGCCGATCATCTAATGGAGTTCGAAGTAGCCCTAGGAAGGGCAAATTTCAGAGAAGCCGAGAGAGACGTCGGCTACTGTAAGCTATTCGTGGAGAGTCTCAAGGGACCTGCACTCCAGTGGTTCTACAAGCTGGAGAAAAACTCCATTCATAACTTCCACCAGCTTTCTGAGATGTTTGTACAGCACTACAACATCTTTGCCGAGCGAAAGATCTACGACGCAGAACTATGGACTAACAAGCAAGGAGAGAACGAGAGCTTGCGGTCATTCATAACCAGGTTGAAGCACACACTGTCAAAGGTAGACGGAATAAGCAACACGGCTGCTTTGGAGGCCTTAAGAGGAGCGGTTAGGTGCCCGTCTCCGTTTTGGCAAGAACTCATTATCAATCCGCCAACGACGATCCAAGACGCTCTTCACCGTGCAGGTGACTTCGCCCAAAGCAAAGAGGAGCTTCATGCCAAAAGGGGTGGGAAAACCAAGCAGGTGAGCAAACCCTCTCTGGTTCCAACCCCAGCTGCAGCGAAGAAAGGCAATCCTGCCTTCATCCAATATGAAGGAGGAGCAGGTGGAGCTCATAATTACCAAATTGACTCACCTGGATATGGCAGAGGTCATGGCCGCGGTCGCGGACGCGGCAGAGGAAGCCTTACGTGGGTTAGGAACCCGAGCGAGTACGACGGAAAGCGGTACTATGAATTCCACAAGGCGACTGGGCATTCAACTGCGAGGTGCTGTGAGTTGGGACGGCAGCAGGCTGCTAGATTTACTGAGGGCACCCTTAAATGTAATATCAGCCTGTCGGATTTCACACCGGAGGAAAAAACTCAAGAAGCTACCGAGGGACAGACGGAGAGTCCCAGGCGACAATGCCGCGGTGACAACCCCGAGAGCGGGGATCCCCGAGGCACCATCAACATGATCATAGGAGGATCACAGTATTGGGCTGACAGCGTAATTGCAATCGAGGCTTACCAGAGGCGCGCCGAAGTTCGCGCCAATGTCTCTACATTCCCAAAGACGAAGCATGCCAGTGATCCTGTCCCTTTTAGCGAAGAAGAGGCCAAAGAGCACAGGTTGCGCAACCTTGATGAGAATAAGGGTTCGGACCCAGGAACTCACGAAGAGAAACAGGACTTCTCAACCTCACAGGGGCCGCAGAAGAAGGCAAGAGTCGATTCCAGTCAGGGGAAGGACCTGACTAATCTCTTATAGAAGTCCCCTCCGCACCTCTCCCACCTTGACGAATCACTGTCTCTTGTCTTCTCCCTAATGAACTACGAGGCGACTTGATTCCTGCAAAGGGTACGTAGGCAGCCTATCCTCGGATAGGTTCAGTTGCCCCCTTTGTCACACAAGGGGGGGGGGAGGGAGTCCGCGCTCTAGAAGCCTTGTCTCCGGACGAGTTCACTTGATCTCCTCCGCCTTAGGGGGGGGGGGGGAGTGAGTGTTTTTCACTAAACCTTGTCTCTGGACGAGCTCACTCTCTGTAGACGATATCAGTTCCTTCCTTCGTCTCGAAGGGGGGAGTGGGGTACCCGTACTCTACTCCTTGAGTACATTATCACCAGAAACCACAAACACTCGCCACAACACTCATCATGAGAACAGCTTGTCCTTTATGGACTGATCAAAGCTTCAATTGAGTAGAGTCGTTCCGTATTTATTGCTGCTGGCCACAGTAATAATGCGGAAATACGAACACAATGACATCCACAACGGATACAACGCGCTATATAAATCCCAGTGTTCAGAATTGGGGCGGATAAACCCAACTGATCACTCAGAAACCCAACAAACGTCGTTGGTAATGCAGCTGCTAATGACCTCCGCTCGGCATGTACCCTGAGCGTGTCATTCGGAAACCCAGGAAACACTCTGGTAATGACCTCCGTTTGGCATGTACCATGAACGTGTCATTCAGAAACCCAGGATGCACTCTGGTCGAACTCAAGGTGACCTTGTTCTCGGACAGACGTGTCTAGAGAACAGCACCATTCCACACAAGCCCAACAGCAACGTTGGCAGATAGAGAGCATAAACGCATTCGCATTCTCTCTACTTAACAAAGCTCCATTCGGGAAGCCCAACGTCAATGTTGGCAAACACATGACAGAAACGCATAAACAGCTCAAATAATTCCTAAGTATAGGAACAACATCAACAACATCTAAAGCAAGTGCCTGAATCTGAAACCATCAAGGTTCACCATGAACAGAAGCTACAAAGTCATCCCGCATTCTCCACAATGTGAGGGTCCAAAATAATAGCAAGGATACAAGCCATCTAATGCTACAACCGAGATCATCAAATACAACAAACGTTTTCAGAAACAAAAGTCATAAAAAGACTACAAATCAACTAATTCATGAACGAAGAGGAATGGTCACTCGTCGTCCTCATCAGCTACACCAGCGTCCTCCGGAATCTCTAAGGCTTGCCTCACGCTAGAGACAAGCTTATCAAACACATCACGAGCATCGTAGATCGGGATCTTTCTCTTAATGAGGAGCTGCTCCACTGCATCCAAGGTCGCTCCATCAGGCTCACGGAGACGCTCGATGAGCTCCAGGCTCGCATCAATCTCAGCAAGGTCCAGTATGTTGTCCTTCGCTGTCCCTTCAATCCTAGCAAGCAACCCGACAGCCTGTCCGGTCCGGCAAGCAAAACTACGAACCACCTCATCCTTGGCCTTAGAAACGGCCTCCTCGATTTGAGCATCCCTGAGACCCTCAATCTCCGACAGCTTGCTCCTAAGCAAAGCGATCTCCTCCTTTTCCTTCGCGTGCCTCGAAGATACCTTCGACAGCTTCCCACTCAACTCATCTGACCTCTTTTGCGCAGAGGCTACATCACTTTCGAGAGCTTGGATCTTCTCAGCAAGCTCAGCGTTGGCCCTCTTGGCCTCGCTAAGCTCATTATAACGAGAACGAGAGTCCTCCTCAAAGCAGAAGGCCATGTGATCCAGCTGAGAGGAGAGCTACATACACAAAGGAAAACCAAAGGAACGCTATCGAGACCAAGATAAAGTAAAGTAACAGTAGCTAATGCAAAGGAGAGAAAGAGATCGAACCTCAGCAACTGTGTCCTTTGCTAGAACAAGGGCCTGTCCGCCAGATCCAGGAGTCGGAGAGTGCGGTGCTACAACGCCATGGTTAGTCGGATCGCTAACAAACGCCGGAGAGGAGCCCGCCTTCTGTCGCTTCGGAGGTGCACCATCAGGAGTACCTCCCGCCTTGCCCTCCGACCTAAGGGCTCTCTTCCGTGACTGCTCACGTCGCCTAGTGACCTCATCAGGGGTGAGATCAGAAACACGAGAACGCTGAGCTGGCGCAGCAGGAGTCTTAGGCGTTGTGGTTGTCGGAGCGCCTATGCGAATTTCCCTAAGAGAAATTTTAAAATATGCCACTTTTTAAAAATAACCTTTTTTTTAGAAATAACCACTTTTAAAAAAGTTCTAAAATACCACTTTTTCAATAGTTCCAAAAATGCCACAAATAAGAAAATTGATTTTCAATAGATTTGTAATTTAAATTTTAGGGTTTAGGTTAACTATTCCCAAAGTAGGGTATAGTTTTATGGGATAGGGTTTGAGTTTGAGGTTTAGGGTTGGGTTTTAAATTTTTAAAAACTTCATATTAATTGTGTGGGATTTTTCGAATTTTGAGCAAAAGTGGTATTTTTAGAACATTTAAAAAAATTGCGGCATTTTTGAGAATCGTCTTTTTTTTTACATGTATATTAGGGAATGGGACATTTACAAAAATATCACTTTTACCATGTCACTTATCAAATATGCCACTCTTGTATTATTTCTTTACTAACATGTTACTTAAAAATATGTTTAAAAATTTTATATCTCAAAATTTTCAATTTAAAAAAATGTTTTGATCCCACAAACCTTAAACCCAAAAAACTAAACCCTAATATAACATAGTTAACCCAAACATAAATAATTTAAAAATTGGGAAAAAGTGATAGTGGCATTTTTAAAAAGTGGCATGTCAAAAGTGGCATATTTTAAAATTTCTCTTAGGGAAATTCGCATAGAAACTCGTTTGCAAGCCTATCCTCGCTGAGACCGCGGTGCCCGTCGACACCGCCTTCGCCTTCTCTGCTCGCTTGAAGGCCGAAACTCTGGGGGCACCTCGCCCAAGGACCTTCCCTGGGAAGATCCGAGTGGAAAGCGCCCTCTGGATCCTCTGACGGGTGAAAGACTTTACCCAATCACCCTCTCCGGAGGCAAGAGCACTGTGGATGGCCACTGCATCACTCCGACTCACCACACAAGATGCTAGTCTCGTTGCAAAAGCAAAGCAATGCCGAAATCGGTACACAAAACATAAGCATGATACAAAAGAAAGTATTTCTAAGTATAGAATTACCTCTCTTCTCCCAACTAGTCCTGACGAGGGAGATGCAATCCGCCTCAATGGTCTTCTCCGAGATCTTGACAAAGAAGAATCGGTACTCAAAGTGGTCGTCTTTGCTCGGGAACCCATCAATGAGCATACGACCCGGTACTGGAGAAACTAAATACCTAAGCTCATCTGCGCGGCCCTTAGGCCTGAAGTCCAGAAGGCTGGACAACTGCTCAGTGCTAATCTCTGCGTTATACTCCCTACTCAACAAGTAGATGCCAATGACATGCCTCACCCCCCTGGGGTTGATCTAAGCAAGGGAAACACCGTTTGTATCTAAGAAACGGAGAAGAAAACCAGGCATCGGAAACCACAATAAGCAATGCTCGATGAAGCTCCCGTACACGGTGAAGTGCCCCGGAGGCGGAGCATCAGCTCGCTGTGTGCGATCAGGAACAACCAGCACGATCTCATTCGAAATCTCGCACTTCTCCTGGAGAAGCTGGAGTGACTCCTTGTCGCAAAGAGTGGATCCCAGAGGATCCGGTCGCGCCTTCTTCTTCGTAACCACTGTAGGTCGGTCAACCTCATCACCATCCTAAGCATCGGAAGGAAGTGACCTAAAAGAAGAAGAAGACCCTGACAAAGCAGCGTCGGCCGCACCATCTGGGAGCCCCGGATCCTCATCATTAAGGGAGAAGGAAAGTCCAACTCCCCCATTACGAGCCACCAAATCCTCATCACCGCTAGGCCTCCTCTCTTCTTCAACACCCGCTAAGTTACCAAAAGCATCCTCATCTCCTTCATTGGTTCCGCCAAGACTAACACGCGGAACGGTGAGTTTGCTACGGAGGCGAATTTCGATGCCAGCACTCTCGCGGGGTGCCGAGGATGCCGTCACAATCCTTGGCGATGATGGCATGGGAACTACATCCTCGGTCCCGACTCGACCCGATGGTGCGACCACGGATTCGGTCCGACCAAGCGGTGCGATCGCGTGGTCGGTTCGGCCTAGCAACGCAACCACGCGTTCGCCTCCATTCAAAACCGCGAGTACGGACTCGCTCTTACTCGAAACTACGAGCACGGACTCGCTACCACTCGGGGTCGCGACCACACGCTCACTCACACTCGAGAGCTGGACCATAGGTTCGGTTTCACTCAACACCGCGATCACGGGGTCGGTCCGAGTCGGGAGCACGACAACATCTTCGGTTTGATTCAGCGACACTTTCGATTCGCCACGGTCAACCAAACCGAGTTTCATCTTATCCATAACGCTATCAAATATCTACAATAACCCAAAGAAAAGATCAAAAAGTGAATCTTGGTACTTTTCCATCAAGAACGAGATCTATTCCTAAACAAGCTTCAAAGGAGATTCTCATCACATGGCTATTACTCGGAAACGTCATTGACATTAGCAATCGCATCACGGAGTCTTAAAACCTCCATAGGGAATACGAAGTCTTAAAATCTTCAAGAGAAAAAAGAAAAATCCTTTCTGCAGAAAACGCAGCAACTGCGGCAAATGAAGCAAGAAGTCTTGAAATCTTCAAAGCGCTTACGGAGTCTTAAAATCTCTTGCATAAAGTCACTCTCTACTACTGTAGGATAGACAAGCGCCTTGACTTCAAACGTTAACGCTGATACTCAACACATCTTTTAACTCGGCACTATTAGCTCTAACACTACCGAGCTGGGGGGCTAACTGTTGGGGTCGGTTTTCACTCACTCAGCATTAACGTCCAAAGACAAGTCAGTAGAAGAAATGGTCCTCCAGATTCTCGACGAGGCAAGGCATGACAGCACCTAGATCTTCTTGCGGAGCGAAGCATGTGGCAGCAGAGAGAACCTGGGAGAAGCAAGAAGAGACTGGGGCTTTGGCCAAAGGAGCGAACACGGCCTCGCCTGGTCCGACCGAGCCTGGCTTCGGCCCATCTCACAACCACGGCTTCGCCCGGTGAGGCCGAGCCTGGCTTCGGCCCATCTCGCGACCACAGCCTCGCCTGGTCCGACCGAGCCTGGCTTCGGCCCATCCCGCGACCACGGCCTTTCCCCGACGATCGATCACGTCCTCAGTCCCATACGATCTTCAGCCCAGTAACGCGAAGCCCACGTAGATGCAGCCGACTCCGTAGAAGCTTAGGAAACGTAGCCGCCTTAGACATAGTATAAATACCTCTTTGTACAAACCCTAAAGGGGATCCGCAATTTTCATACACAAGCTTTGTACTCAACTTTACATAGCAATACACACAACTCTTTCTCAATCTCTTGTGATCCCTAGTTAACATAGAAATCTCTAAATTCCCCTCACGAACTCTTACAAATTTAGTTGTGTTGGTTTCGACCCCCACAAGTGTCAAAATGACACATACATTTTTACAAAATGCTATTTCCGAAAATACTCCCTTTATTTTTCATAGAAATGTCTCATTAGGCTTTTGTATTTTCAAATTTCAAATTTAACCTTGATTTATACTTACTAACAGTTTTTATTAATTCTAAAAGTTTTTATTACTAAAATTAAAAACCTTTTGATATGTTGATCCCTATGAAAACCTTGTGTTATAGTTGGTTTGAGATACAATTTGAGAGGTGCTACTTTATGCTTATCGTAATGAATTAGGTTTTCCTCAGGTACGTGATTGATCTCTACGGAATAATCCAGGATCAACATTTGGTAAAATTCAAATGTTGTTATAGTACGTGATTGTTTTTTTTTTTTAATTTCAACTAGGTGAGTACCCTCGCTACGGGCGAGTTTTCTTTATTTAAAATTTATATTTTCATGATGATTATGATATACTACTTTTTCATATATTGGAAACGTGATTGCTATTTTTTGCATTCATCATACTTTCACATTTTCATATTTTGGAAAATATGGATCCGCTATACAAGTTTTAGCGAGTTAGAAACAAAAACTAAAACGTCAATAATCTACTAAAATCAACTTTTAAACATTTATGAAATTATGATTATTACTTTAACAAAAAAAAATATATATATGAATATTATGCAAAAAAAAAATGAGATCAAGTCAATTGTATCCATACTGAATCATTTATATATAATATTGTTACCTTGGCTTGTTATTATGTTTTAGTTTGTGTTAAGGAATTGTTTAACTTTACATGATTTGATTATTGGTTGGAGTTTCCCAAGTACTAAATGTGTATAATATACAAATGGATTATTTATATCTTGAAGGTTTTTTTGTATGTATAAATAAACTCATTTTTTTATTGTAGCTTTGAACATTGCGTGTCCTTGTACTGTACTTTTTTATTGTGATCATGATTCCTATATATCGTATTACTGTCTAAAGACTCTAAACCTAAGCCATGAGAAGGCAAAAGGGAGGTGGAAATTGATTTGATTTGTGAATATGGCTCATGAAACAACCAGGTTTTTGTTTTTTTTAAAACCTAATAATTTCTACTGCGGAACTCATAAATTAATTAACTCAAATTAAAATACAAACACTAGATTCAGGAATTTAAATAAAATAAACAAGATTCCAAAAATAACTCAAATACTAAATTCAAACATCAGATTCAGGAATGAATAAATAAATCATCTAGCAACCTAAAACATCCGGTTTACTAGACTAACAACAACGACACAAAACCCTATCATCCTCTTCTTCTGCCTCGATCCCGCGATCACATTTTCTCTTTACCTGCAACTCAAAAAGAAACCGGGAGTTGCGTGATTATTATCATAAATACTCAGTGGAGCGGTCATCCTGCCAACATGTTACACAAACAGTTTTTAACGATAAATAACCAGGTTTATCCGTTATTTAAATATCCAGATTAAAAAATTAAACCAATTTCTTTAAATATCCAGATTAACAAATAAACCAATTCCTTTAAATATCCAGATTAACAAATAAACCAATTCCTTTAAATATTCAGATTAACAAATAAACCAATTCCTGTTTAACAATATTTTTCACAAAATTCGGCAAACAGGTAACGAGTGTCGATCGACACGCCACCATGGTGTCGATCGACACGCCACCATGGTGTCGATCGACAATCGATAACACGAGTATCCTCTTCATCGCAGGGTGTCGATCGACACAGCCACAAGGCGTCGATCGACACTCTGCTCTTGGACACAGAATTCGAGCCTGTCCTCACTCGGCTCTTTCTCGGGACACAACAATCAAATGAACCACACAACACAGCACGATTCACACATCATACAGAGACCAAACAATCAGTACCACGCCAAAATATCAATCTCTTAATTCATTATTCAACCGACAATCGATTCTAGCATTTTCTAAGCGATCACGCACTCACCTTGCTAAACCGAAGACAACGCTAAGAACACAAAACCAGCGACTCGAGATCCTCCCAGTCTCTGGTCTCATACGCAAACACCGAGAAATGCCTTTTCTATCACCTAAGACTCACAATTAGGGTTTTCCCAAAACCCAAATTAGGTTCTCAAGAAAACAGAACGACGAACCAACTTAAAACAGTCATAGAGATCGGAACATACCTCCGAATTCAGATCAGAAACCCAATATGAAAACTAGATTGAAAGAGCTTTCCAACGATACCCGAATCATCTCCTGATTCTTTCACAACCACCGGGAAAACGCTTCCCAAAATGACTGATCAAAACTCAAAACTGCACAGACCACTCACAGGAAAACGATCATAACTCAAAAACTACAGACCCAAAAGGCAATCAGATTTCTTCTATAGCTATCTAAGAGAAAGAAGAACTTACCTACGAAAAATCACGTCGATCAGACTTGATTCAATTGTCCTTCCTTCCTTTCTACCAAAACCGCCGAAACTGCCTTCTCTTTCCTCTCAAACTCCACACAAAATTCACCCACAAAATTCCCAAACTGAATAATAAAGAACAACAACTGAAATAAAAGAACACAACGCAATATTCGAACTAATCTCCTAGATCCTCCTCTAATGTTGCCGCAGCCTCAACCCGTTCTGACCTTTGTTCCTCTACTACTCATACCCGCGCTGTGCTCCTCCAATATGACCTAACGGCTGCTCTGCCGCTACTTGAGCCAATGGTTGTGCTGCCACCAGACGAACCACTGCAAACGCCAACGGCTGCAACATTGGACACATCGGCCTGATATGCCCCGGCTCTCTGCAATGGAAGCAAACCTTAGCCTCCCCGGAAAACTTAGAACAGTTCGCCACACGATGCTCTGAACTCCTGCATCCAAAACATCCATGAGTGTCGTGACTACCTGAACTCGTCCTAGAAGTGTTATCCAACCTCCTCTTCTGACCCTGCGTAGGCTTACCGCCTTTGCCATAACTAGAACTCCCCTGCTGATGTTGCCTCCGCGGCTGGACCGCTGGAGCAGCTGCCATTGGAACCACTGCCGCAGTCTGACTCCTTAGCTCCTCCTCGATCCCTGCACCAACCTCTACCAGCTTCGCCCTCGAGGCGTACTCAGTGACTCTGCATCTGGTCCTCAAATCTGGCTGTAGTCCCCTCAGGAACCTTTGGACCTGCGTCCGCTGATCGACCACTCCTGTGCCCGCATAAGCCAGTAACCGACCAAACACAGCGTCGTACTCGCGCACTGAACGATCTCTCTGAACCAAATCAACAAATCTCGCCGCGAGACTATCTAGAGCCTCCTGAGGAAAATATTTAGCGTTGAACTCAGCCACAAATTCCCTCCAGGTCCACACTGCACCAGGCCTCCTGGCCTCAATATCTCTCCACCACGCGTGTGCATCACCACTCACATAGTGGATCGCCAACTCTACTCGGTACTTATCAGGGCAACGATCGAGGGAAAATTGCGCTCTACGTGTATACGCCACTCATCCACATCTTCGGAGCTAACACCACCATCTCCAGGTAAGACAGAAGCACCTCTGCAACTGCACCCCTCGGCTGCACCTCTACCACTAGAGGCACCACTGGAGCATGAACCGGGACTGCCGCCGGAAACTGCTCCAACAACTGCGCTATAAAACTCTCCATACGCTCTCAGCGATCCTGAGCTGGAACAGCACCCACACCTGGGCCCGCTCCTCTGCCAGCTATACTGGCGCCCCTCCCGACGCCCTCAACACTCTCACTAGCGTTACCACTGGCCTCGCCCTCGGATCCCACCTGATGCATAGGAGTCTATGATGCATGCGAAGCACTCGAAGACAACTCAACCACTGGTCCACGGCCACGACCTCTGCCCCGACCTCTACCCCGTCCACGACCTCTAGCTCTGGCGTCCATCCCTCTGTACTCATACAGAACGGGACAATAAGCTACAAGAAATCACGATCAATCAACAAAGGCTTACTGCAGAATCATTTTAAAAGGCTGAAGAGGATGATACTAAGACTCTATTAAATTGACTAAACACAAGAAATCAATTTAAACACATAGTCTCAGACATCCAGTTCAATTGTCCTAAAACCGTCTAGGCTCTGATACCAAATTGAAACAACCAGGTTTTTTTTTTAAAACCTAATAATTTCTACAGCGGAACTCATAAATTAATTAACTCCAATTAAAATACTTCAATAACTCCGTAAAATTCAAATAAAATAAACAAGATTCCAAAAATAACTCAAGTACTAAATTCATATACCAGATTCAGGAATGAATAAATAAATCATCTAGCAACCTAAAACATCCAGTTTACTAGACTAACAACAATGACACAAAACCCTATCATCCTCTTCTTCTGCCTCGATCCCGCGATCACATTTTCTCTTTACCTGCAACTCAAAAAGAAACCAGGAGTTGCGTGAGTATTATCATAAATACTCAGTGGAGCGGTCATCCTACCAACATGTTACACAAACAGTTTTTGACGATAAATAACCAGGTTTATCCATTATTTAAATATCCAGATTAAACAATTAAACCAATTTCTTTAGATATCTAGATTAACAAATAAACCAATTCCTTTAAACATCTAGATTAACAAATAAACCAATTCATGTTTAACAATATTTTTCACAAAATTTGGCAAACAGGTAACGGGTGTCGATCGACACGCCACCATGGTGTCGATCGACACTCGACAACACGAGTATCCTCTTCATTGCAGGGTGTCGATCAACACAGGCACAAGGCGTCGATCGACACTCTGCTCCTGGACCCAGAATTCGAGCCTGTCCTCACTCGGCTCTTTCTCGGGACACAGCAATCACATGAACCACACAACACAACACAATTCACACATAATACAGAGACCAAACAATAAATACCACGCCAAAATATCAATCTCTTAATTCATCATTCAACCTACAATCGATTCTAGCATTTCCTAAGCGATCACGCACTCACCTTGCTAAACTGTAGACAACGCTAAGAACACAAAACCAGCGACTCGAGATCCTGGCAGTCTCTGGTTTCATACGAAAACACCGAGAAATGCCTTTTCTATCACCTAAGACTCACAATTAGGGTTTCCCCAAAACCCAAATTAGGTTCTCAAGAAAACAGAACGACGAACCAACTTAAAACAGTCACAAAGATTGGAGCATACTTCCGAATTCAGATATGAAACCCAATCTGAAAACTAGATTGAAAGAGCTTTCCAACGATATCCAAATCGTCTCCTGATTCTTTCTCAACCGCCGGGAAAACGCTTCCCAAGATGACTGATCAAAACCCAAAACTGCACAGACCACTCACGGGAAAACGATCATAACTCAAAAACTACATACCCAAAAGGCAATCAGATTTCTTCTATAGCTAGCTAAGAGAAAGGAGAACTTACCTACGAAAAATCACGTCGATCAGACTTGATTCAATCGTCTTTTCTTCCTTTCTACCAAAACCGCCGAAACTGCCTTCTCTTTCCTTTCAAACTCCACACAAAATTCACCCTCAAGGATGCTCCAACCTTTTCCTCTCTCAAAAACACAAAAACTGGACTCTCTAAACCTTCCCAAGGGTGCTCCACGACAATAGAGGCTTATAAACGAAGCCCTAGGGTTAACGCCTCTAAACCGAGCCCAAACCGCAATTATCACTTAAATCGATTTTCAATCCGAAAACATGGTGTCGATCGACACCCCTTACCAAATTACATAATTTGGTTTTAGGATGTTACTGTTCATTTACAATAGTTATGCTGGAATTATGAGGAAATATATTTTTAACTTTTAAAGAGTTATGATGGAACCTGACGAAAGAAAACAAATTAAAAGCAATAAAACATAGCTATTCACGATTGCCTCTGGTGAAAAGTTTGTTTAAAGCACATAACTTATTACACTTGTGTATAAATAAAACATTGTGATGTTTATATTTGGCGTACAATAACCTTTTTACACATTAGGTGAAGGAGAGATCCCATTGAAACCCAAAATGTTTATCATCACATGTCTATATAGTACTTTGACAATAAACGGGGGAGATCTGATGACGTTAAAAGAAATTACACAAATTTGACTCTTTATCAAGGGTTTCGAAAAGACATTCTTTTGAAGATCCCAAGGACCATTATATATAGACACTGATGTCTTTACTGTATACAGAAAAGGTTTTTCGTTGGTGAGCATTCAAATCATCACATTACTCTCACAACATCCACCATGAGATGTAACTGTTTCCTCCCCGCGCACCTACGTAAGAGGCTGTGTCATCGCAAATTTCTTCTTTGAGCAGACTGAATTGTCACACCTTTTATCATCACCACCTTAACATGGTCAACAATAACTTAAAAGATTGACATTATTTTGATGATAAAAAATTTAAGTAAGAGAATTCATTTCCTCTTTAAACCAAGGAACTCTTAAAGAACTTTTAACAAAGACAATGTTAGTGGTGAGCACAAGCTATGGGAAACTCATCCCATATGGTGAGTTATCATACCAATGATATCCACAAGCTAAACAATTACTTTTTCACAAAAAAAAATTATAAACAGAAATAAGAGGTTAAAGTTTTTGCAAAATACCAATGGTAAGAACATGAATGAGTTTCTTGGGTTCAGCCGATTCACTTTTCCATTTTGGAGTATTTACGCTATTCCGCAAAGGTTTCATTGGAAAGCTTTCACTCTCAATCATGTCGTTCATGCTTCCTGCTTATTGTCCAGGTTTAAATTGATTCGATCTAATCCTTCAGCTCCTTATCATGTTAGAGGAATGATGTAAAATTCTTGATTACGCAAAAGACTTGTCATTCTTTGGGAAGGTTATCAGCGGAAAATCCACAAACCTATAGAGAAACATGGACAACAAAAATCATAAGAGCATATGAATAATCAAAGAGACTATAATCAATATAACGCTTTCATTTTAATCTCTAGTAAAATCAACTTCATGCAAAATTGAGAAGCTACTTTCATAAGCAATTGCAAAAAAAGAAAAAGTAAGAATTATTAACATCATAGGTCTTACCTTTGATAATGCATTCGGTTTATGAAGTCCACATTGAAGCTTAGAACCCGCTTGATCGGCTTTTGGCTACTGTATTAAGGAAAATTGAACACGTATAAGCGAACAAATGCTCCTAGCTTCCGTGAAGATGGAAGAAGTTGCCAAGTCACTCAATGTTTATCGATCGCCGTTGCCATCTGAGATCAGGATACAAGCATATGAACCGATTTAGCCCCGTCGATCATATCCTCATCCCTGGCAGCTCCATCAAAACTGAATTTATTTTCTATCCAAATGACCAGTGAACGAAAGTGAGTATAAAGTCTTTTTTGCTTCTTCGAAAGCGTTGTTCTTGTTGCTTAGAACCTTTATCTGAATTTATTTAAAATTACACCAAAAACAAATATATATATTAGCATAGTCCCAATTCAAATTCCTTAAAATACAATAACAAAAGAGTAATGCATGAACGATCTCTGCAAGTACGGCATCTAGATTTCTCATTTTGTTTCCATACTTGAATACACCAAATCAGCTGGACAAATATGGATGCATTGCAAGCAAAAGATGACACCACTCCATTGTGATAACGAGTAAATCTACTATCTCTAATAGTTACAGTAAAAATGAAACACAGACTTGCACATGAAGATCTCTTTTTTCATCAAATCATTATATTGGCCTTTTTCTGCAATAGCAATCAAAACAACAATTATTTGTAATCAAATCAACTACAAAAAATGGTTGAGCAGATATAGAGGGCGTAGACTTGCAAAGAAGCACCCTCTCGCCGAAGAATGGCTGAGAGCAAAAGTTTATCGTAGATCAAATATAGTCTGATGCGGACATGGCTATCCCAAAAGCATATTCTCTCAGATTGAAAGGACTCGATTCATCATAGTCGGTTTGGGGGATGTGACGACCAAATGAATCTCTATTGCTTGGCTTCCCCTCCGTTCGAAGAGATAATTTTGAGACATTAAGCGATTAAACAAAACTTTGTGGGCTATATAGCTTCCAGCATAGAGAATCTTTGATTTGGGCAATAATCGAAAGGTGATAAACGTTTCTAGAATAAAATCGTATGTAGAGGAAATTGAATCGGTTGTATTTGTATAACTGACTGTCAGTGCCATCGAATAAAAAAGGAAGGAGCTGAGAGGACCATAGCCACGTGTCCTACTACAAAACTCTTGAAAACATTGACGTGTCAGGAGAGTACCCTTTATCTTTTATATAGTAGACAGATAGATAGATAGATAGATAGATAGATAGATAGATAGATAGATGTATGTTGAATAAATGTGTAGAGTGGGAGAGTTGAATAAATGTGTGGAGTGAGAGAGGTCAACCGAAACATTATGATATTAGTTAAATAAGTGTATGAAATATCTAAGGAATATACCATGTAATATAAATACCATGGCTTAGTAAGTATTTCAAACTAAGCTAATTGTGAGAGAAAACCCTTAAAAAGTGTTTGTAAACCTTTGAATGTTCTTATATATAAAACTCTTCCCTTTGTTTATAATCTTCTTCTTAATATTTAGTTCTATTGTTCTTTTGATCCTAAAACACCTCCTTTGTGGTTGTACCCGTAAAGCATACTAGACCTACTCTAACAAGCTCCAAACCACCAGCATAAATCCTAACGTTGTTATTTCCTCAGAAGATCGACTTGCTGGTAGAAGAGTAGGTAACCTTGGCTATGCATAGCCTCTTCTCCCGCTATGCCGGTCACACAAGAATCAGTGAACCTTAGCCATTCACCACTCTTCTGTCGAGCATATGTGGTGTAGTGACCTGTAAAAGGATCCGGTCCATGGTGGGTAATACATGCCACAAGTTCATACTTTAAATCCTACAGGAAGAAATTTGAGAGATTAGATTATACAACACTGAGAGAAAAATGTAAAAAATATAGGGAAAATGAACGGTTCATTAGGGAGAGAACGACTCAATGCCAAAACCTTCTCACAGCAGCAAACACCAAATGACCAAACGGCAACATGCAAACTCCACAACCTATGAAAAGGCCTTATACTGCTGTTATTCGCATTGATCCAGACAGAAGAGGAATCTCTCCCGAGACTCCACTCCAGACGCAACATACGCAAGTGCGAACTCAATGGTATACAAAATTGGAATATTTCCAGACTCCTTGATCTCATCATATGAGCTGGTTGAAATATCATTACGATGTTGCTAAGTTACTTAGCGAAGTGGTCCAGCTAGAATTTGTATAAGGTTGAAGTTTTTTCTTGACAATAACTTGAGCATGTTCTTCATTCTCATCCATTATTACTAATTAGATAGATTTTGTAATCAACAAGTAAAACTAGAGATCATATTAAATTAAAAAAATATCACAATGTTTCTTTTTTTTTTATGGTTTAGATTCGAACTAGAATAAAGTACAACTGTTATACATTTTTCTCTCTTTATTGATCTAAATCTCATTAATTATCAAGAAAGTTTACATCACATGTATTAAAATCACCAAGTATAACCACTTTTTATTTAGAAACCTACAAGCAAGTAAATATCCATCTTGTAAAGATTTTTTTTTTTTCTGTTTTGGGTAGTCCTGGGCATTTGGTTCGGGTTTTTCGGGTATAGAGAGATAAGAACTATTCAGATATTTATGATATTTAGGAACCATTCGGGTTTTTCTGGTTTCGGGTTCGGTTTGGTTCTTTCGATCTGGGTCGGGTCCGAATTTTAAAATAAGAACCATTTGGATAATTTTTATCCTAAATACTCAAAAAAAATATGAATTTTTTTTTGGATTTACAATGTTTTACTTATTTTTATCCAATTTTTAAAAAAACTCAAAAAGGACTAAAATTATATAAAAAATACCCGATCTTTTTATGTTTCGGGTATTCGGGTACCCGTTCGGGTCTCGGTTCAGTTCCGAGTTTGGTTTGGGTTTTTGGTATTATAAATTTAGGATCTATTCGGGTATTTGAAAAATTCGGTTCGGATAATTTGGGTCGGGTTTGGTTCGGTTCTCCGGTTCCGGGTTTTATGCCCATGACTGGTATTGGGCTACCGTTTTTGTTGGACCGGCTGTGTATTGAGGTGAAAAAAAATTATTGATGGAAAAATATTAATGAGAAATACAAAACTATGCCATTTCACAAGTTTTTAAATTTAAAAAAAAAAAAATGTATGCTGTGACCAATCAGATCTCTAATAGAAGATATTTAATTGAAAATAGAGTTTGTGAAATAGCTGTTGAATTAAAATATCACGGTTTATTTCGAAAACTATCAGATAACAAAAAAAAACCTAGTCATAACGCTCCGGTTTGAAATTTGAAACTTTTCTCAAAGAGGGAATAAACCTTTCACAATCTCTCTGTCTATATAAATCTCTCTTAAGCTTCTCTCTTCTCCATTGTCAAACAAAATCTGAGACTTTGCGAAGAAAGAAGATCATTTCTTGAGAGATTGAAAAAGCGATTATGGAGAATGGAGGTAAATCTACCGTGTCCGCCATGGAAGCCTTCGAGAAGCTTGAGAAAGTAGGCGAAGGTACTTACGGGAAAGTTTACAGAGCGAAAGAGAAAGCTACTGGGTTAATCGTCGCTTTGAAGAAGACGCGTCTCCATGAAGACGAAGAAGGCGTTCCTCCCACCACTCTTCGCGAGATCTCTATCTTACGCATGCTCGCTCGCGATCCCCACATCGTCAGGTTCAGATTTTTCTTCTTCTTCTAGGGTTTAGTCTCTTTCTGGAATTCCCCCGATTAATTGAATTTGCTGGTGATTTTAGGGATTCGCTAATTCTTCATTCAATTTTAGATTTTGCTGGTGATTTAGTCACTTTCTGGAATTTACAGATTATTTGATTTTAGGGATTCCATTCTTCCTGCGATTCTCGAATACCGGAAAATCTCTTTTTCATCGGTTTTGTTATTCAATTGAAAATCTCTTTTGTGTTAGTCAATTGAAAATGTCTGATTCGAATACCGGAAAAATGTCGAAGCTCTGTGTTGTGATATCAATTTCAACTAGTTTTTTTTTGTTTATAGTGAATGCATTTCTACATAGAGCTTATTTGTAATAGTGATCATCTTTCTTCAGGTTGATGGATGTTAAGCAAGGAATAAACAAAGAAGGCAAAACTGTACTCTACTTGGTTTTTGAGTATGTTGACACTGATCTCAAGAAATTCATTAGAAGCTTTAAGCAAACTGGACAGAACATTCCACAGAATATTGTCAAGGTTTGTACATTTGGAGCTTTTCTCCTGTTTTTGCTTTTACTCTCATGACTATAAGCAACCAAATTAAGCTAAAAGATTCATGTTTGGAATCTAAATTGCAGAGCTTGATGTACCAGCTATGCAAAGGCATGGCTTTTTGCCATGGTCACGGAGTGCTGCACAGGTGCAAATTAGTCTTTGTAATGTCTTGAGATAACACATTTGGAGACAGATCATTAATCTTACTTCTCTTGGTTTGATTACAGAGATCTTAAGCCTCACAATCTTTTGATGGACCGCACGACAATGAAGCTCAAAATAGCTGATCTTGGATTAGCCAGAGCCTTCACTCTCCCAATGAAAAAGTATACACATGAGGTACAAGTCCATGTTGATCAAACATTAGTCATGTTTCATTAGTTTGTGTGGAGTTTTAACAACTCATGATGTTTTTTTGTTCTCCTTGATTTCAATTGCAACAGATACTTACTCTATGGTATAGAGCACCAGAAGTTCTTCTTGGAGCAACCCATTACTCAACTGCAGTGGATATGTGGTCTGTTGGCTGCATATTTGGTACAAATTTCTCTCTTTTGAGTTTCACTTCAATGTCACTATTGCAAGGACTAACACAGTTTTGATTCTTTTCTTAATTTGTAGCTGAACTAGTGAACAAGCAAGCAATCTTTGCTGGAGACTCTGAGCTCCAACAGCTCCTCCGCATATTCAGGTAAAGCCTTCTTTTTGTTCTTCTTCACCTTTCTCTAACACACGAACATGACATTCGCTTACTCGCTTGCTTTCTTTTCTGTGAAATTCAGGTTGCTGGGAACACCAAATGAAGAAGTGTGGCCTGGAGTGAGCAAACTCAAGGACTGGCACGAATACCCGCAATGGAAACCCTTGAGTCTCTCAACAGCTGTTCCAAACCTCGACGAGGCCGGTGTTGATCTCCTATCAGTAAGTCACCAAATGTTCCAACATTCCTCTCAGACTTTGCTTGATTAGTTGAGAATCACTCATCTAAAAGTAATTTTCTTTCTTCCTAAACAGAAAATGTTGGCGTACGAGCCAGCGAAACGAATCTCAGCAAAGAAGGCTATGGAGCATCCTTACTTCAATGAT
Organism: Draba incana; assembly: GCA_963576765.1. Taxonomy (NCBI): domain Eukaryota; kingdom Viridiplantae; phylum Streptophyta; class Magnoliopsida; order Brassicales; family Brassicaceae; genus Draba; species Draba incana. The sequence continues at coordinate 13,527,964 of OY755208.1, forward strand.
CTACCTGACAAGTCCTCTCTCTGAGGCTTCTCCTTAAAAAGCTCTTACTAGTATATTCTGTTCCAACTTTGTTCATTGCTTGTCTCAAGCATTATTTTCCAGACTATCTTAGGATGATAAATTCTAGTTTAATATATCTCTCTTTTGATTGGGTTTCTACTCCCAGTTGTGTAACACTCCAACTTTTAACATTAAAAGAACATTTCAAAAAAGAAAGAATGCAAACGTTGCCTTTGTGTTATGTGTTTGTATGTTCAGGCCACGAGCCACATGAAGAATGTTGGCCAGACTGTGAGAGAAACTGAAGCCAAAGCGTAAGTCCAGAAGAGAATCACAGAGCATTCGCTTTCTCCTGACCTGAATAGTTGAGTGATTGTACCTGCCAAAACATCAAGTGAGTGAGAGGGACCAAGTAATGCATTTTTTGTACTATTTTCTGAGTCGGAAACACGAACCAAGATTCATTGCAGGAGGAACCACATACTGAAGCAAAAGAACAAACTGGTAGAGCGGTTCTGATGTAACCAAACCCAAGTAATGCGCTCCTCTGCCTATAAAAACACCTGATATTGGCAGCAACACGTAACGCACAACCACCACGCCCATTATCACTGACCTGTGAATCCCTGAACCCCTTAGACCTGTGATTATCGCAAGAGAGAGCACAGATTTGACGTATGTCTTTCGAAAAACGATTTTGCAGCTTTTGGTAATGTTTATTTTACCTTTGAGAAGGTTTCCTCCTACAATCAGAGTCAGAAGAGGAATGGCCCCATCCCTTCAAGACAGGGATTTGATTAAGCTACTCAAATTAAGCATTTGATAATCACTCAAGAGTTATGTTGTAGAATACCCCAAGAGAGCTACCGAGTCCTCAATCACTCGGAGAGGAGCTGTATTGCCTACAAATAGCTTCCTTAGAGGAGGAATAAGCCCAACCGCAAGCGCGATAAGCTGGAAAGGAAAAATGCTTATTAGTATGAACATACACACAGAAGCTAGCACTCTTCTGGTTCAACGATTAAAACAAACCGCTGCGATTGTCGAAGGAGCAAATATTGTTCGTAGATTGATTTTCTCTGCTGCAGAACACACTCTTTTCTTTATCTTTCTCCAAGTCCCAACCTGTCAAACATACACAACCTCTCCAAAACCATAAGTTAAAGCATATAAATGCTTACAAGAACATAAAAAGAAAAGTTTTTAACTGAAACCTGCTCCTCAACTTCTTCTTTGGGACGAATCAGTGGCATTGTAGAGGAGGTACCGATTATAGGTGTTTCCCTATCCGTATTAGCTAGCATTCGCATAAGATTGTACACATAAGTCCATAAGATAATGGCTCCAATCTGCTAAAACATAAACATATTATAACTTATATTGGCATTAAAGCAGCAAATTAAGAGGGCGTGGTGACATACCGCCATAGAGAGTGCGATATAACCTAGTCCAAATTTCTCACAAGACTCAGGATCTCCAAAAGGACTTCCCTTCTCATTGCATATAGCTGGGATAATGATGAGTGGCATATTTCCCAAATTCCCTATTGGTATTTACAATTTCATTACTGATTAGATTCCTATATAACAATTTCATTGCTGAATGAAACAAATGTTGTAGGATGATATTGTTGAGTTACCAGCAGCACAACAACCGACTACAATGCCACGGAGATGCGAAGGAGGTTTAGTGATTTTGATAACAATCCAACCAAGAAATGAGCCAATGATGAATGTGAGCAGAACATTGAGTGGCATGAACCACCTGAAATTACATGTTACATATCAACTTTCAAGAAATATCTCAGGTTCCAAATTAGAATAAAAATGAACTGTTTGCAATGAGACAAGGACTAAACACATAGAAAACTATCTGTATACAAAACCAAAACAAGTATTATTACGTAAGAAAAACAAAAAAAAAAAAACTCCTAATTAGAGAAAAATGAATCAAGATCTTACTAACGTTGTTAAGCTGTTTTCGAGCATCTTGACCTAAAACGTTAACACGATCAAGAGCCAAGTAAAATCCAATTCCTGTAATCACCAGAATTTTCACGACTGGTATCGATGAGGTTATGAACAGATCCAAAAGCTTCATCGTGGTCACTCGCAATCTGATATCAAATCCAAACAGATCATAACCATTTATGCACTCAAAATCGATCGATCAATTTACAAATCAAAAATCACGAGCCACGAGAAGAATGGAGCTAAAACAGAGGAAAAAGTAGAGCACCGGATCGTGATGGATTATCGGAGGAATGGGAAGATTGATCGTGTTCTGGAGCTACGAAACGTAAAATCCAAACGAAGCGAAGAAGAAGATGAGAAACTTGGCAGTTGGTTTGCATGGCCTCTTCGTTCTACTTTTAGTAGAGTGTATTATAAAAACAAACAAATTTGATCACCTTTTTTTTTTAGAAATAACCACTTTTTAAAAAATTCTAAAATACCACTTTTTCAATAGTTCCAAAAATGCCACAAATAAGAAAATTAATTTTCAATAGATTTGTAATTTAAATTTTAGGGTTTAGGTTAACTATTCCCAAAGTAGGGTATAGTTTTATGGGATAGGGTTTGAATTTGAGGTTTAGGGTTGGGTTTTAAATTTTTAAAAACTTCATTTTAATTGTGTGGGATTTTTCGAATTTTGAGCAAAAGTGGTATTTTTAGAACATTTAAAAAAATTGTGGCATTTTTGAGAATCGTCTTTTTTTTTTACGTGTATATTAGGGAATGAGACATTTACAAAAATATCACTTTTACCATGTCACTTATCAAATATGCCACTCTTGTATTATTTCTTTACCAACATGCTACTTAAAAATATGTTTAAAAATTTTATATCTCAAAATTTTCAATTTAAAAAAATATTTTGATCCCACAAACCTTAAACCCAAAAAACTAAACCCTAATATAACATAGTTAACCCAAACATAAATAATTTAAAAATTAGGAAAAAGTGATAGTGGCATTTTTGAAAAGTGGCATGTCAAAAGTGGCATATTTTAAAATTTCTCTTAGGGAAATTCGCATAGAAACCATTTTTTAAAAAGTTTTCTTTCCAATCATACCACCAATTTTTTAAAATTCCAAAAATATCACTTTTTCAAATGTTCCAAAAATACCACAAAATTAAAATTAGTTTTAAATGGTCAAAAATAAACCTTAAACCCTAATTCTACACCCTTATCCCTAAAACTATACCCTAATTATACAATAGTTAACCCAAACCCAAAAATTTAAATTCTAAACCCTTTAAAAATCAATTTTTATGTTAGTGGTATTTTTAGAACTATTGAATTTTTTTTGAAAAAATGGTATATATGGAACTTTTAAAAATTGGTGGTATGTTTGGAAACAAAAATTCAAAATGTGGAATATTAAGGAAATTTTCTATTATATATTACAAAACATAAATATATATATTTGGATCACTTTCAAAAAAAAAATTTCTTTCAAAAAATCAGTGTTCTAAAAAGCGTTATAGGCATCCATGGATCGTGGTAATTAACGCTTATGTAGCCTAAAATATAAGAATATTATAAAAATAAAATAATACAAAATTTTTAATTTATAAACCATGTTGTTCTATATATTAAGGCTGTAAAATGATAATAATTAATGTAATATAAATTTTATCATTTATAAATCGTGATATTTCATATATTTTGCTATAGAAATTTAATATATTATAAGGTTTTTTAAAACGCTTAGTGATATGCTCAAATTATCCTTTCAACTACTCTCTCAAATTAAGAGATCACGATAGTACTTAGGGTTATCGAATCCACAGGGAATCAGAAACACAATAGATCTAATAGGTTCAGATTAAGCTAATCAGTAAATTATAAATGTAAAACAAGTAATCAAAAGCTATAAAAACAGTTGTAAAATCAATAGGAATAAAAGCTAGGCACAGGGAAATCGCAGGTGAATCAGATATGCATATGATAAATTAAAGGATTATGAAGCTCAGTTCCTAAACATGAATACGAATGTAAAACCAATCAGTTGTCACTGCAAAAATTATTTATGCTTAAACCCTAGAAAGCCAACTGTCGTTGTGAATCCTATGAATCTAAGCAAGCAATAAATTCAGGCTCAATTGTTCACAAAACCCTAAACCAAATGTCTTTGCGAAAAGAAATTTTGCTCATCAAAAACTAGTTCAAGCAATTAATAAAACTGTTGTTTGTATTAATTAACCCTAGATCATATTTCAGTTCGCGAGGCTAAAATCAGCAATAAGAACAAGTTAAGATGAAGAAATTCTAAAGATATTAATCCTATGCAATTCAGATCAGGTCTAGCAAATCATCAACAACCCTTGAATAACCCTAAACCTAACAAGAGAATTACGCAGACATGATCATAGAAGAAAACATGGTTTTATTAAAAGATCTGTCTAAGAAATCAGTAAAAGAAAGCATAAGCCTAAACAATAGCTTGGAAAACGTATATATAGAGGTACAAAACCGACTGGAAACCTAAAAGTAAACATCTGGAACTTTCGGGCTTTGAACGAACTTCTTGAGATAAGAATCTAGGCTTGGTCGAACAGGGTGTCGATCGACACCATCATCAAAATCAGATTCTTTGTTTCTTAAGTCTTCGTGTCGAGCGACACACTTGTCCTCGTCGCGCGACACAGCTTCCAAATGTTGACTCCGAACTCGCATCTTCGCCACTTCATTCCGTAATGCTCCAAAACTTCCAGTAAACATCTTTTAAGCTCCAATCGTCCTAGTACCTGTAAAGACTCTAAAACCATAGGAAAAACACCAAAAGACTCTAAAAATTGGACTTATATCATGGTCTTAAATGGGTAAAAACCATGATATATCAACTCCCCGAGATTTAGCTTTTTGTTTGTCCCTAAGCAAAACAGTGTACTCACTCCTTTAGGAACCACATACCTTGCAAAGTCATCCGGTGATACTTCGATGTTTCTCTAAAAGTATAGCAGTCCTCCAGATTGAATCCAAACCCCTTAGAGAATCTCAGATTTTCAGTCGTAAACTCCTTTAGTTAATTAGGTGCGGTCTCATCGAGGGAATATCGATCGCTGGACCTTCTAGATTCTTTCGCTTCCTTGAACACTTTCCTGCGTTTCATCCTCTCTCTTCCCTCTGAAACTGTATCCAATTAAGGATATCATAGAGATGCATTGCCCATTTTTGAACTTTTTGATTCAGGATTTTTCTGATTTTCGGACTTGCACTTTTCTGCTTGAACTACACTTTTCTGTAGACTTTTTTATTAGATCCTTGGCATCTCTATGACTCACTAGATCAACACTCACTACTATTGTTCTATGGTGGGAGACAGGGTCATGAGGCTTTTTTCTTTTTGATCTAGGACAGTTGTATTCGTCATTTGGGAAGAAGTTTCAAGAGTGATCCGTCCTCGATTGCAAGTGTTTGGAAGCTGAATCAAGTCTTGCGATTTCTAATGCCCAAGACAAGAGATTAAAGATTCATTAGGGCGGGGTCTGCAACGTCTTTCTGGCGTTCTTCAGAAATCTGAACTCGCTCCCTTAAACCGATCCACTTCCAGCTACCCACCTCAGTAAAACCAGCCAACTTGCATCGAAAATGGTCCTTGAGTGTTGTTTAAAGCAAGTGGAAAGGGGAGTTTCGACCCGAAAAATTGCAAAACTGACTCAAAAACTCAAAATAAAACACAATAATTAGCAACTACCTCCCCCAGACTTAAACGACACTGTCCCCAGTATTATTAAGCTTGAGTTTGGTGAATAAAATAGATAGAAAACGAAAGGAATCGAAATATTGAAGAGAAAAACGTAACCTGGAGGGGGTGTCGATCGACACAGTCCATGGTGTCGATCGACACAAAGGAATTTTTGCAAGTGTCGAGCGATGGATAGTACGTGTCGCTCGACAGAGGCATCTGAAGATCATCCTCACCTTTTTGTCTCCTAAAAATCAAAACCAAAAACAACACCAAACATAAAATTGTAAAAGAAAATTCAATAAAACATAATTATTAAACTCACAAATGGGTTGCCTCCCATTAAGCGCTTGTTTTTAGTCCGTTAGCTTGACGTGTTGAGGAATTTAGACGACTAGAGGATCTGCTTTTTTCCATGGAATGATTCCAGGAAACAGTTTCTGCGTCTTCTACAACATCTTTTGAATGACTGCATCGCCTTTCTCTTTTAGCTCTTGATGAACAATTATTTGCATTTTCGCGAACGGCCTAGAAGTCCTTTTACGCTCCTTAGGAATTCCTGCAAAATCATTTAAAGAAAAACCAAGACTTGCACGAGAAACTCGAGGCTTGCATAAGTGCGTAACCGCTTTTTCATATTTCAAATCTGAGTTGACGAAATCAGGAGTTCTAAGTTCAGGAAGTTCGTACCTTTGCTCTTAGGGAGGATTGTGGGCTGGGATAAGTGGAAGGATCTGTTCAGCAACAGATGAAGAGCTGGCATCTAACTCCTTAGAGTCGTCATCCTCTAAAATCTCCACAGAAAAAGTTTAACCATCAATGGGGGACTTTCTCCTTGTATTCTCCATGTCAAAGTCCATGATCACGTCTCCTAGATCAAGTTTTATCTTCCCTTTCCTCACGTCTATTTGCGCGTCAGCAGTAGCCAAGAATGATCTTCCTAGGATCAAAGGGTCTTCAGGTTCATCGTCGTACTCCAAGACTACAAAGTCTGCAGGAATGATGCAATCCTGAATCTTGATTGGGACATCCTCTAGAAATCCTTTTGGGAATCTCCTGGATCAGCTAAGAGAAGAGACATCCTAGTGGCCTTGAACTCAGTCATATCAAGTTTAAAAGCAACAGATAATGGCATTAAGTTAATTCCCGATCCTAAATCACAAAGAGAATGAGGAAACTGCCTTGTTGAAATTGAGCAATTAAGCACAAAATTGCCTGGATCCGGAAGCTTCACTGGAATTTTGCTCTGGATCATTGCGCTCACTTCTTCAGAGACAACCTCCTCCTTCTTTTTCTTTTTCGAAACAGGAATCGTGTTCAGTAGAATTGCTCTAATGTCTCGGGTCAGCAGCTCTCCTTTCTCTGGACTGATTCTATTTGCTGCAAGTCGCTTGACGTATCTTCTAAGCACAGGAGAAAGTTTAACTGCATCCACAAGAGGCATCTCAACCATGACTCTCTCAATAATCCTCTTGCAAATTTCCTCCTCAATCTCCTTATTGGATTTCTTCTCAGCTCTAGGGAATGGGACTTGAGTCTTGTGGACATTCTCCTCTGCTTGAACTGAAGAATTAGTGACTTCGGCACACGTCTGGGACTGGTGTCGAGCGATACTCTCCTCAGTGTCGATCGACACTTGCTTCATAAACTCATAATCGTGATCTCCAAGGGGTGTCGAACGACACCCTCCTTCAGTGTCAATCGATACTTGATATTCTGTCGCATCGAGCGACACGACTTCCTCGTCGCTCGACGGGTGCTCTGCAGTTTCGAAAATTGCTTAGAATTCGTCGAAATACCCCTCCTCTTCAGTTAGAACGGCATTGCAAGTGTTCCTGGAGTTGGCATCAGTCTTTGTTGGAAGAAATCCCTCTTGCCTCTTGATAGAACTAGTCGTTTGAGCAACTTGGACATCAAGCTTCTTGACATGAGAGCTTAATGCTTCGAACTTCCCATTGAGATCTTGATAGACAGCATCTGTTGCCTCTCTAGAATCTGCTCAAACATATCATACAATTTATTGTTCTGCTCAGGAGGCTTCTGATAAGACGAAGAACCATAGTTCCTTTGATAATTGTTGCTGCTCTGAAATGGCTTTGAACCATAGCCTTGCTGATTGCCAAACTTCTGGTATCCAGACCCGTTGACGTAGTTGAAGTCCTCCTCTGCAGTCTCAACGTCTTGCACAAAGCTAACCGACTTCTTCCCCACAAGAATGTTATGGATCGAATCAGCTTCCTAGTAACTTCTGCTAGCTGGTTTGCACTGATGTTCTCTCCTGACTGGCTCCTTTCATAATCCATGCTCTTTGCACTGGTGCTGTTAACAAGGTTCTCAATGAGCTGGGTAGCAGTCCCTGGAGAATTCGTGTTAAAGTTCCCTTGGCTTGCAGCATCCAATGTAGTAGCGTAAGTTAACGCGATTTCTCTGTAGAAGATCCCTAGAAGTTGAACATCCGTGAAGCCGTGGTGATGACAATCTCTCTGATATCCTTTAAACTTGTGCCACGTAGCCTTGAACGCCTCACAATCTCCTTGCTTGAAAGTTGAAATCTTTGTTCTCAGATCCTCGGACTTCGCATCGTCAAAGAAATTGCATAGGAAAGCATTCTTTGTATCCATCCAGTTTGTGAGTGGGGCTGGTGGAAGCGTCCTTAGCCAATACTTAGCTTCCCCATGTAGAGGGTATGGGAAAAGCTTGCAGAACAGGTAATCCTCTGAAACTCCATTAGCCTTGATAGCAGATGTCAAGTCTTCAAATCTCTCGATGTGGTCCATAGGATTCTCATGAGGAAGACCGCAGAATGGGTCTTGAGCAACTAAGGAGAAGTATGCAGGCTTCAGCTCAAAGTCATTCCTCTGAAAAGGAGGTGGATGAATCGCAGCTCAATTAGCATATAACTGCTCAGGACGGTTGTAGTCTGCTAAGGTGCGTCTTTGCGCGACATTTTGCTCATTCCTCATCAAATCTGGGCGATTCTGGCCTTGGTGTTGATCGACACCATCTGGATGTCGCTCGATACCCACAATTTTGTCGCGTCGAGCGACAGGTTCATCGCGTCGCTCGATAGGCTGCTCCAGATTCGCCTGATTCTCCTTAAATTCTTAGACGATCATAGTACTATCGTCGTTGATCCTCTGTCCTACTTTGTTGTATCTCAGTCCAGTCGGATCACGCAGAACTGTTGGGAATGTCCTGAAATCACACTTGTATTCACTCTAGAGATAGTTGTACTGTCGAGATTAGACATTCATATGATACTAGGTGGTCATAACGTTTTGCTAGAAACCAATGATGATCTATGAGTTATGAACTCATTGCTAGTATTATATGATCCTACAGGGTCACACACCTAAGCAAATTGGATTCACTTTATGTGGGAATGATCATTAATGTAATGATCCAAATAATGTGTATTTGATGCACATTATTTTCATGTTTTAAAAGGTGTGTCGATCGACACAAGTATGTTGTGTCGATCGACACGTGCTGCTGACCGAAATAAAGATTTCGGTTTAATGACTTAATTGATTCTGAATCGGTTGAGGATCAATTAGGTTTTCTCCAGAGCCTATATAAGGAGTTATAAAGGCACGACCTGGAGATAGAAGTTTTTGAAAAAAAACTGATTTGGCAGCCACCCTAAACACAGAAGTTCCCTGAGAGATCCGATCTACCGGCACTAGCATCCCGGCGGATTCCAGTTTGTATGTGTGTGGACTATCAGTAGAGGCACTGCGATTGAAGTGCTCGAAATCTCGAATTCCTGATCATAACTCCGCTGCAAAACTCCAGGTATATTCGAGATCCGTTCTGTCAGATTTATTGTTTACAAACCCTAGATCCTAGGAAAAGGAATCATGACTAGGTTGATTAATAGAGATTAATCCGGTAAAACCTGAGTAAAATCCTACAGTGGTATCAGAGCGTTAGGGTTTAACAATCTATCTGATAGTAATCGAATTAGATCAATTGTTTCGTTGCAAAATCGTTTTGTTGTTGAATTGTTCAAATCGGCATGAAAAACCTAGTCGTGTCGATCGACACAATGGTTGTGTCGATCGACACGATAGTCTCTGCCATTGCGTTTGATGAACCAGTTTAATTGGATTAAATCGGTTATCGCGCTTGGTTAACAAATCAATTAAACAGACTAATTTCGGTTTACTGCGAATTGGTTGGTGTCGATCGACACAAATGTTGTGTCGATCGACATGGACCGGTTATCGACCCGGTTCAATTGGATTGACCGGTTATCGCAAAATTGATTTGGTTTGACTCGTGTCGATCGACAGAGGGCAATTATTAACCCGGTTCAATTGGATTGACCGGTTATTGAAAATTAAAATTGGTTCTGTCGGTTATCGAAACCGGTTCAATTGGATTGATCGGTTGTCGAAGAACGTTTCCAGAGAGGTGAGTGTCGATCGACACTAATGTAGTGTCGATCGACAGCCTGTAAAGATTGAAGGTTAGTGAACCTGAAATCAAACAACCGAACTAGATTTAATTAGATTGGGTTCCTGAATGCATATGTGATATGTATTAAGGATTAAATGTTAAGTTCCTCGACTAAATATCAAGTGTTCTGGATGTCTTCCCGATCTTGTCAGCTGTCAAGACTCGTTTCATTGCGTGATAGGCTTGCAGTGCAAGGTATCTGCAGTTACATGAGTAAGGCAGTAGGTAATGGAGTTGATGGGCTTGTAGTGCATGGCATCAACTATTACATGACGGAATAGATTGGTTTACTTGAATGGGCTATCAGAAGTTCTGGGCCCAGAGACATCAGGTGGTTAGAACATAAGATGTTTTATCCACAACCAAGAGTCATATTGGATATGATTAGCAAATTGTTGCTTACCTATATAGCTAAGATTTGAGTGACAGCCAGTGGCTCGCTCGGGTTTTGGTGAAACATGGATCTTGGATCATTATATTCTTTTGAGGAACATAGTTTTGAATATAATGCGAGTTTTCTTAATTGTTAAGTTTACTCTTTTATTGAACATCGTAACTTACCCTCTACCTCTTTTGTTTCAGCAATGTCTAGCTCAAACAACACATTCTCCTTGAGATCCGTCCTTGAGAAGGACAAGCTAAATGGATCTAATTTCCTGGAATGGTATCGGAACCTGAGAATTGTTCTCAGGCAGGAGAAAAGGGACTATGTCCTTGATAAAGTTCTCCCCGAGAAGTACCGTGCCAATGCCCCGCAGGCAGAAAATAATGCTTGGGATAAGCATTCAAATGATGTGGTCGATGTGACTTGTCTGATGCTGGCTACCATGAACTCAGATTTGCAGAAGCAATATGAGAACGTGGCGTCGCCCATCGAGATAATCACTAGCCTAAAAGCAATGTTTCAGGAGCAGGCTCGAACTGAGAGATACCAGACGGTTAAATCTCTAGTTGAGTGTAAGCTACCAAGTGATGCTCCAGTGAGTCCCCACGTCATAAAGATGATGGGTTATATTGATAACTTGGGGAAACTGGACTGTCCCATTAGCCAAGAGTTGGCTACTGACATCATACTGCAGTCACTGCCGCCAAGCTATGATACGTTCATTATGAATTATAACATGAACAACTTGACGAAGACGTTGACTGAGTTACATGGCATGCTCAAGACAGCTGAGCCAAACATCAAGAAGGGTGCCCCAAATGTGCTTATGGTACAAGAGGGCAAAAAGTTTAAGAAACCCGGCAAGGGCAAGGCTATCCAGGTTATGAACCAGGACAAACCTGCGCCTCCTCCTAAGTCCAAGGCTGGCCCTTCTGATTCTGATAAGTGCTATTTCTGCAATGAGCCTGGGCATTGGAAGAGAAATTGCAAGAAATTCCTGGATGGTCTGAAGAACAAGAAGAAGACGTACGAGACGACTTCTCCAGGTATTTATGTTATTGAAGTAAATGTTACTTCTACAGGTTCTAACTCGTGGGTATTAGATACCGGTTGTGGTGCTCATATTTGTACTAATGTGCAAGCACTAAGCAACAGTAGGACGCTGGGAAAAGGACAAGTGGAGCTGCGAGTCGGGAATGGAGCAAAGGTTGCTACGTTGGCCGTGGGCACTTATCATTTGTCTTTGCCTTCGGGCCTAGTTTTAGAATTAAACAATTGCTACTTTGTACCTGCGATAAGCAGAAACATCATTTCAGTTTCCTGTTTGGATTTCAAAGGATTTGATTTTTCTATTAAGAATAAATGTTGTTCTTTTAATCGCGATGGTATGTTTTATGGTAGCGGCCCATTAGAGAATGGGCTTTACGTTTTAAACCAATCAATGCCCGTTTATAACATAAATACTAAGCGGTTTAAGTCAAATGACGAAAACCCAACTTTTCTCTGGCACTGTCGTTTGGGTCACATAAACGAGAAACGCATACAGAAGCTCCAAAGTGATGGGCTTTTGGGCTCATTTGATTATGAATCATGTGAGAAATGTGAATCTTGTTTGATGGGTAAAATGGCAAAAGCTCCTTTCAATAAACCAAATGAACGGGCCAGTGACTTATTGGGCCTAATACATACAGATGTCTGCGGCCCGATGAGCACAAGTGCTAGAGGAAACTATAACTACTTCATTACCTTTACTGATGATTTCAGTAGGTATGGTATGTCTATCTAATGAGACACAAGTCGGAATCCTTTGAGAAATTTAAGGAATTCCAGAATGAAGTACAGAACCAACTTGGCAAAAGTATTAAAGCTCTTCGATCTGATCGTGGCAGAGAATACTTAAGCCAAGAGTTCAGTGATCATCTGAGAGAGTATGGAATTGTTTCACAACTCACTCCTCCTGGAACACCCCAATGGAATGGAGTTTCCGAGAGGAGGAATCGGACCCTATTAGATATGGTTCGATCAATGATGAGTCACACAGACCTTCCATTATCCTTTTGGAGATACGCTCTAGAAACGTCTGCGTTTACACTAAACAGAGTCCCATCAAAATCAGTTGCAAAGACACCACATGAGATGTGGACTGGAAATGTTCCAAGTCTGTCTTTTCTGAAAATTTGGGGTTGTGAGGCTTATGTAAAACGTTTAATATCCGATAAGCTCGCACCCAAATCTGATAAGTGCTTTTTCGTTGGTTATCCTAAAGAAACCAAGGCGTACTACTTCTACAACTGTTCTGAGAACAAAGTGTTTGTTGCTCGGGATTGTACTTTCCTTGAAAGAGAGTTTCTTCATAAGAAGAATAGTGGGAGTAAAGTACTACTCAAAGAAGTTCGAGAATCACAGGAGCCTGCTCAACCTCATGAGGAAGAGCAGTAGGTGGAACCACAAGGAGTTATGGAACCTGCACCTGTGATGCCTGAAGTTCGCAGATCCGGAAGGATTCGTCACGAACCCGAGAGATACTATGGATTTCTCATGAATGACTGTCATGACCTGTTGATCATTGACAGTGACGAACCTGCAAATTTCGAAGAAGCAATGTTGGGCCTAGACTCCGAAAAGTGGCTGGGAGCCGCTAGATCCAAAATGGGATCCATGTCAGAAAACCAAGTATGGTCCTTGATAGATTTACCCGATGGTGTAAGACCCATTAAGTGTAAATGGATCTTCAAGAAGAAGATTGACGTGGATGGGAATATCCAGATATTCAAAGCTAGATTGGTGGCTAAAGGTTTTAAACAAATTCATGGTATTGACTATGATGAGACCTATTCCCCAGTTGCTATGCTTAAATCCATTCGGATACTCCTAGCAACTGCCGCTTATTATGATTATGAGATATGGCAGATGGATGTGAAAACAGCTTTCCTCAACGGAATTCTGGAAGAGGATGTGTACATGACACAACCTGAAGGTTTCACAGATCCTAAGAATGCTGGGAAAGTATGCAAGCTTCATCGATCCATTTATGGATTGAAGCAACCATCACGGAGTTGGAATCTTCGTTTTGATGAAGCGGCCAAAAAGTTTGACTTTATCTAGAACGAAGAGGAACCATGTGTATACAAGAAGACTAGTGGGAGCGGAGTTGCATTTCTCGTACTGTATGTAGACGACATACTCCTTCTTGGAAATGACGTTCCATTGCTTCAGTCTGTAAAGACTTGGCTTGGAAGTTGTTTTTCCATGAAAGACATGGGTGAAGCCGCGTACATCTTGGAATAAGAATCTATAGAGATAGATTAAATAGGCTTATTGGATTGTGTCAAGACACTTATATAGATAAGGTCTTGCACAGATTCAGTATGCAGGATTCCAAGAAAGGTTTCACACCTATGTTACATGGCGTTACTCTTAGCAAGAAGCAGTGTCCCTCGACACAAGCTGAGCGGGAGCGAATGAATAGAATTCCTTATGCTTGGGCAGTAGGATCTATTATGTATGCCATGCTTTGTACTCGTCCAGATGTTGCTTGTGCCTTAAGCATGACGAGTAGATACCAATCTGATCCAGGTGAGTGTCACTGGACAGCAGTCAAGAATATCCTAAAGTATTTGAGAAATACTAAGGATAAGTTTTTGGTGTATGGAGGAGATGATGAGCTGGTCATAAGTGGATTCACTGATGCAAGTTTTCAGACGGACAAAGACGATTTCCGGTCTCAGTCTGGTTATGTCTTTTGTCTAAATGGCGGTGCAGTCAGTTGGAAAAGTTCCAAGCAGAGCACCGTAGCTGATTCCACTACTGAGGTTGAATAAATTGCTGCTTCAGAAGCAGCGAAGGAAGCTGTTTGGATCAAGAAGTTCATGTCTGAACTTGGTGTGGTTCCTAGTATCTTAGAGCTTGTAGCATTGTATTGTGATAACAATGGAGCAATTGCTCAGGCGAAGGAACCAAGGTCACACCAGAAATCCAAACACATAGAGAGGAGATATCACTTGATTCGTGATATAATTGATAGAGGAGACGTGAAGATCAGCAGAGTTCCAACGGATGAGAATGTCGACGATCCTCTGACCAAGCCCCTCCCACGACCTAAGCATGAGAGTCATATTGCTGCTATAGGACTTAAGGAAATTAAGATGTGATCTTGATTTTAGTGGGAGTTGTCTTATTTTAAGTTATGTTTTGATGTTCATGTAATCATACTTTGATTATTTTAATGAAATTTGATTTCAGTATTATTTAAATGTGTTTAAATGATAGTCCCAAAATAATTTATGACATTCTATAGGTCATCAAGTTGAGGACTTGATCATGAAACCCTATGAGAATTAAATGACATAGATTATATTTGTCCCTGGTCGAGGTTGTTAAAGTGGGACATTAACAACCGCGTGAGACTAGCATGTGAGGTGACTGATGACTAAGTTTCATGGAGTCATTAATAAGAGTATTAAAGTCAATCACATAGATATATGTTAGGGAATATATGATCGGACATGACCCGCTAATGAGAACTCTACAGGATAATTAAGTGTCATAAGAGGTTCTCATTACGACTATAGAGTATAGTCCTAGACTTGAGTTCATCATGATTTCTTACATATGAATTGGTCCGCTTTGACTCTGTCAAACGTTATCCGTAACAGGTGACTATAAAGGCATTGATTGGGCGTATCATGAAGTGTGTGAATGAACAGGGATGGAACAAGATGGGATTTGTCCCTCCTGTAAAGCAGGAGATAAATATCTCAGGGCCCATCGAAGATTTGATACTGAGGAATGTGTTGCCGCACTCGAACGAAATGGATGTCAGTTATTTGTATTGTCAGCATAAATCGGAGTTCGATGAACATGATTTTGGTTGAATAAGGATGACACGGATCTTGCCTTATGCCATATCGAGATATAGAGACGAAGGGATTGTTGGAATAGTTGATTCCAGTACAAGTGGGAGATTGTTGGGAATGTCCTGAAATCACACTTGTATTCACTCTAGAGATAGTTGTACTGTCGAGATTAGACATTCATATGATACTAGGTGGTCATAACGTTTTGCTAGAAACCAATGATGATCTATGAGTTATGAATTCATTGCTAGTATTATATGATCCTACAGGGTCACACACCTAAGCAAATTGGATTCACTTTATGTGGGAATGATCATTAATGTAATGATCCAAATAATGTGTATTTGATGCACATTATTTTCATGTTTTAAAAGGTGTGTCGATCGACACAAGTATGTTGTGTCGATCGACACGTGATGCTGACCGAAATAAAGATTTCGGTTTAATGACTTAATTGATTCTGAATCGGTTGAGGATCAATTAGGTTTTCTCCAGGGCCTATATGAGGAGTTATAAAGGCACGACCTGGAGATAGAAGTTTTTGAAAAAAAACTGATTTGGCAGCCACCCTAAACACAGAAGTTCCCTGATAGATCCGATCTACCGGCACTAGCATCCCGGCGGATTCCAGTTTGTGTGCGTGTGGACTATTAGTAGAGGCACTGCGATTGAAGTGCTCGAAATCTCGAATCCCTGATCATAACTCCGCTGCAAAACTCCAGGTATATTCGAGATCCGTTCTGTCAGATTTATTGTTTAAAAACCCTAGATCCTAGGAAAAGGAATCATGACTAGGTTGATTAATAGAGATTAATCCGGTAAAACCTGAGTAAATTCCTACAAGAACTCCATCTTCTCCTGGTCTCAGTATGATACGTCCTTGAGCAACCATCCTTGATGCTCGTCTGTTCTCACGTTCTAAACGTGCAAGCTCCTGAAGACCGTGTCCAACTAGCTCCTTGTCTTTGCAGCTATTAAACATGAACACGAATGTAAAACCAATCAGTTGTCGCTGCAAAGATTATTTATGCTTAAACCCTAGAAAGCCAACTGTCGTTGTGAATCCTATGAATCTAAACAAGCAATAAATTCAGGCTCAATTGTTCACAAAACCCTAAACCAAATGTCTTTGCGAAAAGAAATTTTTCTCATCAAAAACTAGTTCAAGCAATTAATAAAACTGTCGTTTCTATTAATTAACCCTAGATCATATTTCAGTTCGCGAGGCTAAAATCAGCAATAAGAACAAGTTAAGATGAAGAACTTCTAAAGATATTAATCCTATGCAATTCAGATCAGGTCTAGCAAATCATCAACAACCCTTGAATAACCCTAAACCTAACAAGAGAATTACTCAGACATGATCATAGAAGAAAACATGGTTTTATTAAAAGATATGTCTAAGAAATCAGTAAAAGAAAGCATAAGCCTAAACAATGGCTTGGAAAACGTATATATAGAGGTACAAAACCGACTGGAAACCTAAAAGTAAACATCTGGAACTTTCGGGCTTTGAACGGACTTCTTCAGATAAGAATCTAGGCTTGGTCGAATAGGGTGTCGATCGACACCCATAGATGGTGTCGATCGACACCATCATCAAAATCGGATTATTTGTTTCTTAAGTCTTCGTGTCGAGCGACACACTTGTCCTCGTCGCTCGACACAACTTCCAAATGTTGACTCCGAACTCGCATCTTCGCCACTTCATTCCGTAATGCTCCAAAACTTCCCGTAAACATCTTTTAAGCTCCAATCGTCCTAGTACCTGTAAAGACTCTAAAACCATAGGAAAAACACCAAAAGACTCTAAACATTGGACTTATATCATGGTCTTAAATGGGTAAAAACCATGATATATCACTTAGACCGCTTTAAAAATAGTCTAGTCTCCGATTAGGCGTTCTAGGCGCTAGGCGATGCGTCACCACCCGCTTAGCGCCTAACGCCATTGCAAAAAACATATTTTAGACTGTGAAATTTTGTTATTCTCTAATACTCCAAAAGAGATTAGAATTTGAAGTAGATACTCTTTTTTGGAAATAAATACACTTATTAGAATTTGAGATACATTTGTTGGTGAGGAGAATAAAAAACATCAGAGCATTAACGATAAAACTAGATGACCTTCTATTCCCATGCATATGGATCCTTAAATAAACTAGCCAGATATTGGTGAAGGGTCAAGAGGAGGAGGCGGTTTCTTGCTAAAGAACCGAGCAAGAACCTTTTCCTCGAGAACCGCTAAAGCTTCGCTATATTTTATGCCTAAAGGTGTCTTGTATTGAATTATGGAACCACCTCGAGAGGTGAAAAAATCCATAAGCACATCGAACGTTCCATTTTGCACCGCTCTTACCTCTAGAGCTCCAATTGTTTTTTTTTTTTTTTTTTGGCTAAGAAGAGCTCCAATTGTTTCATAAGACTTTTAGAGTCTCTTAAGCGAAAAAAGAAAAAAAAAAAATTCAACAAACCAATTAATTTGTCTGATCCGTTTCTCTCGACTCTATATTGAGGAACATTTTTCTGTTTTTTAAGAGACTTTATGGCCAAGTGTTACTTTTTCATTGGCTCAATATTTTTCAAGTGATTTAATATTTCATTAATTACCTAAATAAAAAGAAAAATATGAAAATAATACATATGAGATACTCAAGAATATCTTTCCGTTTCACATGGTCTTAGTTCTCTCTTTTCTATAAAGAGTGTCCAATGATTCTTCCACCACATAGCAACATTCCACAAATACCTTCTCATCAAATTTAGTAATTGTGGCATTGTTGTTGTCAGGCACGGCCCTAGGTGATGAGCTGCCTAAAGCCAAAACAAATTTTGATGTCCCATTATAAACACACAAAAAAAATTTCTACATATTTACTATGTCCTGGGACTTGAACGAGCTTCGCATTAGTCACCGTCACTACAATCTGTAAATAATATCCCTATTCTGATAATAAACTACAAGGAAACTTTTGAAAATTGATGCCTCTACAATTATTATACAATTTGATGCCTAACGCAAAATGCTTCACTTGAGTCACCTCAAGGCCGGCTTTGGTTGTTGTCGTTGAAGTTTTTAGTTTTGAGTTCCCAGTAAAGAACATAGTGGCCTGGAGCAGTGAAGATATCGGTACCATCAACATCAAATCTGTAGATTCTAGAACGAGCTTCGCATTAGTCACCGCCTTTAAAAGATCTACTTCCGTTGTTGCCTCTGTTTGGAACCATATTTTTCCTACGTGCGAATCTAAACTAAGGTGCCTTGTTGTGAAACCCGGTCACTGCTAAAATATCATCAATGTTATATATGTACAAACCTAGCCAAAAAAAAGTTATATAACGTTGTTGTTGATGACTTGGCAAAAAAAATGCTTATCTCCAACCTCACTCCAAATCCCACTCTAAAACGAAGTTTCGAGTAAAATCCTTTTCAATCTCACTCTAAATCTCACTCCAAAATAGAGTAATTCACATTAGTAAACTTATTTCTCACTCTATTATAGAGTTGAACTTTTTTATTTATAAAAAGGTCATTTAACTTTTACTCATTCTACTTTTACACCTAAAATATATTATTAAAAATATGTTTTTGTTATTGGTTCTTTAATTTTTGATAAAATGATTAATTGCCCTTTAACAAAATTACAAAATGATAATCAAAATTCATATTTAAAAAAAAAACCTTTAACCAACACAATTAAAATGTAACAAAATATTTCATATACAATGAAATTTATTAATGGAAAATAATGAAATTAATATAAATAACATAAAATAAATATTATAATTAATGACTTAATAATTTAAATTGTGTAATGTAATTTTATTTCTATCATAAAATTTCGATTAAAATAATATTAGGATTTTAGTGAATTATTGCTAATTATAAAATAGTTGGGTAAAATGTATAATTTTAATAAATTAAGGATTAAACTGAAAAAGAATATACAAGAATATTCTTTTAAAAGTGGAAAATAGAGTAATGGGTTGGAGAAAACTCTTAACTTTATTTTATAGTGAAAAATAGAATAATATGTTTGGAGATGATCTTTGAAAACAATGTAGTAGCGCTTAATTGTTGAATGAAATTAAGTTTGTGTTCAAGAAAAAAGAAAAAAAACTTTAATCTAATCTACACAAAAAACTTTGAGATAAGAAAACATTATACACCATTCGTTTGATTGAAATAAGTAATTAGTTTTGTGATGAATGTAAAGATTAGGCATCAACCAAAACGTTTAGAAGGATGGTTTCGATGATATTCACATATCTCTGTTAAATCATAAAATGCACTAAATTCATCTGTCCTTATCAAATTAAACATTCATTAAATAAGAACTAAGAGATTAAGTAGCATTTCTCTGCACACAAGAGATACTTTTGGTCCCACTTAGACAATGTTTAGGGATATCCTCCTGCTACCAGACTAGAATTTGCAAGTGGATAGATCTCCTTTAAAGCCCTTTGCTTAAAAACTTAATTCCTGTTTGTTTGGTGGAATTTGGATCTTGTCCTTGAGACTTCCCACTGTGATCTTAGTGACTTGCCCATCATCAACGTTTGGAACAGAAGCCCTGATTGAAGACGAACCCTGAAAATGTACAAGTGCTTAGATACAGCTCAGAGAAAAGAAAAAGAAACAAGGACATGACTGGGTAGAGTCCGAAGAAAACATTACCATCTGTTGAGCAACAAAGTCATATACCGTAGCAAAGCCCGACTCGTCAGGAGGAGAACATGTCTCCTTGTTGGCAGAATATTTCGACTCAATAGAAAGCCAATCAGCCATGGTCATCTCGTCCTTTTCTTTCAGGGCACGGAAAAAACCCTGAAGAAGGGTCTCGATATAAGCGTAGGAGTTCTCTCTCAGCTTTTCTTTCAAATCTTTGGGAGGCATTACAACTTCACAATACTCAGCAACAAGTCCCGAGAAAAATCGGGACCTTGTATCATCAGGCTTGGTAAAGTCAAACCGAGGATCCCTCAGTTTTCTCTTCATCAATTCCAACAAAAAATACTGCCATAACGCGCCACAAACTGCGCTGTGAGGCGAACATCACTGAGATCCTCGCGCGTCATTCCTTCCGGACATGGTACTGTCAACTTGGGATAACGCATGAGTTGAGGGCGAACATTGGGTTGTGCAACAGCTTCAACCTCATCTCTAGGGTATATATCAGTGGCCTTAGTTCCAGCTTGGATCTGAGCACGGTATTCAGTAAGCTTGTGCTGGTAATATGCGTGAAAAGGATTTGAGCAACTCAAAAAGTTGAAATTGGCATTATGCTCACCACAAGCCATGACCTTCTTCTCAAATTCTGACTCCTTTTCCGCAACGAAAAGTGTCGTTCTCTCGAGCAAAACTCTCATTCTCTCCGGAGGGAGCAGAGCTGGATTTGCATCGGATGGAGGAGCCTGAAGTGGCAAATTCTGCATCGAAGTGAACTTTTTCTACATCCAGAAACAAAAAAAAAAGAATATGAAAACGGAAACATAACAAAACGTTTTTGTTTTGGAGCTAAATAACTATCAAATCTATTATAGGCCGCAGCCTCTGGCGACCAAATTCTAAACGTCAACGTAAATAAATGAAACGCTGAAGAGTTAAAACTCTATCGCTGCGATTACTCTAATAACAGTGCCGTCGCTCTCTGCAAAACCTCCTCACATCGTACACATTCATAAAAACAAGCAAATCCTCAATCTCTTACCTCTTTTAAATCTTACCTTCAGGTCGGCCATGGACTATATACTCCTTTGGGATGATGCAGATGCTGCCTTTCGTGCTCCGCTTATCCCACCTATATAGTAGATGTGTGGAGGTCAGCCGTATTGTTTGATAACTTTAACAAATTCTCTCACTTAGGTCTCAAGGAAACTGATATATCATGGTTTTTACCCAGTTTAGACCATGATATAAGTCCATTATCTAGAGTCTTTTGGTGTTTTCCAGTTGGTTTTTAGAGTCTTTACTGGTACTAGACGTTTGGAGCATAAAAGATGTTTACTGGGAGTTTTGGAGCATTGCTGAACGAAGTGTCAAAGATTGAAGCGAAGAATCGGAAATCTAAGTTGGTGTCGATCGACACCATCTATGGGTGTCGATCAACACCCTGCTCGACCAAAGAAAAAGCCCGATTGCGAAGAAGTCCGTTCAAAGCCCAGAAGTTGCAAATGTTTACTTTTATGTTTCCAGTCGGTTTAGGACCTCTATAATTACGTTTTTAAGCCATTGTTTAGACTCCATCCTTTATTTTACTTAGTTTAAGAGATATATTCAATTAATAAAGATGTTTGCTTCTTTGATTATGTCTGAGTAGTTTCCTTGTTAGGTTTAGGGTTATTCAAAGGTGTTTGATGTTTTGCTAGATCTGGTTTTAATTGCATAGGATAATATCTTTAGAATGTTCTTCATCTTGACTTGAGTTTATTGTTGATTTTAGATTCATGACCTGAAATCTGATTTAGGGTTAATTAATAGAAACGACAGTTTTGTTGATTACCTGATCTAGTCTTTGATGAGCAAAATTCTTTTTCGCAAATAAATTTGGTTTAGGGTTTTGTGAACAATTGAGCTTGAACTTTAATGCTTGTTTAGATTGTTAGGATTCGCAAAAAAAATTTGTTTTATAGAATTTAAACATAGATAATCTCTGCAGCGAAAGTTGATTGATTTTATATTCGTGTTCATGTTTAAGAACTGTGCTTAATATCCTATCTTTTATTTATCATCTGCATATCTGATTCACCTGAGATTACCCTGTGCCTAGCGCTTTCTCTTTATTGATTTCATCACCGTTTTAACTGCTTTGTTTACTTGTTTTTGCATTCACATAATTCTTCTTAGCATAATCTGAATTTATAAATCTATTGTGCTTCTCTGATTCCATGTGGATTCCATCCCTAAATACTGCAATTGATCTCTTAATTTGAGAGAGTAGCTTAGGGTTAATTTGAGCTTATCAAATTTTGGCACCGTTGCCGGAGAATCAACGCCATTAGATTTATTTTATTAGGATTTTGTCTAGGCTTTTATTTTTATTTTTGCTTTGCTTGTTTCTTTTTGTTTTCTGCTTCAGGTACATGCCTGCTACTAGAAGCAATCAAGACAAGGAGCTAGTTAACTACAATCGCGAGGAGTTAGCACGTTTGGAACATGAGAACAGGAGAGCAGTCCGAGAAGAAAGGATGGCTGCTATACCACCCGTCATATTAGCTTCGAGAGATGATGGAGTTATGTGTGATCCGGCAGTACTGAAGTATAATGCGCAAGGACAGAGGATCAACGACGACAGAACAGTGATCGTCCAGGAGAATTTGGCGATTCTGCCGCATGGTGTCGCTCGACACCAACAACCTGTCGAGCGACACGACGAGATACAGGGTGACGATCGACACCAACCCTTGGGTGTCGATCGACGCTAGGACCAGAATCAGCCAAACGCTATGAGGAATGAAGAGAATGTTGCGCAAGGAAGAACGCTAGCGGATTTCAACCGTCCAGAGCAGTTCTACACCAATCGATCTGCAATCCGTCCTCCAGCGTTTCAGAGAAACGATTTCGAGCTGAAGCCAGCATTCTTCTCCTTAGTTGCTCAGGAGCCTTTCTGCGGTCTTTCTCATGAAAACCTCATGGACCATATAGAGCGATTCGAGGATCTCGCATCAAGCATCAAGGCAAACGGAGTTTCTGAGGACTACTTATTCTGTAAGCTTTTCCCATACTCTCTACATGGAGAAGCTAAGTATTGGCTAAAGACGCTTCCACCGGGCTCGTTAACTAACTGGATAGATACAAAGAATGCTTTCTTAAGCAATTTCATTGACGATGCAAAGTCCGAGGATCTGAGAGCCAAGATTGCCACCTTCAAGCAAGGGGATTCTGAGGCATACAAGGTTGCATGGCACAGGTTTAAGGGCTATCAGAGAGACTGTCCTCATCACGGCTTCACGGATGTTCAGCTACTTAGCATCTTCTACAGAGGGATTGAATTGAGATATGCAGTAACTTTAGATGCAGCGAGCAATGGGAACTTCATGACAAATTCACCAGAAGTTGTCTTGAGACTGATCGAGAACTTGGCCAACAGCAATAGTGCTAAGAACTTGGACTACGAGAGGAGCCAACAGAAGCAAGACATCAGTGGTAACCAGTTTGTAGAAGTCACCAGGAAGCTTGACTCGATGCATAGTCTTATAGCTGGGAAGAAGTCAGTCCAGTTTGCTCAAGAGGTTGAGACATTTGAGCCAGAGGATGTCAACTACATCAATGAGACTGGATTTCAGAAGCAAGGTTATGGCTCATCTTATCAAAAGCCATATCAGAGCAACAATTATCAAAGGAATTACGGTTTATCTTCTTACCAGAACCCTCCTGAGCAGGACAACGAGGTTAAGACTATGCTAGACCAGATCCTAAAAGGACAGCAGAAGATGGCTGTGAGTTTTAATGGAAAACTTGAACACAGCTCCAGTACCTAAGAAGAAAAAGAAAGACGTGGTGGTTTCTGAGGAAGTAAGCGCTATGATTCAGAGCAGGATTCCTGTCAAGCTACCAGATCCAGGAAACTTTGTGCTTCATTGTTCAATCTCGACAGGGGAGTTTCCTCATTTTCTTTGTGATTTGGGATCCGGTATCAACTTGATGCCATTAAATGTTGCTATTAGACTTGGGATGACAGAATTCAAGGCCACAAGAATGTCACTTCTCTTAGCTGATCGATCCAGGAGATTCCCTAAAGGAATTCTAGAGAATGTTCCTATCAAGATTCAGGACTATTTAATCCCTACATATTTTGTGGTTTTGGAGTATAACAATGAACCTGAAGATCCTCTGATTTTGGGAAGATCGTTCTTAGCTATTGTTGGTGCTCAGATTGATGTCAAGAAAGGGAAGTTCAAACTTGATCTAGGAAATGTGATCATGGACTTTGATATGGAGAATACAAGGAGGAAATCCACAATTGATGGTCAGACTTTCTCTGTGGAAATTCTAGAGGATGAAACTTCAATCAAAGAGTCAGAGTCTAGTTCTTCATCTGTTGCTGAACAGACAATTCCACAACTCCCATCCCACGTTCCCCCTAAAGAACAAAGGTAGGCGCTCCCTGAACCTGAATCTCCTGATTTCATTAAAGAAGATTTAAAAGTTGAAAAAGCTATTACACGCTTACGCAAGCCTCGAGTTTCTCGTGCAAGTCTTAGTTTTTCTTTAAATGATTTTGCAGGAATTCCTAAGGAGCGTTCAAGGACTTCATAGCCTTTCGCTAAAATGCAAATCATCATTCCTGCTGAACTAAAGGATAAAGGAGAGGCGGTCGTTCAAGAGATGTTGCAAAAGACGCAGAAGCTCTTTCCTGGAATTATTCCATGGAAGGATGCAGATCCTCCGGATATCTAGTTCCTCAAAACAGTCAAGCTAGCAGACTGAAAACAAGCGCTTAATGGGAGGCAACTCATTTGTGAGTCTTAATAATTATGTTTTATTTTATTTTCTTTTACAATTTTATGTTTGGTGTTGTTTTTGGTTATGATTTTTAGTAGATAAAAAATGTCTGGATGAACTTCATATGCACATGTCGATCGACACAAGTGATTCTGTCGCTCGTCACCCCCTACAGGTTACGTTTTTCTTTTCCAAATTTTAATCCCTTTCGTTTCCTATCTATTTTATTCACCTTCTTTAGACTTAATAACACTGGGGACAGTGTTGTTTAAGTCTGGGGGAGGTAGTTGCTAATTATGGTATTTTATTTTGAGATTTTGAGTCAGTTTTTAAAATTTTCGGGTCGAAACTCCCCTTTCCACTTTCTTTGAACAGCACTCAAGGACCATTACCAATGCAAGTTGGCTGGTTTTACTAAGGTGGATAACTTGAGGTGGATCGGTTTAACGGAACGAGTTCAGATTTCTGGAGAACGCCAGAAAGACGTTGCAGACCCCGCCTTAATGAATCTTTAATTTCTTGTCAAGGGCGTTGGAAATCGCAAGACTTGATTCATCTTCCAAACACTTGAAAGCGAGGACGGACCACTCTTGAAACTTCTTCCCAAATGACGAATTCAACTGTCCTAGATCAAAAAGAAAAAGCCTTATGACCTTGTCTCCCACCATAGAATAATAGTAGTGAGCGCTGATCTAGTGAAGTCATAGAGATGCCAAGGATCTAATAAAATAGTCTACAGAAAAGTGTAGTTCAAGCAGAAAAGTGCAAGTCCAAAATCAGAAAAATCCTGAAACAAAAAGTTCAAAAATGGGCAATGCATCTCTATGATATCCTTAATTGTATACACTTTCAGAGGGAAGAGAGAGGGTGAAACGCAAGAGAGTGTTCAAGGAAGCAAAAGAATCTAGAAGGTCCAGCGATCGATATTCCCTCGATGAGACCGCACCTTAATAAACTAAAAGGGTTTGCGATTGAAAGTCTGAGATTCTCTAAGGAGTTTGGAATCAATTTGGAGGACTACTATACTTCTAGGGAAACATCAAAGTATCACCGGATTACTTTGCATGGTATGTGGTTCCTAAAGGAATGATAACACTGTTTTGCTTAGGGACAGGCTAAAAGCTAAGTCTGGGGGAGTTGATATATCATGGTTTTTACCCAGTTTAGACTATGATATAAGTCTCTAGAGTCTTTTGGTGTTTTCCAATTGGTTTTTAGAGTCTTTACTGGTACTAGACGTTTGGAGCATAAAAGATGTTTACTGGGAGTTTTGGAGCATTGCTGAACGAAGTGGCAAAGATTGAAGCGAAGAATCGGAAATCTAAGTTGGTGTCGATCGACACCATCTATGGGTGTCGATCGACACCCTGCTCGACCAAAGAAAAAGCCCGATTGCGAAGAAGTCCGTTCGAAGCCCAGAAGTTGCAAATGTTTACTTTTATGTTTCCAGTCGGTTTAGGACCTCTATAAATACGTTTTTAATGCATTGTTTAGGCTCCATGCTTTATTTTACTTAGTTGAAGAGATATATTCAATTAATAAAGATGTTTGCTTCTTTGATTATGTCTGAGTAGTTTCTTTGTTAGGTTTAGGGTTATTCAAAGGTGTTTGATGTTTTGCTAGATCTGGTTTTAATTGCATAGGATAATATCTTTAGAATGTTCTTCATCTTGACTTGAGTTTATTGTTGATTTTAGATTCATGACCTGAAATCTGATTTAGGGTTAATTAATAGAAACGACAGTTTTGTTGATTACCTGATCTAGTCTTTGATGAGCAAAATTCTTTTTCGCAAAGAAATTTGGTTTAGGGTTTTGTGAACAATTGAGCTTGAACTTTAATGCTTGTTTAGATTGTTAGGATTCGCAAAAAAAATTTGTTTTATAGAATTTAAACATAGATAATCTCTGCAGCGAAAGTTGATTGATTTTATATTCGTGTTCATGTTTAAGAACTGTGCTTAATATCCTATCTTTTATTTATCATCTGCATATCTGATTCACCTGAGATTTCTCTGTGCCTAGCGCTTTCTCTTTATTGATTTCATCACCGTTTTAACTGCTTTGTTTACTTGTTTTTGCATTCACCTAATTCTTCTTAGCATAATCTGAATTTATAAATCTATTGTGTTTCTCTGATTCCCTGTGGATTCGATCCCTAAATACTGCAATTGATCTCTTAATTTGAGAGAGTAGCTTAGGGTTAATTTGAGCTTATCAAATTTTGGCGCCGTTGCCGGGGAATCAACGCCATTAGATTTATTTTATTAGGATTTTGTCTAGCGTTTCAGAGGAACGATTTCGTCCTCCAGCGTTTCAGAGGAACGATTTCGAGCTGAAGCCAGCATTCTTCTCCTTAGTTGCTCAGGAGCCTTTCTCTCATGAAAACCCCATGGACCATATAGAGCGATTCGAGGATCTCGCATCAAGCATCAAGGCAAACGGAGTTTCTGAGGACTACTTATTCTGCAAGCTTTTCACATACTCTCTACATGGGGAAGCTAAGTATTGGCTAAAGACGCTTCCACCAGGCTCGTTAACTAACTGGATGGATACAAAGAATGCTTTCTTAAGCAATTTCTTTGACGATGCAAAGTCCGAGGATCTGAGAGCCAAGATTGCCACCTTCAAGCAAGGGGAGAGAGAGTAGTTTAGGGTTAATTTGAGCTTATCAAATTTTGGCGCCGTTGTCGGGGATTCGATCCCTAAATACTGTGCTTAATATCCTATCTTTTATTTATCATCTGCATATCTGATTCACCTGAGATTTCCTTGTGCCTAGCGCTTTCTCTTTATTGATTTCATCACCGTTTTAACTGCTTTGTTTACTTGTTTTTGCATTCACCTAATTCTTCTTAGCATAATCTGAATTTATAAATCTATTGTGTTTCTCTGATTCCTTGTGGATTCGATCCCTAAATACTGCAATTGATCTCTTAATTTGAGAGAGTAGCTTAGGCTTAATTTGAGCTTATAAAATTTTGGCGCCGTTGCCGGGCAATCAACGCCATTAGATAAGATATTAAGCACAGTTCTTAAACATGAACACGATTATCAGAAACCATTAGGATGTAATTACAAGCCGCCTATACAAACCCTTCTAAACCATTCAAAGAAGTTAGCACAACTTCACTTTGTGATGATGTAATTACATTCCTGTAGAGAACGACATTAAAGTGATTGCGAGTTATGTTTTCTTCTTCATTTCCCCTTCTCTTGTCTGTCTTTTTTGCATTGTACCCTGTCAAGCAATGATAGTCAATCTTTTGTTCTTCACTTCATCTTAATCTCGTCCTCATAGAAAACTCGAACATCTTATTTGTACAGAGTTCACTAATTATCTGCAATCACTTCGCAGGGAATCACTGTCCTAATTCATCGGATGTGAAGAGGTCTTCGTCCCTTCTCTGGATAACCACTCCACAAGTTCGATCCCCACGCCTCTCCATGTTTTCTCTTCAAAAGTTTTATGCGCGAACATCGACGAAGGAGACAAGGTCTTCCCGTCGTTAGAAAATAATTTTACCATCTGTGTGTACATTCGGATGAACGATTGCCGAAATGAAACATGTAAGTTACAAGTTCCTTCTTTTGTTAGTCTTCCCTTGGAAAACTAAAGACGAAATTTGGTGTTGCAATTCGATTTTCGATAGGTCGGGCAGAAAGTTTGTGTGGACAAAGTAAGAAGATGTGCAC
The DNA here is from genome assembly GCA_963576765.1 of Draba incana. Taxonomy (NCBI): domain Eukaryota; kingdom Viridiplantae; phylum Streptophyta; class Magnoliopsida; order Brassicales; family Brassicaceae; genus Draba; species Draba incana. Next base: position 13,556,502 of record OY755208.1, read on the forward strand.
GTTGCCAAAGCTGAGATCCAGACGTTCATTGTTAGGTACACCCTTCTCATGTATATCAAATTCACAATTCCAACAACGTCTTATTACAACACTTATATCACAAACTCACCTCTGCGCACAGGTATCGGGTTCAACACCCAGTTCACAACACCACCTCTGTACTCTCTGACTCTGGAATCACAAAGTTCACTAACGAAAGCGCTGCTAGGGAGGAGGTTAGTTGCAACATAAAATTACTTTGCACTGGAAAATAATACCAACTGGAGGAGGTAGAAGAAGAGACTAGAGTCCACACAAATGGGATTAAATGAGTAATATTAGACTACTCTTCTCATGAAATAATTAGTTGGTTTTTTCATATCAGTTTGTAGTATAGAAGCCAATCTTCTTCTTGCACAAACAAGTTATGTCTTTGGTTTTGCTTAATGTTATATGTACAGGTTTTGAGTGCTTCCACAAGGTACTACTTGGAATATTTTATGCCTTTTTATTTAGCAATGTTACAATGTATTGTTCCTATCCAGTTAAAACTACCATCATGTTTCTGTGTATATGTCATTATGATGTATAGCTCCGGTAGATTTGATAAAATCCGCTAGATACTACGAGCTAGGAATTAAGTCATTGTTTGTCACTCCGAATCAGCATAAGGATTTTGCTATTTCTTTGGGCATGATCTCAATACAAAAATGTCTCTATGATTGGTACGGTACTCTTTCCAGATTTTCTATTTCAAAACTAAAAAACTTAACACCTTCACAATCATTTCATTTACTGTCTGCTTTAGTTTATTAGAACTGACACAATAATAATAAAAAAACAATATAAACACCATTCAACAAAGTTTCTGTAAAATTAATATAACATGGTTTTCTGATTCCTAAACTATCCCATCTACTCTTAAAGCCATACACTTTCGCTAAATCTGATGTGTCAGCACATTATCCATTTACTTGAGATTGGTTAATGTTCTCTGTGCTGCCTTACTTACTTATACGAAAATAGAGCAAATCCACGTACGGTTGATAAAGTTTTTTAGCTGATTTTTTTATTTCTATTATATAGCTATTTGAAAAAACATGTGGACCATGAGGCTCAAGTAAGGACAATAGAGAAAGAATGCTGCTTATGGTCTATCGATAAATGGGATCCTCATGCTCGAGTACACTTCAATATATACGTTTTAGCAATTTGAAGTGCTAGCAAGACGAGATACTTTCCGATCTTCTTGTCTTGTAATTGTAGTATCAAATTTTGGCAACTATGAAAGTCCCTGATTATCAATGTGAAGATTTATTACTCTCCCAATTGGTTCATGTGAAAACCAATTGTTTATTAGAAGAATAACGGTAAGACCATGTTAACTTTGGTGATTTATATGGGTTAGTTTCCATTGGAGATCTGTTATTCGTATTACGAAGTTGATGTAAAGCTCCAATGTAGCAATTTTTCTTATCTTCTCTTATTAGTTATGTTTATGCCTTAATTTCCAACATTAAAGTACCATTTTGTTGCATACAATCATTCTACGTGTTATATAGAATTCCATTCTTAATTATCATTGTCGTTTTAAACACAACCTTAAAACAAAATTAATAAATAACACAAAATTAATAAATAAAATATAGGGAAAAGAGGGTTCGCTATACCATGTATTTCATAAATAAAATTTTAGATCCAGTAGGCAGAGTTGTGCTTACCATGTATTTAAATAGACATTCGTCTAGGGTCTCGGATCATAATATATATTTTAGGGGCTCCAATTTCCAAAATTTAGTTGTAGTCTAAGGGTTTTATTTTGTAGTCTTACATACTAAGTTCGACCACTTTCATGCTAAGAAAGAAGTTTTTATTTTCTTACTTAGTTTCATTTTTTCTATTAACACTCTTAATATTTAATTAAATTTAGATTATATATTGTTAAGAAAATATAGAAAAAAATTTCATTTTCAAATTCGTTTTGGGCCCCTAAAACGCTAGGCATAGCATTGCCGGTAGGTACAAGTTCAAACCAAAACCGAACTGAAGATCTACATTAGAACCAAAAAATATAATGCATATTAAACAATGTTTAATAATATATAACATATAGGATTTAATCCCAAGAACCGAATGGTACCGAGCCTTAGATTCTCAATTAAACACTTGCCTAAACCCAACTCGTCATCACCCTAAACCCAACTCAACAACGACAACCCTAATTTCTAAACTCTTGTTCTTCGATAATCCCCAAAATTAAGATGGTTATAAGATATTAAAAATTTAAGGGCGTGTATTCAATTTTATATTTAAAGGGATTTGAGTTGTAGTGAGGTTTTATGGGGTGTTATTGGGAATGGGATTTTAATAGATTTTCAGAATTTTGAAAATCCACCATTATTAGTTTATTGTTATTGGTTTGAGGATTTTCATATTCCATTTGAAACCCATTTTTATTGGAAAATTTTAGATTTTAATAATTCTATAAATCTAATAGAATCTAGTGTTATTGGTGGATGAATTTCTTATAATTTTATTCATTAAACAAGATTTTGAGAATACCTAAGAAAACTATTGGATTCTTAAAATTCTTATAACTAAACTTTTGAAATACACACAACTCTCTACAAATTTAACAAATCTTTAGATTTTTAAAATCAACCAACTCTATGAGTTTGGAGGTTTATATAATAATTTTTGAAATCCCACATTCCCACCTAACACCATGTTATTTGACTATATGTATTTTTAGTGAAGGAATCCTCTGAAATCCCTCTAAAACCACTTGAAATCATGAAAAATCAAATCCTTAGTATATTTTCAATAATATTGAATTTGAAGGTACTTTTCAAAATCACTAGTACACTAACACTGAATTTTAATGGAGTTTTTAAAATTAATGATTCAATATAACACAGAATTTGACAAAGAAAAACAAATCACTTCAAATGCTAGAATGAATACATCCACCTAAGTTGTCAACCATTTTGTGTTTGAGAATATGTTTCATTTTGCACTAAAATTTTTTAAATTTAAGTCATGTTGTGTTTTACTTTTAGTTTTCACCTGGTACATATTTGCATTTAGTTTCGGTTTTTCGGATATTAATCGATCCGAACCGAACCGTTTTGAAGTTTGATTGTCATATAGTTCTCCTAATTTTTTAACCGAACCAAATTGAACTACATATTGGACCAAAAAACATTCGGTTTGTCATATGGACCCTCTTTTATTAGAACTGAAAAACTGAAGAACCAAACCGATACCGAATGCCCACTCCTACTTTATAGTCTAAAACAAAATGGTCTATAATACACATCCAAATTAAAAATGCACATTATTTTTGGCTATTGAACCAGTTATATATATTTTTTTATATCTGCTAACTTCTTTTTGTTATATATACCAAAGAACTATTTTACTAAAAATTATTCTATTCCATAAAGAAAAACAACAAACCAAATAGAAATTAAACAACATCTTACACAAAAGATAGGTAACATTATCTCACAATCAACATGATTAGGTTTTTTCTTCTGTTTTTTTATAAGATTTTTTTCTTCTTTTTAAAAAACTCATATATAGAAGAATTTTATCAAAAGAAAGTAACATGAAAATGGTATAGATAGAAAAATATCTTTATTGTAAAACAAGGAAAAAAAAAACCCTCAAATGGTTGGTAACATAAAATTAGCAAAAACTCTCTTTTTGTTTTCAGTGTTGTTGAGTCCTCTCCTCTTGCTCAGCGTTTTTCAAAACCCCATCCATCTCCAACGTTGGCCATTGACAAGGTTTTTACTTCTCGTCTTTCTCTCTATACATCCTTCTCCGGCTTCTTTCAATTTCTCCGCTACAAAACCCTAGCACCACTTCCGAGGTCCCGTCGTCTTCCTCACCGTCGCTGCGGTAAAAAGGCAAGCTTTTTGTTTCTTCTCTGCACTATTGAAGCTTTTCGGGTTTTGCCCTTTTTCTCGGTTTGTTCATCGGTTTTAGGTTTTGATTAGTATGAGGAAATGATTCAGAGCAATAGAGAAGTTATTTGGTTCGAGACGGCGATGACCTTTTGCCTATAATTTCTTAAAATTTTTAGGTTTTATCTTATAATTTTCTCTCGGTGTGTGTGTGTAACTGTTGATTCCAGAACAGGATTGAAGTTTTTGATGGCGGATACAGAGATGCAAGAGCAAGATGCGTATTTTAATGATGTTTCTGTTCTTGTTGACACCGAATATTCTGAGGAAGCTCCTATGGAGCTAGAGAAATCTCAAAACCCTAGTCAAATGAAGGCTTGTCTTGAGATGGGAAATGAGAATGCGAAAAAGCGGAAGAATTGGTTGCTGAGTGATTCCGAGGTACTAATAGACTATGTTGCTATTGAAGTTTAGCTGATAAAGCCTGTGTGCGTTTGTGTTATACAAGGGAAATTAGCTTAGTGTGGTGTTCATTGGCTTACAGGCACTGGAAACTGATGAAGCGGGGACACCAGAGGAACAAATGGCGTTTCTAAGGGAAATGGAGACCTTTCATAAAGACAACTTCCTGGAATTTAAAGCACCTAAATTTTATCAAAAGCCTTTAAACATTCTCAAGTGAGTTGTTGGAAATTGTTGCTTATGTTCTTGAATATATCTGGTTAATGAGTGCCTGACATTTACTTGTTTTACTTTGCAATGTAGGCTATGGCAAGCAGTCGTTAAGTTAGGTGGCTGTGAAGTGGTAATTATCCACTTTTTTTTGTTTAGTCTTAAACTCTCAACATCACCACTTCATGATAACCAAGATCATATAAGTTTTTTAGTTCTTTGGTTCAATCATCTAAGTCATTTGAGTTGGCTTATATAGCATATGAACTATATAATGTATAAATGTTAAACTGGTAAGCTAATCAATGATAAGAGTATCTATAAGACGACCATTCATCGAGGAGATTTTAAACTTAAAAGTGAATTAATTATACAGGTATATTAAAGTTGTGTTTGATATGTTGTTGGATACTGATTTGGTTTACAGTTGTCAGCTATATTTGGGAGTTAATATGCAAAGTTTTCAATTCTTTGGTGAAACTGATTATTAAGGCCTTTAAATTCCTTTGTAGGTCACCACATCTAAGCTATGGCGACAAGTTGGAGAATCCTTCAATCCTCCGAAGTATTTTGATGTTTCCCTTAGACACTTCGTTTAGCCTTTGCCGATGTTTTTATGATTCTAATGTTTCCTATATCTGGTTTAATTATCTTTGTTCAGGACATGCACAACAGTCTCCTACACTTTCCGCCTCTTCTATGAGAAGGTGAGTATCTTTGTTGTGCAGAAGTATCGTATATTTATCCCACCGTGTATTTATTGCTTACTTATCCACATCAGACTATTCTCCTTGTGCTTCTTTTGGTATGGCATAATAGCTAGGTTGGTTCTGTCTTGGCTAAGTAGTGTTATGACAGTTTTGTTTAGGACTTGTTCTTTTGGGTTTGATACTTAGAATGTGCTGGTATTTTTTTCTTTCCATCTTATCTTGTAGATATTGGTGCATTATGATTTGTATCTTTGCTTAATTGCAGGCACTTTGGGAGTATGAAAAGTATTTAAGCAAAAACGGTGAGCTTAACCTTTCTGCTTCAACATTGATGCTGACTTCCAGCGTCGACAAGGAGGTAAGAATTTCCTCTCAAAATGTGGCTTGTAGGCTTTTGGGTTTTAGGATGGAATTTATGGAAAGACGGGTAGATATTGAAAGTTCAGATGAAGATATCAGCTAGATCTAGGGTGAAAAAAGAGCTATCCACTTAATTTATTACTGGAAGAGAGACATGTATAGCAGAAAATGTTGTTGAAATTGATGGAAGGAAAGCTCGAGAATTCTCTTTCAGCATTTATGTGCATGACCAGACAATTACCATATAAGTTCCAGAAACCCTGAAAATAATTTCACGTTCCTCCCCGTTTCCCCTTCTCGACATATTTTTCTTCCCTGATAGAAGGACTTTAATGTAGGCAAATGGCAATCAAGGTGGTTCAGGATCAGGCAGGGCACGAAGAGGTTCAGCAGCTCGTGCTATGCAAGGTTGGCACCGCCTTGTTGGACCTGGAGAGGATACTGAGCCTATTGTTAAGGTTTCACTTCAAATCTTACTGCACTTTTTGATTCAACCATGCAGAAATTTTTCCACCACCATGATGATGTTCTCCTTTTGTTTCAGGAAAAAAGCTTAAACTCAATCCCAAAGCATAAGAAGCTCAAAAGTATTGGTATATTTTCTTCACAAGGCGTTGCTATTATTTTTTTGTAAACAGTGGTTGCTTAACATTGTCTTCTATAACGTTTTTATCAGGGCTGCAGAAACAGCGAACACAAACTAGCATGGACCTTGTTGTGTCACCTGAAGCAGACAAAGAGTAATGAAAAGCCAATTCTCTCCTGCTTTTTTGCAACACTTACATACTTATTTTAAAAAAAAGAAAAAAAAACTTTATTTCAATCCCACTAGCAGTAGTGAGATGGAAACAGAGCATTCCTTGACTTGAACATGTTACTTTAATTTAACGCTAAGGGTTTTTTTTTTTTTTTCTCTTGTCTTTTGGCGCAATAGGTCGATTGTTGATGTTGGACCCCTTGCTGACTGGGTGAAGATAAATGTCAAAGAAACTGTGAGTAACTTCTATTATTTTCCCCGTTTGTAACTGCAGCACGGGAAATTCTGATCAAAAAGACGACAGACAAGCTGTTTGTTTCCATTTTGAAATCTTACCAAATCTGTTGTTTGTGTTTGTTTTGATATTCACAGAAGGATTCCTTTGAGATCTTTGCTTTGATACCTGGGCTTCTTCGTAAGGAAGTGAGCGCTGCTCCCTTGTAACTCTATTTCTGAAAAGCTACTTGACAAGTCTTTGAAACTGGTTCTAGTCTCAATACACAATTTTGCTGGCGAAATGTGTTATCTGGTAAATCATTACAGAGTTACAATTCCTGAACATAAATTGATTTTTCTTCTCAGGTTCGAATTCAATCAGATCCTGCGGGGAAGCTGGTTATAACAGGTGAGCCTGAGCAGCTTGACAATCCTTGGGGAATTACACCATTCAAAAAGGTATAAATTTCGTACATATTGCCATCTATCGATACAGAGACTTGTGTATCAAACTGAAAACCGCCCTGTCGTTTTTGACATGATTTTACCAGATTGTTTACTTATCAGCAAGAATTGATCCGGCCCACACATCTGCGGTCATGAGCATGCACGGCCGAATGTTCATACGAGTTCCGTTTGAGCAATGATTGATTGTCAAGAGTGAGATCCTCATTTGTTCTTTAGTATCTTTTAGCAATTCATATGTTCCAGAACCAAATTGTTAGGCAGTTGTAACTTGTATCTGTAATTTGAGTGTGAAGACTGAAGTTAGGAGCAGATGAACAAACATTGATCTTACTGTAAGATTGTTCTTTTGTAGAAGTTGAGATTAGTAGAAGAAGCTGCTCCCTATCTTTTGTTTTTTAAGCCTTTTAGAATGTAACCAACAATGATGTGTTTGTTCAAAATTGGAATGTTATGTTTTTCATATTTATCTTCTTTTATAGATATATATACAGCATCTAGTATTTTTTAGGTTCTTTTCAAAAAGTTCTCTTTAATTAGATGATTTGTTTTGGAAAAGTGAAAAAAAATAAAGGTATGGATTTTATTGTGCATACTATTGAAGAGAAAACAACAGTAGTCAAAGTTTATTGTCATTTACCTCTGAATCTAAAAGGTTCATGATTATATCTCTTTGGGGACACATGATTTTTTTTTTAAAAAGGTTCATGATTTCTTTCAATATTTTCACATGACATAAATTTAAGGTTCAAAATCGTACAAGTCCACTCTATGCTTGTTTGAGAATACTTATACCTTTCAAGATTTAAAGGGTTTTAGACAGAAAACAGTAGTTTGGTCTCAACATCAGTTTCTTCACTAGATTAGAAGATAATGTATTATACCAAGGTTATATAATACATGTACTATAACTTAACATTATATGTAAATATGTTGTGTGTGTGTGATGACCACATGGGAATTTGATACTCCATCCGTTCCAAAATATAATTTGTTTTACCTAAAAGCACAAAGTTTAAAAAACTACTTTTTCTTATAAAAATATCATTTAATATACATAATAAATATAATTTAATTAAACTTAAAAAAGACTACAGAATATTATTGGTCACATAATATTCAATAAAGATGAAAAGTATCTAGGATTCTCAAAACAACTTATATTCTAAAACAAAAAAAAAACACTCAAAACAACTTATATTTTGGAACGAAGGGAGTAATATTTACAAACACGGATACAACGCTTTTTCTTTACATGTTCCAAGCCGGAAAAAGGGCCTATGAAAACACAACTTATTTGTTCAAAAAGAAAACACAACTTATTTGACGCTTTATTTAATGGGAAAATTAACGAAATAGGCTAATTTTTTGTGAAATTAAAAGAATAGACCAAATATTTTAAAATTAAAAAAATAGTCTTTTTGATAGGTGAAATGACAATTAAACCAATCTCAAAATTAACTATTGAAAGCCTAATAAAATTTGTTCCTTAACGTCATTTGAAACTTGGTCGCCATTGAAAACCCAACAATGGTTTCTTCATCAACAATGGCTCCTTCTTCTCCATCTTCCAACTACAAGATTTTGTTAACAAGCTCTGATGACCAATAATTATTAGACTACTCTTCACCTCCCCTCTCGTGACTAAAACCAAAACGAAATAACAAGGTAACAAAGAAAACCAAATCGGAAGAAAAAAAAACCAATGGTAAGATGATTTGATCACGAAGAAAACGTGTCTATGGTTCATAACGAGAGGGGGAGGTGAACTTTCTACTGTTTTGTTTTGATTGAATGTATTATAAGTTACAACAGAGAGGTGTGGCAAATCCCAAGTCCTACGAGAGATCTTGATGTTAATGTGTGTGTTGCGTTTTAAAACGTACAGTGGTGATTGTATGTTTAAATTTGTTTTGTTCTCTTTTTTTTCCGACTGTTGTGTTAATTTATTAATTGAAGATCGTAAATGAAATTGTGTTTATTTAAAAGAAAGGATAAATATGTAATTTTTAGCCTAATTATTTAATTAAAAAAGATGTGGCCTATTTTTTAATTTTAATTCTTTTTAAGGGTATTTTCATAATTTTCCCTTATTTAATTTAATTTGCCAAAAGAAATATGGAGTTTATTATTTAATCACCCTGGTATCTAGATAATTATCTAGATATTGGTTATTTAAAAGTATAAGAACTCTAGATTGTGTGATTAATCTGGAACTTGCTCCATAAGATTTAGTTTTTTTTTACATGTATGCGAACTCGTAATCTTAAAAACTTTCCTCTTTTGATAGACATCTACTACGGCAGAGAGTTCTCTCATTTTACAACAATTAGGAACTATTTAACCAATTTATAACAATCACACTTACATATTCATCTTATCTTAAGCACCTTCGCAAACCCAATTCTCTTTGGGCATTAATTATAGTATTGGTTATTTAAAAGTATTTAATTTTTAATTCGTATTGGTATGATTTAATTAAATTAAGGTTTTTCTTTTGTTCCTAGTCAATAAATTTGTCCCTAGGGAATTGGAACATTCCTCTTTTTCACATATATTGGTAATCCAAACCCCATTTTTGTTATTTTGCAGCAGAGGCTCTTTAACTGACACAAATGATTCATGTTCATAGTTAAATCTTCCCATGTTAAGGTCACTAATTAATATTATATGTAATGTCACCGACATGAAACAACATTTACTCCATGTTTCTACCTGGCTGTAACGGTTGCATTTAATTAATCAATACCTTGCCTAAAATGCCAAAGTAATAATCTTCATAATCTTATCACCAAAATCATCTTTCTGTTTTTATTAATCAGTAATATGATAGAAAAATCGTATTTTCGTAGAATATAAAGAAAATACTTGAATATAACCCGATACAAAACAAGAAATATATATTGGAATTGCTGGTTGAAAGACGCATAGTTTCTCCATATGAACCAAAACTAACGTGTTTATAATCTCACGTCCAAAACTTTGTTTGTAACATGAACCGTATATATTTGACCTATACTTTGTTTAAAGCTACTTTTCGCCCACCCATTTGAATGGTGGTGGATTTATATTTCTTTAAAAAGATCGAACTGGTTTCATCATTGGAGCATTAATGCATATATTTTATGCATTTAAAGTATCACTAGTGGTCGAATGAATAACATCAGAAACATGGAGTAAATGTTTACATGCATATAAATGCATATACTAGTATTCAATGTGTTTGATGCTATTTAAATCCCTTGTGTATAGAACAAATAATCTTTCTTATTGTCTCCTAACCGCTAAATATTCTTTTAAAGCCGGAAATTTTCTCTTGGGTGGTTAAAGACTAAGTGAGAGGTCTCTTAGGACATGTACATTGGTCATCCTTGGGTGTCTAAAATTAATATAAAATTATTAAAACACACTCTCTCTTTTTTTTACTCAACTTTATATCTTCTCTTTCATCCTTTTACTCAACTTTTATTAATTTTATATTTAAACACACTCTTTTACTTTTAAACACACTCTCCAAAAGATCCAATTTAATACACTCTCTCTTCCTTTTAAACACTCTCTACTCTTTTTACTCAAATTTTATTAATTTTATATTTTAATATACCCCACAAAAACACTCTCTTAACATTCTCTTTTTTCATTTTATAACCATTTTAATAATTTTATATTATAAGAACACCCACTTTAGACCTCCTGGGGTTACCAATGTACATGCTCTTAGATATTCGTGTCCTAAATGGTTTAGCTAAACAATAAGACATATCCAATTGATCTTAAACGGTGTATGCTCCAAACATCAAATGATTAACTACAAGATAATTAGATATGCAATAAAAGTTTTGATCTAGTATATATCCTGATCAATATATATGACAGGAAAGTTGTTAAAAGAAGTCGAATATGCATGATATATACTGATACTACTAATAGTCATGAGAAATATTGGTGGCCTAGGCGTTGATATAAACATCCAGAAGACATATATAGTATATACTATGATTGTGGAGAGGTATTGTAGAAGAGATTTCTATAGTGCAAACTCTTAGATGTATCCATATTCATTAAGAATATGTTATCAAGGTCAAATTAAAACTCTTAAAATAATAACGATCGAACTCATTACTAACTATACGTATATCTTCCGAATCGAGCTAATTATAATACTAAGAATAGGGGGTACCACAAACCCTAGCAATGAATTAAAGAAATGCATATATGGAGAAGGTTTTTCTACGAGTGACAAAATATGCATTTCTCTAACATCTATCAAAGAGGACGAGACGAAAGAAATAGAACACGAAAAAAAAAATCAAATATGCATATCAACTAGTAAAAATTAAACACCAAAGATCCCATAGAATTAAAGACGACTCCACAAGATGATTAAAAACACATAAATTTCGGGACATTAAACTTCCAATTAAAAAGGTGGCCTCGAAGGTGTTCCAGCTCCCCATCCAAGCAAATGAGGATCACCGGGAAACCCATAACCACCCACATTACCTCCTAACTGTCCCTGACCGGTCACTCCTGACGGTGGAGATGCTGACGGAGCTTGCTGCATCTGCGGTGGTCCTCCTCCTCCTCCACCTCCGCCACCACCACCTCTTTCTTCCTCCTCCTCTTCAATTGGCAATCTCTCGAAAACCGCATTTGAGAAGGAAGCAGCCATTAGTATAACCGGAGCCGATGCAATAAGCAGAGCCACCACACTTCCTCCAACCACCTGACCTTGCCCTCCGGCTAAAAATATAGACAAACCACCAGCACCAGGCGGTGCAGGTGGTGGCAAAACGGTCCCTGTTAATGAAAGAATCTCAAACCTTCCATGTAAAGTCACAACTCCTCCCCCAGCCCCGGCTCCAACACCACCACTACCACTATTTCCAGGAGTGACTGGCTGACGGAGAGTGACGTTAGAAACGGTGCCGTTTCCTCCTAAAACAGAAACGCCTCTCCCTCTTCGCCTAGCGTAAGTTGAAACACACTCAACTATATCAGCTCCAGGAGAAACCTCAAGAACGTGAGATCTAAGCGCGTTGGGGCTATCTCGAGTCACTATGATCGGTGGCTTAGCTTTGTTCTTAGATCCCGGTGGACGTCCACGTGGACGTTTCACGCGTCCTGAGCTAGATGTAGCCGGGTCTGAATCGGGTCGACCCTGTTGATGTTGATGATCCTTGTTTGAGTGATCAGATTCTCTTGAATCATCCGACTGTTGCTGCTGTTGTTGCTGCTGATTCTGGTGCTGGTGCTGATGATGTTGGTCAATGAGATTGATTCCGCCTTGCGGTTGAAGTTGAAGTTGTTGGTGATGAATCTCCGGTCTGAAAAGGTTATGAAAGTATCTAGAAGCACCACCGCCTTGCTCGTAACCGCCTTCCATCGCCGTCGCATCTACTAATTCCCTATCCCACCACTGCTTATTCGCCAGCTCAAAACAATTTTTTTGATTCTTGATCTTTCTTGAATCTCATATATTGGGGAGGTGAAGAAGAGCGTGAAGAGAAAGAGAAAACTCAGATCGAGAAGCCAAGACTCCGGATTTCGAGGAACCAATAGCTACAAAATTAAGGTGTGATCAGTTACACAAACCGACAAAACTAAGAACAGAACTAAATTGAAGACCAAGCAAAAAAGAAAAGGGTAACTTGTGTTAAGTGATCTCTCTCTCTCTCTCTCTCTCTCTCTCTCTCTTTAGGTGGGGGAAAGGTAAAGAGGAAAGCCCTAGTTAGGTGGCTTAATTAGGGCAAGAGGAAGAAGCAGCTCCTTCTTCGTATTTTAGCGATTTTGATGAGCTCTGGGAAAGAGGAGAGAGAAGCTTGAGATTCATGTGCGACTCTGCAATAAATTTTTGGTCCTCGCTTTGGACGGGGAAAGTAAAAGCAAAGACAAACACCGAGAATTTAGCGGAGAAACAGTCACTTTTCTTATATTTTTATATATTTAATATCACCATAATCTTATTAATACCAAATTTTAATAATTATGTATACAGTTGAACCTCTATAAATTAATACTCACCATAAATTAATAAATTTTTCCGGTCCCGAATCGGGCCTATGTAAAAATTATCGAAATTCGATAAGATGATAAGATAATATTTTTCTGAAACTTCCATATAAAATATGATCTCAATAATAGTATAAATTAATAATCATACATAGATTTGCATTTATATAACTATTATAGTGTTTAAAACATGGTTTCAACGATTATTTGTTTTGACTAAAAGTTGAAATTTGTTGAAATTTTTCTCAAATTTTACTTATTTTATCAAAAATATTTAGGGTTATATCCAAAACTTGTGAAAATAATAAATGTGATAATTAATTTTTTTACACTTAATTTTTTTTTTAAATGTAGCTTAATATATATGTATATCGTTTTTAACTTTATTATAAACATTAAAGTTAATAATCATGATTTTTTTGAATTTTGTACATAAGACCGTGTATATATTTTTTTATCTACATGCTCTATTAATATATTAAGTAATTAACATCAATTTGAAACCGCAAGTGTTAATATTAATATTAAGCTGATGCACTTGGAAAAAAAAAATCAAGAAAATCATAACATTTGAAAACAAAATTTCAAGAAAATCATAACCCAAAAAAAATCTCTCTATAAATTAATAATTATTACTTTATCGATAAATTAATATCTCGCTAAATTAATAAATTTTCAAAGTTCCAACATAATTAATTTATAGAGGTTTTAGTGTAGATGTTTTGAAAAAAGTATATTAATATATATACACAAGCCGATAAAAAAATTATACATTTGTGTAATGGTTATTTCTATACATGAGATACTAAAGAAAACTAGGGCTTCGTCGACGATTTTCTTTGGCTCCAATCGGATAAATTAAAAGATATGAAAGTTTGAGAACAGATTTTACATTTTGAAAGCCTGAGATAAAGATTAGCAGGAGATTAAAAAAAAAAGTAGGCGGATTTGTTTATCGGATATTAGAGAATGAAATAATAGAAAACGCATCATTTAATTTTTAACACAAACGTCAAGTGGAAAAATTGGGTACAAACTACAAAGATTAAAAACGAATCCCACACTCGCTTTATGGCGCGTGGAAGTTATGTTTAAATAAAATTTATTTTGTGCTAATTACTAAATTCTCTGTGTTATTAATAACTTAAGTACATTTCATTTATTCTTAGTTCTGACTATAGATTTCTAGGCTAGTAATTTTCACAGTGCTAATATATTGTTATCGTTGGACAAAAAAAAAAAAAATTAATAATATATTGTTATCATTCATATTTCATATTCAGAACTGAATTAGATACTAGTTATGTAGACAAATAAATGAATTCTATATGTATTGTCAACTAACTCCTGTAAAACATATACTATATGCTTATGGTTAGCAAATATGATATTCTAAAAAAGAACCCACGTTAATAAACAGATGAATACCAATGATCTGTACTACAAAAAAAAAAATAAGGATAAGAAAATTAGTTACTTTAAAGCGTTGCGGAACAATAATTAATTAACCATATATTTCTTAAATAATTTCTTAAACTCTACCGTTCCATATTTATGTGTAATGTGTGCGGATGTGTGTGTGTGTGTTACTACTTCCTACTAAATGGAAGTAGTAACACACACACACATCCGCTTACTAGTGTGGATAAATTGGATAAATTGACAATAAAGTGGATAAATTGAACCAGAGTTGATTAGATATCAAAGAATCGATGTTCTTACTAGTTAAAGTTTCCCACTTGGTACATTTGATATTTATTTATCCACTTTATTGTCATGGAGGAGAGCATAAGCCGCATAACTAAGAACAATCTATCTAGATAATATGGTCCTATATTATATAATGTGAATCTATATTCCTTTAGATATCATAACACGGAGTGGACCCTTTTTAATGATAAGTTTGGAGAAAGCCAATGATCCATTATAAGTTGATAGTTTATTTTATTTTAAAAATGATTGATACTTTTTTTACTTTAACTTGGTACTTTTACTAATACTATTGTACTACTATTTACCTACTATAGTGTTTGAGAAATACTTGAATGAATATTTCTTTAATGAACTTGTTAAGCTCTACTTATAAAAAACAAAATCAAAGGGGAAGTCGATCCGAATAATTGCATATTAATTGAAGTGACTAAACTCAACCCGACCCATTAATGCTTGACCTCACCGGACCGTGACTGGTTGTCCTAATTTATAACTCCACTTCACTGCACCCATATAGTAACACCCAAAGCTCCTCAACGTGGACGCATGTGGGCTGAGTGAACCATGTGGGACCATTTTATGAAAAGGAATCTGAACCGTCCATCCTCATGGCGTGCGGGACCCACGAACCGTCTTTTTCATCGGCGCAACCTGGCGAGTCAGGGCTCGGTGCAATGTACTTGAACCGGACACGTTGCACGTGCACACAGACAAAACTCACGTGTGGTCAAAAGGTCAGAGCATGAAAGTGAAAGGCAAGCTGTGTGACCACGTGGAGGCGGTCGGAACCATCGGTACTTGGTCAAGCCCTTATCCAATCACACTCTTCCTCCTCCTTCTATTTGTAACTTAGCCCATATCAATTAACTTTTTTTTCTACTTGAAGTTCACTTCTTTTGCCCGTATTTTATACTGTATTTCTCAAAAAAAACAATTATAAAGTGAAATTCTTCTTTACGTAATTAATCAGCAAAAAATATAATTTTCCCAAGATATTTAAATTACTACCGGAAATGTATTGACAATGTCACAAATTTTAAAAATGAATGTGTGTTTTCAAAATCGTGGAAGCTGTTTAACATGACATTATAAGTTTATAACCACTACTTTCTTTTGCCTTAGTCAAACACACACACATATTGTACCAAAAGAGAATTGTTACACCATGGATTTGGCTCAAGGCAAAATCCTACTCCCAGCCCATTAAACAAGAAGGCCCAGCTCATTATTTTCCTAACTAAGTTTGGTTACTTTATATCCTAATATAGTTACTTTGTGCTCATGAAGGGTTACTTTATGAACATATGGTTAAAATGGAACCATATGAATCAAAATCCCTAATCTCAATGTACTATATATATAGTTGTACCATCATTTGTGTACAACTAAGTTGAAATACACGACACCTTTTTAACAAAGTACACATTGTTCTGCCGAGTGCACTTATTCTCTTAAGAATACAACTTTCCCTCTCGGTTACTGTTCATCCGAGCATACCTTTTCATTCTCATCAAAGTTTTCATTTCCGTTTATCAAAGAATCCCCGAACCTATTACAAATTTAGTGTCGATCCCAATCTGAGCATCAACATTTGGCGCGCCAGGTAGGGGGATTTGCTCATCTTTCTCACAAATCTTCCAGAGGATATCTTTTTATGCTACAATGGATCTTAACAAGGAAGCTAGCATAAGAACACATTCCTCGGGAACAAGCGTTCAGGGTACTAACACTCCGGTGGCCCAACGAGCGACCCTTGTTCCCACGCAGGGAAATCCTAACACCGTGAACATGGAGAATCTCACTCTCATCCCCAGCAAGCACGACCTGCCCGCTGGTCCGACCAGTCCCGGAGACAATCTATCTCCGCTTCCGAGCCGAGCATGCTTCGAGGAAAGCGAAACCAATACACGGAAGCCACGAGGAGTCCTAATGATCATGGGGGGTTTCGACCTGACCCACAGTTCCGTCAGATCCCTCAAGCAGCACGAGAAGAGGGCGACAGTCAATCAGGACCACCTCGCAAGAACCAAGACAGACATGCCAATCATCTTCAGCGAGGAAGATGCCGAGCATCTCGTTATGCCCCACAACGACCCGCTCGTAGTCACACTAAAAATCAACAATTGTGAAGTGAGTAGAATCCTAGTCGACACTGGGAGTTCGGTCAACTTAATCTTTAAGGAAACCCTGAAGAAAATGGGGGTCTCGGTCGATCGAATCAAGCCAGGCTCTCAACCCTTGACAAGTTTTGGCGGCACAACTACCACGGCGGTCGGATCGATCAGGCTAACAGTATATTCGGGCGATACCTCCCGAGACACAAAGTTCATGGTCGCAGAAAAACCAGCCGTGTACAACGCGATCGTGGGAACCCCCTGGCTATTCTCCCTCCGAGCGATAGCCTCAGTCTATCACCAGTGCGTTAAATTCCCGACCTCAGCCGGAGTCTTCACTATCTGAGGAAGCCAAAAGATGGCTCGTACGTGTTTCATCACCGAGAAGCATCTACGAATGGCTAATTTCTATGTCAATCCTATCGGCGAAGCCAGTTCCCCCGAGCCCAAACAAGAGTCTACGACCCAAGTAGGCATCGACCAAGCTCACCCCGCTCGTACGATAAGTATCGGATCCGAGCTCGACGCGCCCATTCGGGCCGAGCTGATTAGTTTTCTAACCAAGAACGTCAACACCTTTGCCTGGACAATTAACGACATGAAGGGCATTAGTCCAGAGGTCGCATGCCACAAACTCAATGTCAATCCGATATACAAGCCGATCAAGCAGAAGCGAAGAAAGCTCGGACCCGAGCGGGATAGGGCCGTAAACGACGAGGTAGCTAAACTTCTCGAAGCTGGGTCTATAGCGGAAGTCCAATACCCCGAATGGTTAGCTAATCCAGTCGTCGTCAAGAAGAAGAATGGCAAATGGAGAGTCTGCGTAGACTTCACCGATCTGAACAAGGCATGCCCAAAAGACAGCTTCCCGTTCTCACATATAGACCGAGTAGTCGAGGACACAGCAGACAACAAACTGCTCTCGTTTATGGATGTATTTTCGGGTTACAATCAGATCGCAATGCACCTTGACGATCGCGAGAAAACCGCCTTTATCACCGATCGAGGAACGTATTGCTACCGAGTCATGCCCTTCGGTCTAAAGAACACGGGAGCGACCTACCAGCGTTTTAGTTAACAAAATGTTCGCCAATCAACTGGGCAATACTATGGAGGTCTACATCGACGACATGCTGGTGAAGTCCTCAAAGGCAACCGACCATGTCGGCCATCTCAAAGATTGCTTCGAAATACTAAACCTCTACGGGATGAAGCTGAACCCGACAAAATGCACGTTCGGGGGTTACCTTCGGAGAATTCTTCGGCTACATCATGACCAAACGAGGAATCGAGGCTAATCCCAAGCAGATCTCGGCAATCAAAGATCTCTCCTCACCAAGGAACAAACGACAAGTCCAACGCTTAACCGGTCGGATTGCTGCACTAAACCGGTTCATCTCCCGCTCGACTGATCGAAGTCTTCCCTTTTACCAACTCTTGCGAGGAAACAAAGAATCCGTCTGGAACGACGACTGCGAGAAGGCGTTCAAAGACCTGAAGTCGTACCTGACGACCCCCCAGTCTTGGCCAAGCCAGAGCCAGGAGAAACCCTATACCTTTACGTGTCACTAACGGAAGCGGCCGTGAGCAGGGTTCTCGTTCGAGAGGATCGGGGAGACCAACAACCAATTTTCTATGTCAGCAAGTCCCTCGATGGCGCTGAATCGCGATATCCCACCTTGGAAAAATTTGCTCTCGCCGTGATCATGTCCTCTCGAAAATTATGCCCATATTTCCAGTCCCACACCATCGCGGTCATGTAATCACAACCGCTCCGCACGATTTTGCACAGTCCGAGCCAGTCCGGGCGTATAGTGAAGTGGGCAATCGAACTCAGCGAGTACGATATTGAATTCAAGAATCGAACCAGCGCCAAATCGCAGGTTCTGGCTGATTTCATCACCGAGTTGCCCCCATATAAGGCTATACTTGAACCGCAGAAGGCCGAGTGGACCCTCTACATCGACGGCTAAGTCTCGCAACAGGGCGCAGGAGTAGGAATCCGCCTTACCTCTCCCACTGGGGAAGTCCTAGAACTATCATTTCGACTGGATTTCCTAGCCACCAATAACAAAGCCGAGTGGGATGCCTTCATCGCCGGGATACGACTGGCCAAAGCGATCGGAGCACGAAGAATCCATGCCTACATCGGCTCCCAACTCATAACAAACCAACTCAATGGCGATTACGACACGAAGAGCGAGCGTATGGAAGCGTTTAGGAAACTAACCGAGGACCTGATCCTCTGGAATTTGAATTGCTTCAGGATCACCCAGATCCCCAGAACGGAAAACGCCAACGCCGATGCACTCGCTACGCTCGCCTCAAGTTCAAAGTCCAAGGCGAGCCACACTATTCCAATGGAAACCATCTCGGATCCTAGCATATACCTACCAAGAGGCAATAACAGGATCATGACTGTCACCGACGACGATGACGATGGGCCCCAGCCCCCAGAGGAAACCTCATCCACTGTCCCAAAGCCCACTCTTGACTGGAGGAAAGTGATCATCGAGTACATATAGCAAGGCGTAGCGCCGGCTAATAAATGGGCTGCCCGCAGGCTTCGAACCAAAGCAGCCCATTATGTGATGATTGAGAACTAACTGTACCGATGGAGTGCAGCCGAATCACTGCTAAGCTGCATCGCCGATGAGGAAGTCGAAGCCGTAATACTCGAGTCCCACGAAGGGGGAGGCGGAAACCACTCGGGTTCTCGAACGCTCGCCCTAAAAATAAAAAATTTGGGTTACTTCTGGCCAACTATGCCTAAGGATTGTGCCGACCATGTCCGTTGTTGTGAGAAATGTCAGCACCATGTCCCAATAATCAAAGCGCCAACAGAGGCGCTCACAGCCGCCACCATAGCTTACCCGTTTATGCGTTGGGCGATGGACATCATCAGTCCCTTTCCGAAGTCGAGGCAGAAGCGGTTTGTAATAGTCATAACCGACTATTTCACGAAATGGGTTGAAGCCGAAGCGTACGCAATAATACGAGCAAACGATGTCCAAAACTTCGTATGGAAGTTCCTCATATGCCGGCATGGACTCCCATACGAGATCATCGCGGACAACGGATCTCAATTCATCTCTAAGACATTCGAAGGCTTTTGCTCCAAATGGGCTATCCGCTTCAACAAATCTACGCCAAGAAACCCGCAGGGAAACGGGCAAGCCGAAGCCACGAACAAAGCCATCATATCCGAGCTCAAAAAGCGCCTCGACGACAAGAAAGGACTCTGGTCGGACGAGCTTGATGGGGTCTTGTGGTCACTTCGAACAACCCCCCGGGAATTAACACAAAGGACACCCTTCTCGCTCGCCTACGGACTCGAGGAGATGGCCCCAGCCGAAGCCTGCGTACATAGTTTGCGTCAGGAAGTCATGACTGGCAATCTCGACCATAATGACCAAATGCTCCTTGATAATCTGGACTTTTTCGGGGAGGAACGCGACGCAGCACTCCTCCGAATCCAAAACTACCAGCAGTTGGCGGTTCGATACTACAACAAGCGAGTCCGGAGCCAGAGTTTCGCTGGTTGTGACCTTGTATTACGAAAAGTATAAGAGAATACCAAGGAGAAAAATGCCGGGAAGCTCGTAGCCAATTAGGAAGGCTCGTATCAAGTCCACGACATCGTCCGCCCGGGCGTATATCGGCTGATGACGATGAGCGGAGAAGCCCTCGAGCGATCATGGAATTCGAACACGCTCAAATGCTATGACCGTTTTAACATGATCCAAGTCCCCTCGGCATGCCACCTAAAGCCCATCAGCCAAACATCTTATGCTTTTACTCGTTTCTGAACGACTCGCTCTCGCTAATCTCTGGATGACTTGTCTAGCTAAGCATCTTATGCTTCCACTCGTTTCCGAACAACTCGCTCTCGCTTATCTCCGGGTGACTTTTCTAGCTAAGCATCGTATGCTCCTACTCGTTTCCGAATGACTTGCTCTCGCTCATCTCCGGATGACTTGTCTAGCTAAGCATCTTATGCTTCTACACGTTTCCGAACGACTCGCTCTCGCTCATCTCCAGATGACTTGTCTAGCTTTTACTCTGTAATCTAAACTACGTCAGGCTTGATCCCTACTTAACAGGTACGTAGGCAGCTTCCTCGGAAGTCCAGCTATAATCAATAAAAATATTCATTAACTGAAAAATCGGTCCAAACCCGAACAGCTCCGTGCTCACTTACACCGATACTCTGATCAAGTACTCGGTCAATAAATCATCCTCGGGGGGCCCATCATAGCTAAACCCGAGCGGGAATCTACCCGAGCGTAGGCGGCTTCTCCGGAAGTCCAGCAAAAATAAACTCCTAGATATTACCACCGATCCGTTCGAATTCTAAAAAGCTCCGCGCTCATTCCCATCAATACTCTGGCCAAGTACTCGATCAATAGGTCATACTCGGAGGCCCACCATAGCTAAACCCGAGTAGGATCAAAAGCCGGGCCACAACCCGCATGTGTCTCGCACAGATGCAGTAGTGAAATAATCTACTGGCCGAACTCGGAAAGTCCACCACAACTTTTTTGAATATGTCAAAAAGCCGGGGCCAGTCCCGCATGAGTTCCTTAGAACGTGTAAGAACTTTAAGCCGAACACTTCTCGCACGCTTAACCACGAGGCAGACTTTAGTCGTAAGCCGGGTTCCGACCCGCAAACGACTCGATCTGACCACTCCATCGCGCAAGCCCGGTCGGATCAAAATCAAAGTAACCCAGGGACGAGCTCGCTGGACGAACAAATCAATGCCTAAGCTTTAAAACTTAGACGCATTAAGAACATACGAAAATGCCTAAGCTTTAAAACTTAGCCACCATGCACAATCTCCCTCATAGCTCCCTGGGAGAACACTCGCTCTGGGAACGAATTCATATTCCCCTTCGGGGAAATCTATCAGCTGAATCACCTCAATCTTTCTCTGATAGTCGTCAAAGCTGGCCTGAACCTACTCAGAATCAACATCGATCCCGTACGCCGATATCATGTCAAGTTGCATCTTGATCTGGCTAGCAATACTATTAAGATGAGCGTACTCCAGCCGCTCAACACAATATCTACGGGCTCGGTCGAGAGAGGATTGCGCCTGCCTGATCAGCTCGGTGCGGACCCACTCAGCAGCTGTCTTGGCACAAGATAGACTATGCTCTCTCCGAGAAGACCGTAGACGGGGTACCTGCGTTCAGACGTGCTCGATCAACGCAGTATTCACCTCTTCGGCTCTTTGGAGACGCTCCCTGGCATCTTTAAACCTCGCCTCCGCGTGTCTCCTCTCTTTCCTCTCTGCCTCATATTGCTTGGTGACATCCTCCAACAACCTTGACCGCCCCGCGGAGTACTCTTTCAACTTCTCGAGCTCCTTCGAGATGCCTCCGGATTTCAGCGACTCGTTCTCTTTAACGAGCGATTCGATGCGAGCCTTGTCGAAGTCCCTCTCCTCCTTCATCGTACGCTCCCTCCTCATGGCGTCGTCAAATCGCTTCCCGACCTACTCACTTTCCTGCCTACTCGCTCACTCGGACGACGTGCCTGTAGGATCTTAACCTCATTGGTTCTGATGCTTGATCAACAAACGGGCATGTGTCTCGTTTGTACTCTTTTTCCCTTATCTTTGGTTTTATCCCAATGGGTTTTCCAAAGAAAGGTTTTTAATGAGTCAAATGAGTCATATCCAAATCACCCATCTGATGATCCGAACCGGGCCAAAATCTTCAGAAAATGTCCAGCCCGGTGTACCTTGGTCGTCTGAACGAGCGGGAAAACCCCTGAGAGAAAGGACGAACCTGATCTTCCTGCTTTCCTGCCTGCTCGCCTATTCTCGACGAACTCGGCAAGCTCGATTCGCCGACTCGGGGGGGGGGGGGGGGGGGGGGGGTGCTACTGTTACACCATGGATTTGGCCCTAGGCAAAATCCTACTCCCATCCCATCAAGCAAGAAGGCCCAGCTCATTACTTTGCTAACTAAGCTTGGTTACTTTATATCCTAGTATAGTTACTTTATGCTCATGAAGGGTTACTTTATGAACATATGGTTAAAATGCAACAATATGAATCAAAAGCCCTAATCTCAATGTACTATATATATAGTTGTACCATCATTTGTGTATAACTAAGTTGAAATACACGACACCTTTTTAACAAAGTACACATTGTTCTGCCGAGTGCACTTATTCTCTTAAGAATACAACTTTCCCTCTCGGTTACTGTTCATCCGAGCATACCTTTTCATTCTCATCAAAGTTTTCATTTCCATTTATCAAAGAATCCTCGAACCTATTACAAATTTAGTGTCGATCTCAATCTGAGCATCAACAAGAATGCATATATTACTTTAAGCGTTAGAGCTACGTGCCAAAGAAGCACAAATTGTATGTCTATGAGACTATAAATACGACGACGACAAAAAAAAAAAAAAAAAAAAGCGAGAGGCTCGTAACGAGATGGTCCTAAAGTTTTAATATGACCCATTTCTCTCCAATTTATATATGTACCAATCGGTGGGTTAATACGTCCAGTAATCGCATAGAATCAAATACTCAAATTTATAACTCACCGCATACTCCTCATAAGATAACTTGATGTCTCGATCTTTGTGTTCTTGATAATTTAAGAGTTATTTTAATCGGCTACCATGGAATATATCAATTCTAGTTATTCTAACATAAGCTGATTAAAAATTATTAAACGTGATAAGGGTGCAGATTGTTTGGAAAACGTAATTCAAATGTAGTTTTGTGAGGTCCGGACAACATTAAAGAAAGGCCATGAAACTTAAATAAGCTATTTTGGGGTTTTTATTTTGTTTTATAATATTAGTTGTTTTGACAATACTAGATACTTTTAACTTTATTAAATATTGTGTGACCAATAATATTTTGCAGTTTTTTTTATAATTGGTTAAACTGTTTTTAATATATATTTTAAATCTAAAAATAGTTTCTTAATATTCGCGATATTCGTTAAAATATCTTATATTATGAAACAGAGGGTTATATCTTAACTCCTTTATCAAAAAGTTAATACCCTACTCGATATGACACCATTTTAATTAAATAACTGAAAATTGCTAAGACGGCCAAAACTTTGATGATTACGGGACAACCTTTTAATCAGTATGCTTATTTGTATTTTATTTGCTTTTTTATATGTCAAAAGTACCACGCGCCAATTATATATAGTGCCAATACCATGGACGTCATTTCCCTATATTTCTTCCTTTTCTTTTTTTTTGATAAAAATTTCCCTATATTTCACCTAGGGCTGGGCGTTTTAACCGAATCCGATTACCGAACCCGAATCCAAACCGAAAAACCCGAACCGAATCCAAACCGAACATATATAATACCCAATCGGGTTTTAATTTCTTAAGGTACGGGTACCCGATTTTTTTTTAATTTTTTTTTAGTGATTAGGGTTGGATGTCATAGATTAATTGGTCAGTATTAGTAATAACCTAGAGTATGATTTCAATTTATAAACTAGTGAAAAGTTTTCTTATTGAAATTGAAAAATTTTCTTATCTAAATTGAAAAGTTTAGATTAATGGAGATAGTTGCAGCTTAGTCAATAAGCAATAAACGGATTTCGTCGATTTTGAGTGATTTGTTTTAAAATTTGGAGATAATTCCGGTAAAACCGTTCCTTTATACTTCTCTGTTTTCACATTGTTCTTAAAAATTATAACTTATTCATTCATATGTTGCTTCGATTTTTTGACTTGATTGAGCATTGTTCCTTTACACTTTATATGTTCATTTTTAAATCTATTTTTTTTATTACGGTGCTATTTCGGGTTTCGAAAAAAAAAAAAAACTATTTCGGATATAATTCGGGTATACCCGAAATATCCAAACCCGAACCGAACCGAACCCGAATATATGTAATACCCGATCGGGTATTATATCTCCAAACATCAGGTACCCGATACCCGAAATACCCGACCCAAACACCCACCCCTAATTTCACCAATACAAAAGTTTACATCTCGACATATTCCAACCTCCGTGGTACTTCATGAACGTTTTTTATATATCAAAGTCTAAAGCAAGCAAGTTCGGTGAATTCAACATTAAAAAAATGCTAGCTGTTTACTGAAATTTCACTTCAAATTTCAGAATGCGTCATATCAAGAACTCTCCAAATGGGTTGAGCCTCAGTGAAAGATTAAACATAGTAATTTGTATTTTTAAGATATTATTTATATTTATTTTTAGTTGATATTATGGATGTTTAAATTCTTGGGAAAAAAAAAAGACAATGAACAAGTCTAATCAAGGTCCTTAAATCAAATTACCTATCAAGTCACACTTTATTTAGTTTGTCGCACAGAATCCAATGTCCCGTTTCTCTGCTTTTTATATAAGTAGAAATATATAAATTGGGTTTTAGAATAATATTATCTAGTTCCATTGTCCAACCATTTTAGAGCCCTAATCAAAACTAAAATATTATCTTTGACAAAAATAATTATAGTGACGTTCTAATTATATGATATGTTGATATATGGTTATTAGGATTACAAAACTAATGTCAATTTAATGGGACAACAAAAATTATAAATTTACATCAATTTAGTAGATAATGGTAAACCCACATGATACCCATCAAATTGTATATGGTTGAATACACATAAAACAGAAAACATTTTGGTTAAGAAAGAAATATAAACATTAGAATATATACATAGAATGAATTAAATGTTAATCTATCATTACAAAGGAAAATTAAAAAAATTAAAAAAAAAAAATCTAATTCATTGTTTAGAGCATTTCCAATGTATTACACCATATTTTACACTAAAATGGTGTTGAGTTTTCTCCAATGTATTACACCATTTTCTATACAAAAAAAAATTCTAAATTTATTCTTTTACAAATTTTTAAATTAACCCTTCTACCTTTTTTTAGTTAAATCAATTATGAAATAATTTAAATTTAACATTAAATATAAAAATATGATATATCATATAAAATAGAGGTTTGTATAATAGATTTTGGTTCAATCATCATAAACATATTAGATTTGGGTTTAATTGTCATCATTTATATATGTATCTCACTAAATTTAAAATTATTTATAATTTAAAAGATCAATTTTATAAATAAAAAGGTTCAACACCATTTTGGTGTAGAAAATAGTGTTGGATTGGAGAAGATTTTATACAAAAAAATGAGATTTGGTGTAGAATTGATGTTGGATTGAAGATGCTTTTAGATAGTTTATGCTATAGACCGGCTCTTTCTAGTTCTAAAGGAGTATATATATATATATAATTACTACACATGGAAATAATCTTGTTTGATGCTACATGATTCCCTTTTACTATATTGACAAAATAAAATTTATTAAGGATTATTTAACTCTTACGACTTTGACAGTTTGACTTGACATTTCATCCCATATATAATTTAATAGGATGAAATTGTATTCTATTGCTCCTATTTATTTGGAGAACTTGGTATCCCAAATATATACCTATATATCACTATAATAATAATATGTGTATAGTAGTTTTTTACTAACATAATGACGGTCACAACTTAAAGAGAAGTAGTAAAAAAAATCAATCAAATTAGTGGTCTCCACTAGATTTATAAATAAATTCAAAAAAGCAGTTTGTGATCAATCAGAAATTACGGGTCAACTTTTTCGATAATGCCCAATCCATTCTCACACCTTTGGCGACTTGTGAGCTGCCACCACCCCATCCACCAATTTTTAGAATATGTTTTAATTACAAAGCCGGAAAACAAAACAAAACAAAATGTCTTTTGACTCTTTTCAGAAATTTATGTCTCTTTCATTGTTTTCTAGTCATTTTGAATTCGAGCAAGCCAAGTCATAGTCTTTTTTTTTTTTTTTCAACAAACTCCATATATTAAATCACATTTGATGGTTTTCAACAAACTCCATATATTAAATCACATTTGATGGGTAGAAACATCCCGAAATCGGGTATTTTCTACTGATACGTCGAGATCTACATGGGAAAATATAAGGTTACGAGCTCGTGCCGCTTTTGCAAGGGCATCCGCACGGTCATTACAAGAACGAGAAATATGGGATAACTGAAAGGAGATAAAGTGATTTTTAAGTTCTACGAAGTGATCTAGCTCAGACTGGAAAGCTGGCCAGTCTATCGGATCGTCGGTCATCTTCAAAAGATTTGAGCAATCTGTCTCGAATCGGGCTCTAAGAACACGTTTCTTGACCAGACATTCCATTGCCCAGAGGAGTCCCTCGAACTCTGCATGTAAGGCTGAAAGGCTCCTTCGGCATCCCTGATTGCCGGTGTGTGTTTGGCCTAAGGTGTCGGTGAGACACCATCCGAGGCCGTTAGTGGGCCCTAGATCTGTCTAAGATGCGTCCACTTGGCAGATCGGAATACTTGGGTGCTCGGATCGGAAGTTATCTCCAATCTCGGTAGAAAATTCTTCCTCCCCGTCTTCTTCGTCTCTAACCAAATTCGCATTTCGCCAGCTTTCTTCCTCTAGCTGGGCTACTTGGAGCGTGGTCGCGGCTGATACATTCTTCCCATTGAAGAGTTTGTCGTTTCTAGCCTTCCAAATGAACCAAATGATCTACGGGAATGTATCCCTTTGTGGTTTGGGGAGACCTTTTTCTTTTGCCCTCCAAGTCATAGTCTATACATAATTTTGTGAAGTAAAGAAAACCCATGAAACCAAAGACACGTGAATGTATCTATATATGCTCTCTCTTTTTTTTGTCTGTCAAGATTTATATACATACTTTTTGAAATACATAAAATGGTTGGTTTTACAGAAAAATCTTTATCCAACCATTTAGAAAGTTTAACTCCAGTAATTTCACTTCAATAGCTAAGAAAATTCTATTTGTCGAAAAATCGATTAATTTTTACAAACTTTGATTTTTTTTTGGGTTATTAAATTTTTTGCCTCAACTGAAATCTTTATCCACCTATTTGGTTAAAATGTATTGGGAAAACGGTCATTTAAATACTGAACTTTTCGGATTGCGCCACTTTAAGTACGAACTTTGTGTTGAGCCGATTAAGTTACATACTTGAGTTGACTGAACAACATTAGGTATATAATTAGTCAACACTAATTTTTGTGTCAGAACCGTTAAATGGCGTTTACTGTGTTCGTTAATACAAAACGGCGTCGTTTTGTAAACAGAAAAACACTAAAAAAACCTCGCAGGAAGTCCGATCCCATTGACGCATTCCGTCGAACACCTCGTACTCATCTTCTTCATTGCCTCTGCTATTCACAATCTCTTGTTCGTTTTGCGTGGACAGACAAATGGGTCTCAAAGATCGAAGAAGTTGCCGAGATTCAAGCACATTCACTGATTCTTCCACACATTTATCCCACGTATTCTCCACCATTTCAACTAATTTTCAGAAAATAAGGAAGTTTTGTGCTTTTAAGCGAATTTAAAGATGGTTAGGTGAAAGCAGAGGACTTGAAGCTTCTGCCACTGCAATGGCGTCAGTAAAACCCTACTTATACATGTCTATAGAATCCATAGAGAAAGAAATGAGAAAATCACATTGAATTTGGAAAAGATTTATTTAACCAGAAAAGAAAAAGAAAAAAAAATCCCAGCATTTAGTAATTTGCCTGAAGAAGATGGTGTGTTGAAGGTTAATCACGTGCAAGTCACATGATGTGGTTTGTTCCGGTTCATTTCACCGAGTCTTCTTTCCGAGTCGCCGCCATGCTCGTCCCCAAACTCCGAGAAACCGATTGGATCTTCTCCACTGAATCCGGCCATCTCCAGTTCCTCCTTAACCTTCCAAACTTCTCTCGGCTAATACTGATCGGCGATAATCCCGACGACGACGGCTCCGATTTCCCTCCGGTGCATTCTCCGCCTCCTCCGGTCCACTCTCCACCACCACCATCACCTATCTACTCTCCTCCTCCTCCAATTTTCTCACCAACACCACTCCCACCAGCAAAATCTCCAACACTAAATGCTTCAAAAGAATTTTTTTTGGAGATATAGGAGTACGATTATATCGTGCCGCAAGTTTCTTAGTTCTCATCTCTACGGAAAATCGATTGAAGAAGAGGAATCAACAAAGAGTGATTTTCAGATTTTAGAAGAAGAAGAAGAGAAATTGATACAAAAAATTAGGGCTTTCAGATTGTGAATTGGGGATTTTTACCCCTTTCTCGTGTAAACAACGTCGTTTTGTATTAACGGACACAATAAACGCTGCTCTGACACGAAAATTAGTGTTGACTAACTATATACCTAATGTTGCTCGGTCAACTCAAGTATGTAATTTAATAGGCTCAACACAAAGTTCATACTTAAAGTGGCGCAATTCGGAAATATCAGTATGACCGTTTTCCCAAAATGTATTTACAAAGTAAAAACTAAAAAGTGATTCATTGATTAGAATTAACTGTTTAAAAGGGAGGAAGCAACATGGGCAAATTGCCAATTTGGTTTGATAACGTGGCCCACATGTTTACCTGACCATTTTGGAGTTTCTGAGTTAGTGTCGAAAGCTTTGGGCCCATAAAGTAGACCCCACACAAGACAGGACAAAAACTTCTTTAGAAGTCATCCACGTAGACATCACGATGTGGAGATCTAACCACGTGTGTACAACCGTGACGTGGACGGTCATGATAAGTATTTGGAGAAATCTGAAAATATTCATTTGTCTATTGTATATTAAAGTAGGCTTATATTTGGCCCAATAAAACACCTGCCCATTTGTTAAAAAAGCCCAATAATTTTGACGACCGTCTAGAATCTTACTCGCCGGATCGTATTCCTTCCTCAGGCGACAGATCTGAGGATCACCGAGAATCTGTCATCTCCGACGAAATTCCGATCTGGGGTAAGTTGATTCCATTTCGCGCGTGTTCTATCTTAGCAGAGATTGCTTCATAACTCGAAGCTGATACTTTATTCGTTTAATCGAATCGTAGGATGCTCGAGTTACGCATTAGAGAATGCTCTTGTGTCTTATTGTCTTCATAATCACTGTGCCTTGTTACAGCCATGAGAGTCTGTTAGTGTTCTTTAAAACCTCACATTACCCAGATTTTTTTTGTTTTCAATCTGGATTCCTTATAGAAATAATGTTATGATCTTAGGTTTGATGAAAAAACCTTATATGCTGGGAAGGAACTATGGAAAGAGACTATGCCATTACAATATGGATCTAGAGTTTACAAATTGGAAGGTCTTAAATCAAATTCTTGGTATGAAGTCAAGATTTCGTACCCAGCTTCTGTATGTCAAATTTGTTCTCTTGTTCTTGCTTTTTTTTTTTTTTTTTTGGTTTCCATGTTTTGTTGTGCTTGTTGAAAATCTTAGCTTTTTGTATTGTGTAATAGATACCGGCTGTATTTTCGCTGCAACTATCGAGAAACGGTGTAACGGGTTTTAAGCTAAACCAGTTGAGGAGATTACTAAACACGGAGAAGTTGATCTTCAAAACCGAAAGTCTCGAAGAAGCTTATAGCAAGGTATTTGCCTAGAACTTAGAAAGAAGCAGGATACAAGTTCTTGAGCTTTTTTCCTTCTTCTGATTTATAGGATGGATTGTATGTTTTGGTGACGGTGGAGCCTGAAGGCATCGTCGCTATACCAAATTTTAAAGAACGGTCGTTCATTATTTACAACATAGGCAAGCTTTGTTTACTTTTATTAAGTTACTACTATCATCAGTCTTCTTTTTTTTTAATACATAAAACTTGTAGTGAGTGAAGTGTTTCTTCTAAAGTTTAAAACTCTCATGGTAACAGTTTGTGAAGAACAACTCTTGGGAATCGCGTACTCATGCCGGTCAGTGGTGGTTTTAGTAGTTTTGTGCCTCGTGGTTGCGTTGATTCTTCCTCGGTTTCTCCCATCTTATCATCTAATCAAAGATGGAGATCGTGACCGGTAATAATGCTAGTTACTTTGTTTATACAGAGTAACTAGCATTATTAATAAGAAGCATTTGGTTAGTATACAGATGTTTTGTTAGTTGTTAGTTACTCTGTGTAGCTTTTTGTGTTTGTTCATCTAAATCGGCTTGGATTTGGGCGTTTAATGTGAGTTATGTTAGATTTGATATGAGTTAGGTACTGTGGGTCGTCTTCATGTTTTTGTTGGAAATTTGACGCTGATTTTTTTGGGGACAATTCGACATGTTCTTGCGTATATGTCATGTAATTTAGATTTCCAGAATCTAACACAGCTATAATTTACAAGACATTAATTAGTCTCCAGTTAGACGATATGTATCTCTTTTACGACAGCTAGATGCCAACGAACATCAAATGATTTAAAAAATGGAAGGCTTAAGTCTAAAACAACATACAATAAATAAATCACGACTTATATTAGACTAGTTTTATTGCATGGGCTACATAAACATTAAATATAAAATTATTTTGATTCATATAGTTACTTTTAAGTTACATCCACCTAAACTTATAATATGTACACATATATGTCAACTGCAACAGTGTGGTTTCTTTGTTTCGTCTATGGAAATGATTGAATCCAACGCTTGTGATAAAGAAGAGGGTCACTCCCATGGTTTCAGGTTAATCGTGTTTGAGTTCTCCTCTTAATTATAAGCTTTTTTGACAATCTGAAAGAGAAATCATATGTAACGTAAGAAAAATATTTTTTTTTAAAAAAGAAAGAAAAATCGTAAAGAAAATAATGGAGCATATAGGGCTATACGCTACTATATTGTAAACATGCTACAAAAAAATGAAAAAAAAATAGAAACCCGAATAGTCTATCAAATATAAAAATCCATAAATAGTTATCAACATTTATTAGTAACTTAAGAATAGTCCAAAATTTTGGATAGTCAAAACTCGAAACAATGGTATGAAGTCAAACTCGAATCCTGTTCGTGGAACTTGTATGTTAAGGCTGGAGTCAAATAACAAAACAAAAACAAATATATTAGGACATACACTTTAGACTATGGATATGCTGGTATATGCTTAAGTTCAAGTATCTTTAAACTAAATTGAGTAAAACTAAAACTTAATATCAAGTCAAATACACAAAAAACTAAATAAATAAAAAAGTAGAACTAATGAGACCCAAAATAAACTGGACCTAGAAAGTATCAAGAGCCAAAATTGAAACATCGTAGCAAACAAATGCTTTTAATCATTCTCCAAATTCCACATGTTCGCGTGCGAGTGGAAGAAGATACAATTGTAAGCAAATACCAAACTGATAAAAAAAAAGAACATAATTTGATAACATAATCCATAGTTAGAAGACTGAAGATTCTATATGCAACCAAATATCCAACAATGGTAAAATCTTCTCATATATGTATTTGAAAAGGAACTCAAATATTCCAATACCTCTTTGGACTTCTTCTAAACATGGACCTTTGAGTTTTCTTTTTGTCTATCTCAATCTCGTGTACTATGTATCGCATCATCTTCTTATAGGATGTTTAACAAAAAAAAAAAAAACATTTGGGTATGAAATTTGAATAAAACACTGGATCAAAGAATATAAATGATCAACGAAAAATTTGTTTTGTAACTACATGGAGAAAGCAAGTACAAAGGGCGAGACATACCTATATATAAATTTTCGCCACAGTCTCTCATCTGCTTCTTTTAATAGTTTTTTTGCTAGGAGCTTCTCGTAACACTACAAAAAAACAAAGCAAAATCTGACAGCATTTCCGACGGATTACACCCGTCATAAATTATACCGAGGCAATTTCGACAAATTCAGCTCCGTCAGAATTCTATCGGTTATTTTCTCGACGAAAAATCGACTGCAAAAGTTTAATCAGAGTTTCCTACGGAAATCCTACAATTTTTTTACTTAAACTTGACCAATGATTGTCCGTCGGAAATTCGTCAGTTCGCTTTTGTCGAATTTCTGACCACTACCGACACTGGAACAGATCCACGAACATAAATTTGAGTTTCTGACGGTTTTTGTGTCGGAAATCCGCCGATTCGTATAAGTATAACAACTATCAGACACTCTTCCATTCATTTCTCACCCAAAAAGTCAGAGCAAAAGAGTGAAAATGACTTCTTCTTCTTTAAATACGTTCAATTATTTTCGAGCATGGATGGATAAACCGATGAGAGATGAAGCGAGTAGATTGGTAACAGAGGAGTATGAGGCTGAGATTAAGACTTTTATGGAATTTCTTGGGCAAAATTCGCAAACTATGAAAAAGGTAAATTTCGTTGTCCTTGTGTGAATTGTATGAATCGGCAGAGAGGAACATATAAAGGTGTATATGGGCATTTGTATAATCATGGATTTATGTCGACTTACAAAATTTGGTATGCACATGGAGAAACTGAAGAGATGGTAGATTATGGTAGTTATAGTGCACCTTGTGCAACTGATATTATTGAAGAAACACAAATAGAACCTCCTAGCATAGGTATGGTACATATGGTCAATGATAAGTTTCAAGAAAATATATCAGGATTTGGGGAGGATGTTGAAAGGGTACATGTTCCTAATTTAGATTATAGCAGATTTTTTTATATGTTGGATGCATCTAAACAATTGTTATACGAAGGTTATAGAGAAGGTGATTCTCCATTGTCAACTACAACAAAGTTAATGACCATAAAGTCTAATTACAATCTTAGCAAATTAAGAGGTTGTGTATGTGATTGCATATTTTGTAAAGGTCTTTTACCAGAGGATAACCTTGCACCAACTTCATACTATGAGATACAAAAATTGGTTGTTGGTCTTGGTTTGCCGTTCAAATGAAAATCAGTAAGGCAATGCTTACTATTTTGAAAACTCAGCTCGACAAGGTCTACGAGAAGCCTCGTCTAATCCCCCCAGACCATGATTGAGAATCGGTTACGTACTTTTGCGGTAAGTTATTATATTTCAACATTTGTAATTATTTGATTAGTTCTCATGTTATTTAACCTTAATTATACATGTTTTATGTGTTATTAGCAACAATTCACATGGGAGCCAGAGCTAACCGATAAGGTTCGAGACGGTTTCACGGCTCAGGTTCGAGCTTCATACAACTCGCATAAGCATGAGTGGAAGCAGAAGTATGACACTGATCCGAAAACATGTCAACAGACATGGACCCCGACGTTTGGAAGGGTCTCAAAGATTTCTGGTCAAAACCGGAGACAAAAGCATTATCATACAAAAACTCAAAGAACCGGCTGAGCCCACGAGATGGGAAGAGATATTCTACACAAAACGGTGGGCTGAAGTCGACAGAAACACGAGAGCGAGAAATGGTAAGATTTCTTATTTATGTATCTTATTAATAACCTTTTTTAATTACAACTAACATATGTTTTTGTCTTTCTTAGACACTTGCTAATAATGGTGTTGCACCACATTATGAGGTCATGTTACGTGACACACTCACAAACCGAAAAACCAAGCGTGTTCATGATAAGTTGGCTGATGAGATTCTTGTGGCGATTGAGGAAGATCGCCAAACTCTACTCACCCAACTCTCTCAAGATGGGTCAATTATGGAAGACTTACCCCCACGATGACATAAACCATATCGTAACGAGGGTAAGTTATTAACTTATTAAACGTAATATTATTTGAGCTTGCTTGTTGAGTTCACAGTAACACAAAACTCTTTTTTACTTGTGATGATAATATGTAGCAATGTCCACTGTGACACAAAACTCTTTTTTTCTTTTTTCTTGTGAGTTAGAAGATGAACATGATCATAATACTTATATGTTATGTTCGTTGTTTGTGTTGGAATATTTTAGTGGTAAACAATGAGTTGATATTTGGGCTAATTCTTGTTCATCTTTTGGTAGACTAATTAATTTTTGTTCATCTTTCTAGCATATTCTGAGGAAAAAAGGACGTAACTTTAGCATTGGTAGACTCCCAGATCGAGACCAAGCGATGTCCTCATCTTCGTCTTACTATCCAACGCATCTCGTGGATGAAGTGGATAAGTTGAAGGAGCAACTCATTGAGGAACGGACAGCGCGAGAGAATTCTAAAAAGGAAAATGAAGAATCCCGGCTAATGGTTGCGCGGATGAAATCAATTCTCGAGAAGACCAATCCGGGAGAATTTTTTTAGACTTTTGGAACTTTAAAATATCTTGTATGTTTCTTATTTTCAAAACGACCTAAATATAATTAATAGATTCGGGTATATTTTAATCTTAGTATTTTAGTTTTAATTTTGATTATCAAATTTAAATATAAATATATAAATTATAAATATTTAAATCATTTTAAAATTTTTAGTTTCGTTGGAAAACTGTCGGTTTTGTTCCGACAGCCCTAACCCGTCGCTTTTCGTCGGAATAAGTTCCCCTTATTATTCTGTCAGA
This sequence comes from Draba incana, assembly GCA_963576765.1. Taxonomy (NCBI): domain Eukaryota; kingdom Viridiplantae; phylum Streptophyta; class Magnoliopsida; order Brassicales; family Brassicaceae; genus Draba; species Draba incana. The sequence goes on from OY755208.1 coordinate 13,591,737, forward strand.
AATTTCCGATGTTCTTCGCCATCAATAAGTCGTGGAGAAGCGGTTAAGAAGAAGATAAGTGAATTAGAATTTTATTTTATTTACGTGGAACTAAGAAAGAAAAAAAAAATCTTTCGGTTACCGGTAAAGTAAAGAATTTTAGATTTTTGCCACGTGGCAAATGGATGAAGCTGCATTTTATTGGAAACTACTTGTGATTTATAACAAAAGGATTGTGATTTGTAATAAAAGGATTGTGATTTATAATAAAAGGATTTTACTTCGGATGTTGTGTGTTAGAATTTAGCAACAGTGATACGAGTAATTACGGGTAACTTGTACTAACAATTTTTTTTGATAAACTTTCTTTAAGTTTGAGAGAACCGGTTTTTGCCGGCATATGATATGCATAGTTACAAGTTCAATACTTTTTGTGAGAATTTGGTGAACCGCAATGTGGGATAATATAATTAGAAATACAACAAAGAGAAAGAACTGTATGGAGAATTGACAAAAAGGTGCCGGAAAAAGAAACATGTGCATTACGTTTACGTAGTCTGCGCGTAGGATTAATATGATTATACTCCTTTGAGAGTGGAAGCATGGGGACCCATAGTCAATTACACACAAATTGCAGTTATTACTTGGTGGAACCCACGTTATTTGATTTATTAAGCAAAAATAATGTATTCTTTATTTTTGTGCTTATTTACTTGGTGGGACCCACGATCAATTAAAACACATAGTTTATGTGCTAATAAATTATTGTTGGTGTTACAATAATATGTATTTTGTCATCAGTTTTGTTTAAAATGTGACATGTGTTGATAAAATGATGCGCTTTGTTTAAAAATAGCGTACCATATTTTATTATATACTAGAGTAATACGCAGCAATAGGAGTATAATTTATATATACACTAAAAATTATTGACGTGAAATTTGGAATCCAATTAGTTACTAAACTGCATACTGCAGTAAAAATAATGATAGTAGTAGAGACAATTTGCCCAAAGTTTATTTGGCAATACTCTGTATTTTTGCAGTTTGAGTTGGGAGAAAGAATCGCATTACTTTGATATCTATAAGTATAGTAGAGACAATTTTTTTGCGGAGCATGGATGCATAAATTGTGAATGGAAGATACACAAAAGTGGATATAACGCCCCGACCGCCCCTCTCATGGGCCCTGTCCACGCTAGGTCCGTGAGTCCACCATGTCCGACGGTCGGTGCGTTAGTTCGGGAGGCTCATAAGTCTTTTTTACTGACACTGTAAATCACCACGCGATCTTTCCCTATGTTTTGTCCTCACTCACACGATACTAAAAATGACTTCCTAGTAGGTCACCAATCATGAGATTGCTCCAGCTCAAGCACGATTAACTCTGGAGTTCTCTCAAGACATGTGACCGAAAAGATAAGTGCATTTTGGTGATATAGGTGCCAAATCAATTCTTTTAAGCCTCTCCGCATATACCGCATATACCACATATGCCTTGAAATCGGGGTGTCACAGTAGACCTTGCAAACTTAACGAAAAAAACTAAACTGTTTGATCTTTGTTTTCCTTGGAATTCTTGATTTTTAGGAATTCTTGATGTATAACCTATGTATAATATATACATATATTTAATATAAAAAAGAGACTGACTATATTAGTAAAAATCAAATAAAAATTGACATAAACTTATGTATTTTGTATATAGTATATGAGTTAATACAAATGTAAGGGAATCCTTTTAGGAACATTAAAAGTAACTTTATGTATATGGTCGTAAAATATATAATTACTACCACTAAATATATAAAAAATTAAACAATTAGGGAAAGTTGATAAAAAAATGTTGGGTATGGGCTATGTGCATTTGACCCCAATGTTCTTTCTAATTGGGGTATGAACAAAGAAATACAATAATATGAATATTCAAGAATTCGATTATATAAAGGCGACGTAATTTTTTTTGATAATCAAGAAATTTTAACTCAATAAACTTTAGTTATTCAAATCTTTATAATACATTATTTAAATGCATAAAATAACAAAACTATTATTTTTGGATTGTTATTTAATTTTATTTAAGATATTATAGTTAATGCAGTAGTAGTATTAATTTTAGTAATTAATTACATTTGACCAAAAAACAATATAATTAATTATATAAGAAAATAGATAACACATGTCCTCTTCTCATAGCTTTAGCTTTGTGTAAACCTTAACATATTATATAGATTGTTGTTAAAAAGAATTTTTGACAAAAAAAAATTTTGTTATCAAATCTTACCTTATATTTTTGACCGTACACTTTTCTAAAAGTACAAAGAACATACAATGTTTCATTATAAATATTGAACAAGTGTGGCATCAAAACTTAAAAACATATTGAAGAAGTATTCTAAAAAAAAAAACAAAAATTGATTTTCAAAAACAATTTATTGTCTTCTTCATAATAACAATATTCGTAAGTGCAACAATGTCTTTGGGCTTAAAGACGACAGTAGTGATGTATAAAATGATCTTGGAGGTGGTTTATCGCTACGATACCATTGTAAATCAAAAGATGATGATCTTGGAGACCGGAGTATGGCACTAGGCGGATCATGGTCATTCCGGTTCGGCGGAAGTTTCTTTGGCAGTACTTTGTATTTTTGCAATTTTAGTTGGGAGAAAGAATCGCATTACTTTGATATCTATAAGTATAGTAGAGACAGTTTATATGCGGAGCATGGATGCATATATTGTGAATGGAAGATACGCAAAAGTGGACCTTGCAAACGTAACGAAAAAACTAAACTGTATGATCTTTGTTTTCCTTGGAATTCTTGATTTTTAGGAATTCTATATGTATAACCTATGTGTAATTTACATATATTTAATAAATAAAAAGAGATTGACTATATTAGTAAAAACCAAATAAAAATTTGACATAAACTTATGTATTTTATTTATAGTATATGAGTTAATACAAATGTAAGATGGTGCCAATTTGATGGTAAATTAATTATTAATTTGTTGAATTTAAATAATGAAAACGTTATATGGGCGTTTTAAGATTTAATGTTGAATTATAATTGATAAATAAAAGGAAATTAATTAAATAGATTCCATTGGCATTTCAAAATATTTTCTACTATTGTGAATGCCTTTTAGAAAACAAATTAGTAGTGACTTAGATATGTTTTTTCCGTAATATATACAAGTGTCTTTAGTAGTCTAGTGGTTCTTCTCTACTTAAATGACTAAGGTTTGCTGGGTTCGAAACCTAGAAGAAACATTTTAAACTTTTTACTAAATAAAGATTTGTAAAGAAAGAAATGACACATGTCGTCTTGTTAGAGATAGTTGGTTGTTGACATCCTTAAAATATTATAAAGACTAGAAAATGTCTCGCGCGATGCGCGAGTTTTGTTTTAAAATTTATTTGATTTGAGGACAAATAATATGTTTTATCTTATTATTTATTTTTGACAAAAACAACCAATTCTTTAGATATATATTGGTTGCTAGTTAAAAATTAATAATAATTGAGTTGAAATTAAATTAATTACTTACTTTTATTTATATTGCATTAACATTGAAATATAAAGTGATTTTCAACTTTTTCAATATTAGTGGCTACTATTTGAAAATATTTGTTTGCAACTTTGTTAATTACATAAATACATAAATTTGACAACTAAATCAATTATGTTATCGAAACAATGCTTAAAATTTTATAGTAAAATATTTATTTATTGTAAAACCTCTTTCTACATTCTAATTACTTATCATTTTTTTCTTTTAAATTTTTTCTTTTGTATTGATACATATAAATAGTTAGTTTTTATTTCTGATGTACTTATATTAGCTATTATAAAACCTCTTTCTACATTCGAATTACGTATCATTTTAATTTCAAGATATGCCACTTTTGACATGCCACTTTTCAAAAATGCCAAAATCACTTTTTCCAAGTTTTTAAATCATTTATGTTTGGGTTAACAATGTTATATTAGGGTTTAGTTTTTTTGGTTTAAGGTTTGTGAGGTATCAAATTTTTTTTTAAAATTGAAAATTTTGAGATATAAGGTTTTTAAATTGATTTATAAGTGGCATGTTGGTAAAAAAATAATTCAAGAATGACATATTTGAAAAGTGGAATGTCAAAAGTGGCATTTTTGTAAATGTCCCGTTTTTAATCAAAAAATATTATACTTGAAATACATTAGCCTATGATGAGGTATAATAAAGTTTTTAATCATCTATTCTATTTTATATATGAATCAATAACATTTTATATATTATATCATATTTATATATTATATTAACTGTATTAGTAAAATAAATAAAAATTGACATAAATTTATGTGATTTGTATATAATATATGAGTTAATATAAATGGGGGTAATGTACTTTAGGAACATTAAACGTAACTTTATATATATGTTATGTTAAATATATATTTACCACCATTAAATATATATAAAATTAAGAAATTTAAATTCGATAAACTTTAGTTATTTAAATATTTATAATACATTAGTTAAATACATAAAATAACAAATCTATTATTCTTGGATATTTAATTTTATTTGAGATATTTTATTTAATTTAATAGTAGTATTAATTTTAGTAATTAATCATATTTGACTAAAAATAATAATTAATTAATTATATAAATATGTGAAGACACGTGTCGTCTTGTTAGAGCTTGTTAACTTAAAAATATTATAAATATTGGCATTTCAAAATGTTTCCTACTTTTCTGAATGACTTTTAGAAAGAATTTTAGTAGTGAGTTATATATCTTTCTTTCCGTGATATATACAAGTATCTTTAAAAGTCTAGTGACTCTTCTCCTCTTAAATTACTGAGGTTAGCTAAGGTTCGAAACCCAGAAGAAACATTTTGAACCTTTTTTTAATTAAATTTTTTTAGAAAAAGGTGACACGTGTCGTCTTGTTAGAGAAAGTTGGTTGTTGACAACCTTAAAATATTATAAAGATTGCTAATAACTTTGTTGGGTGTATACAAATTAGGTAAAACAACAATATGTAATGCAAAATTGTTACATAGATATATATATATTGGACGTCTACAAGCTACATTTAGACATAGCGTGTAATGCAAATTATATAGCTTGGTAAGTAGGAGCATAATATTTACAGGAACGAGTATTGTACTTTGTTTTCATATAACACTAGCATCATAAACTTGATCGCCCCAACTATAATCAATTTCCACATCTTCTGCACCACCGCTATGAATCAAAGAGATAACATCAACCTAGAATTGTGGATTAAAAAGACATTGGTGAAGGTTAAAATGACATGCTAACATTCTTGTGCTCATGGCCTTTCCGCGAGATACATAAACATCTATGTTAAAAATTGGATTGCTATATATATGCATATATGGTATATATGGTATATATAGGAAAATAGTCTATTATAGAATAATGTGAATATTCAATTTAGTATTGCTTATAGATGGAAGGATAAGAACATATGTTGATAGACACATATAGACTCATCGTCATGAAGTCCCCATACTTTGTCAAGCTTCAAAGTAATGACATGCCAACTATCTTCGTCTCTTGACTACGGATCAATCCCATCACCAACAACAAGTAATAACAGGCCAGATAACATCAAGCTCCACGAGTTAGAGTGCATAAAGGACGATCCTAACTGTGCTTAACTTGAAATAACAATTAACACGATTCCGAACCGGTCCTTCTATGTTTGCAAACACAGTGAAGGGAGAGTGGACATGTCCATGTATCATACAAAAGTGAGGACAAAAAGTCAATAATCATACGAATAGGTCCAGCGATGCATTCTAATACTTGAATCTGTAAGTTTATACATAGTGTGTGAAACTTAACATAAACATGTAGTAAAACAAGTAATGCGTTAACAAACAATTGTAAATCTCTAAAATGTATGAAAAGTGATGAAAAATCAAAAAACAAAAAATGTCGATCTTAAACATACACGAGTCGAGAAAGACTCATAAACGTGGACCGATTTAATCACTAAAAAGAGGGGTGGGAGGAAGAAATATTTCATAACAACTACAATTGAATTAAAAAAACTGAAACGAAATTAACAATCAAAGAGAAAGAATAGAGAGCAACAAATCTTACTTCCAAAATCGCAGTGGTGGCTGGAACAGAGAAAACAACAGAGATTTCAGTTTAGTTTTCTTGAGAGATTGAAAAAGAGAAAAGTGAAAATTTAATAATATGAAGAGAGAAAGAGAAGTGAAATGAAAGAGAAAGACAAGTTACTTGTAATAAGAAAATAAAGGAAAAACTAAGTGGTATGTTTCCAAGTTTTTCATTTAATAATCTGTTTGTGAGTGTGTGCGCGTGAGGATAATAATGGGAGATTAAGTGGCAAAATATTCCATCTCTTATAGCAACGAAATGCCTCTTGCCATTTACTTAAATAGGCCTATTATTCTTGCTTACCATTGCAACTACTCATACTTTTTCCTACCAATTTGACATTTTTTAAAAAACCCATTTTTGGTTGTATATATATTTACTGTACATTATTATTAGTAGGTCAATGGTCTCGGAAACGCTTATACATTTGAATTCCAACATCCCCACAGATTTAAAAATATATATATATAAAAAGTACAACATCGTATCATATTTTGGCAATATTGGGAGTACTTACAAGAAAATATATTATTTCAAAATAACTAAATTGGATATGTAAAACATATGTATTTTCGTGTCAGTAATCCACTAATAACTCGGACATCCTACAACCTCCGAATTGCTTAATGGCTAGAGTTTTCAAGAATAGATATTTTCATGATACTAATATCTTCAATGCTAATCTACAAAAGAAAGCGTCTTATTTGGTACTCATTTTTACATGGAAGAAATTTGCTTTGGAAAGGTATGCGATTTTAAATTGGAAATGGAGAATTGATTAGTGCTTGGATAGATCCTTTGCTTTCTGATCATCCGCCACGCCCTCCAAGACCGAAAGATGACACATTTTCTCACTACAAGGTTAGCGACTGGTTGAATACAATTAAAACGGGTTGGAATACGACTTTAGTTGAAGAACTAGTTCATCAAGATGATGTTCCACAAGTTTTGGCTATCCGGATCAATTCGAAAGGGACTAAAGATTTCTTGGGGTGGCACTATAAAAAGATGGTATTTATACCGTTAAATCCGGTTATTGGTTGTCCACTCACATACCGACGACACCGGGTCCTTTACCACCAAAAGGGAACAATGAGCTTAAACAAATGATTTGGAAATTGAAGGTGGCTCCGAAGCTCAAGCATTTCATGTGGAGAATGCTTTCTGATGCTTTAGCAACCGGAAGCAACTTACGACACCGACATATTAGTCAACAGTCTCTATGTCGAAGATGTTGGCGAGAAGATGAATCATCTAATCATCTCTATTTTGATTGCCAATATGCAAGACCAGTTTGGCGGGGTTCTGGGCTTCCTACGGCGGTCCTATATGATTCGAATGCATCTTTTGATATTAAATTCCAAGAGATCCTTTACATGTACTCGGCGCCTTGTCTCCAAGCTAATCAAGATTTACCATTTTGGATCCTTTGGAGGATATGGAAAGCTCAAAATCTATTGGTCTTTCAACAAAGAGCGTTTTCTTGGTCCACGACTCTCAACTATGCAAAGAACGATACAAGAGAATGGATGAATAGTTCGCATTATATCATACTCCTCTCAACAAATATCTCGCATTCTACGAGAATATTGCCAAATACAGTAACTAGATGGGAGAAGCCAGAAGAAGAATGGATGAAGTGCAATTATGACGGATCTTTCTCGAACATCAATGAACCTTCAAAAGTTGGATGGGGTTTAGAGATGAACTTGACATTTACAAAAGTGCGGGGCAGGGTATTGGTTTTAAGACAAGAAATGCTTTAGAAAGTGAATTACAAGCTTTGGTGTTTGCTATGCAAAGTGCATGGAGCAAAGGATATATACCAAGATTGTGTTTGAAGGAGATAATCATAGCATTGGAACCCTACTTGATGGAAGTGAACTAAACTTTACAAAAGTGTGGGGCATGCTATTGGTTTTAAGACAAGAAATGCTTTAGAAAGTGAATTACAAGCTTTGATGTTTGCTATGCAAAGTGCATGGAGCAAATGATATATACCAAGATTGTGTTTGAAAGAGATAATCGTAGCATTGGAACCCTACTTGATGGAAGTGAACTAAACTTTAGCGCTTTGAACTGGATATGGGAAGCTCGAACATGGAAAAACAAATTCTCTACTATCAAGTTACAATGGACGAGGAGGGAAAGTAATAGGGGTGGGCATTTTAACCGAACCAAACCGACCCGACCCAACCGAACTCAAACCGACCCAACCCGAACCAAAGTCTACACACAAACCGTTTGGACGAGTTTTCCCTCAACCCAAATGGTTCGGTTCGGTTCGGTTCGGTTCGGTTCAAACGCAATATTTTTATTTCATTTATTAGTTAATTATGTTTAATAGTAATACAGAAACAATACGTATGATTTTTGTTGATTTGTTTTAGTATAATTTATGTATGATTTATGTATTAAAAGCTAACCTACAATACGTATTAAAGGTAACATACAATATGTATGACTGATGCTGATTTTTTTAGATACAATACAATACTTATGATTTATGTTTAAATAAAACCGAACCAAACTTAACCCAAACCAAACTAAACTGAACCGAATCAAAACCGAACCGAACTAAGTTTGGTTGGCTTTGGTTAGAGTTTTACTAAAACCAAATAAACCGAACCGAACCTAACCCAAACCGAACCCGAAATTAAACCGAAACGCCCACCCCTAGAAAATAACAAAGCAGCGGATCATCTCTCTAAGAATTAGATCACGCCACAACTTTCTTTTCAGTTTTTTCTTTATGTTCCCATAAACATAACATTACTCATCTTCTCCATGAAAATGATGTACAATCACATTAATCTTAATCAAATCAGACGTTACAAAAAAAAAAAAAAAACTGGGACATATTCTTAAAAGACATCACAATTTGCTTAAACGGATAATTCACAAGAGAGAGACATAGTAATTTCATCATTAAAATAACGCGTTAATCAATATATAAATTAGATAATTTGAGAGGGACCCGTTGATTTAGGCCAAAGAAGAAGAAATCCTTTTCTTTTTCTTTCTCCCCCGAACATTTCATGAAACACACCTACGCATCATCACCGTCGTCATCACCAACTTCTTCTTAATCATAATTCATAACCATCAATGTAAAAAAACTTCTCCAAACAAATCTTTTCTTTTCCCACTCTTTTCCTTTCTATCTAAAAATCCCTTAAATCATACTCGAAAATCTTCCCTCTTTCCCTATGAGCGACTCAAATTCGTCTGCGTCTCTTTTACCCATTCGTCGCAATCACCAAATTGAGAAACCCTAGACGGATCCTTGTACCTAATCTCTCTTCAAAGTTTCAAAAACCCCTTTTTCCCTAACTTTTTTTTCTTTTTCCCGGGAAAATTTTATCTTTTTTTTCTATGTCATGATCATAACTTGTTAGTATGATCCTTTATTAGGTTTCATTGAGGGCGATCTTACTTTTCCTCTCTTTCTCCCTCTTCTCTTCGCAGACCCGAGTAAACCCTAGAATCTTCGCTCTCAAATTCGATTTCTTCTTCTGATATTTTTCATCTTTACTATATCTGGGGTTTACTGGGTCAAGTATTAGTCTTTACTTAGAATCTGTTCCTTGTTTTGTTTCTGGTGTTGTAATCATGGCGTATCATTCGATTCCGGGTTCTGGGTTTCATTACTCGAATTCTCCTTTTGGTGATACAACCTATACAAAGGTCTTTGTTAGTGGTCTTGCGTGGGAGACTCAAAGCGAGACTCTTGGTCGCCATTTCCAACACTATGGTGAAATCCTTGAGGCTGTCGTTATTACTGATAAGAACACTGGTCGATCCAAAGGTTACGGCTTTGTGAGTATCCTATTTGTTCTTGCTTTTTTTGGTTTCTGTACCAAAATTGGTTTGTTGTTGCTTGTAATGAACATCCACTGCTTAGAGATTTAAGGGTACTAATTTTTGATTCAGAGTTTTATAAATTTGAATTTATAAATGTTGGTATTGTTGAAACCTCTGTGGCCATCTTTGCTACTTGTGTATTCTAACTCAGAAGAGTCTTTTTATGTTGTTTCATTTATGTATCTGTTAGTTTGCTTCCATGATGATTGTAGATTGACTCAGCGCTTTGTTAATGATTTGTATGGAGGATTTAGGTGACTTTCCGAGATCCTGAGGCTGCTAGGAGAGCCTGTGTTGACCCAACACCGATTATAGATGGTAGACGAGCTAATTGTAATCTCGCTTCACTTGGGAGACCTCGGTTTCCTATACAATATGCAGTCATACCCAATGTTCCTGGTCAGTCTTGTTTCAGTATCCATCTATTCCTTTTTTCTCGCATTAGTTAATTTGCTGAAATATTCTCTTCGGACGGATCATTACCGTGTTTTTGTTTGGTTAGGACGGATAAGACCTGCTTCCCCATATGTTGGAGGTGTGCAGGGTCCTCGCGGTTCACTTTTTGGAAGCCATCCGTATCAGCAACCACCTGCTTATAGCTACCAGCAAGGAGTCATGTACCCTTATGGGTGAGTTGTTGCTAGAACAGACATACTATGAATAGCTAATCAGTTGTAATGTCTACTTGCTAGTCCATCTCTTAATGGTGGAACATTTGTTAAGTAACTTTGATCCAAAGGGCATTTACCAATCACAGCATGGACAATCACTTAGAGATTCTAACGAGCTAGGGGTTGATAGTTAGTTATCTTCTGCCACTTAGGGCTCTTGAGTGTAGCATTGTGATGTGACATGTTGTGATTGGTAATCTTGCAGGAATACAAAAAAAAAATTGCAGAGGATATGTGGCTGAGGTCAATTTGTTTTGGACAGGCAAGGTCATGAAATGTTTTTGGACTTTGATAAGGCCAGAACGATTTAAGTCGTAGGAATGAATACTTTAATGGACTTTTAGCCACTTTTCTTCTAGTTTAGTTTCTTCTTTTCATGTTATATGATGCTACTCTTCTTCTTCTTCTTCTTCTCTATATTCTCTCTGTCTCTAATTGTTTGTTGTTCGTTTTGGTGTTCTCTCAGGGTTACACCATATGGACCTGAGTACATGTACTCACAGTCTCAGGTAGGCGTCTGAAATTGTTGTAGCTCCTTCGTGGTTTCTTTAAGCATTTAAAACTATTGTGTCTTTAGCTATATGTAACTCTTCTCTTCATGGTGTTGTAGGGCGTATATGGTCCTTACATGGGACAACAGTATCTTCAGGCTTATGGAGTACCTGGGGTAGTTAACTCACCAGGTTATCAATACGGGCAATTGAGTCAGAATATTCCTGGTGGTCACGGTTATGCAGCGGTTCAGGGTTATACAGTTCCAGGAAGTCACGTTCTACAGCTTGGTGGACCCAGTGCCACTTCACCAATGTCGGCTATTCAATCTCCCTACCCTGTGTCAGCTTCTGCTCCAACGCAGCCACACATCATTGTTCAGACTCCTCAGTATATGCAGAGTAGCGGTTCTGGTCAAACAACAGGGTGAACAATTGATCAACGTAAGTAATTCATCGATTATTATATTTGGAGATGATAGACACGTACAACTAGGCCTACTTACAACACCTCGGTGTTGTTCATTGGGTTTTCAGTTAATAATCCTTGAAGACTGCAGAAAAGGGAAGAAGAAGGCAATGACAGTGGAAATGCTACTCTGATTAGTGGCAGGCTTCCTGTTTAAGCTTTGCACATTATTTATTTTTGCATTCTAGAGGTAATCTTGTTTCTGCGCATGCTCCTTTTAGCTTCATTATTTGCATTTACCTTTGGGATCTCACTACATTACCGTTGTCGCAGGTCATTATTAGTAGTCTTGCTCACTGAAAAAGTCGGAAAAGCGGAGTTTGGGGTAAAGGAGAAGGGAAGTGTCAGGGTTTGGTCTTCTGTTGTCATCATGTGTATATAGCCATGACAAGCTTGCTGGCTTAAACGATATTTAATGGTTTGCCTCGGAAATAAGGCTTTCCGCGGTAAACCTTTAGGAATAAGTTTGGTGTACAAAGAAAGAAAGTGCATATATGTATAGAAAAACACATACAGATGCATATAGAATGGTGGAATCAAAATCTGATTCTTTTGGTAGTTTACAGTAGTTTTCTTACTAGACATTTTCTTAAGGCATAGGAGTGTTGGTAAGATTGATTGTTAGGTTAGCTTTCATGTCCTCTTGAGTCCAGTCCTCTGCATTTTAAGTAAAAAATGAAGAAAAATTGATGTCTAAACAGTTCGCTTAGCTTTTCTTGTCTGTGCATAGATTTTAGCTGCAGGTTTCTTCTCTTTTCAATGACTGTACAGCTTCTAGACTGATATATTGGGTTTTCCGGACCTTTCTTAATTGTTTCCGTTTACGAATTACGACTCCATCTTCTTCTGAATTTCCTTTTTTTTTCTTTTCTTTTTAGATTCTTTTAACCTTTTTGTATAGTTCTTTTTCCAAATCCCACCCCAAATTTTAAAAAAGAGAAATTACAAATATGTCACTTTTAAAATATATTTTTTAAACATGTCACTATTAAAAATTTATTGCAAGCATGCTATCTTTTATATCTTATTATATAAAATCATATCGTCATCGTCTACTAACTATTATGAAGCAAGATATCTAAATTATCGATTTTTACCTTCTAATTTAATTTAAAATTTCATAAATAATCAATTTGTAAGAAATGCTAGTTAATCTAATTGATCAACAGAAAATAAAAAAACCTACTTTTGTTATATTTTTTTAATAAAATGTGTTGTATACTTTTCAATGATACAGTACTATTATTTTAAATTCATTTTGAGAATAAGACAAAATGATAATATTTGGGCCTCACGCTTGTTAGAAGCCCAAATATTTTATACTAGAAAACAACGGCACGTCGCATTCCAGGTGACAAGTGATACCTCCAAATGCGGTTATTTGCGGGACCCACGTGTATAGCCCATCCTCTTTGCATTTTCTCTCATTTACACACAGAAATCTCTTCTTTCTTCTTCCCCAGTTTACCCCTCTCTCAACCGAAAGAACTAAGGTAAGAACACTGATGATTATTTTCCTCTGATTTCTCCATTAATGTGACCTAATACAACTTCAATCGTTGCTGGATTTTCAATTTATGGACTTGTAAGATTGAAATCACACAAGAAATAATAATAAAAAAATCCCTATTTTATCTCTGGTTTATTAGTTTATTTGTGCAATGTGAGATCGATTCTTGCAATAGACTGTACCAAGATTGTTTGTCTTCAAGCGTAATGTGCTTTGTATTTGTTTTTTTAGAATAATTTGCTTTGACTTTGAACTAATTCGTGAAATGGGTTTCTAGAATCTATGGTATTTTCTGGGTAGATTTGGATTCTTTTGCCAACTGAAGACTAGCTTTCTCAGAATTTCAACATAGTCTTTTCAGGATTCAGTTTGTCAAGTTAGATTCTGCTCCTGGTAATTAGTGGAATTTTCTTGGGTTTGAATTTGTTTTCTCATAATTACCAAAACTGATAGAGATACAAGGTGGAATCTTAGAAAGCTTTGACTAATAAAATCTCTCAAATTTGACCTGTAACTAGATTTTTGGCATGTCCTTATTGTTTTCCATATGTGTGACATTGTGCTAAATTCAAATGTAAATGCAGGTTCATTGATTTAACCATTTTTCATCGACCAAAAAAAGGGAAACATGAGCCTGTGTAGCCACGGATTATCGAGCGATCAGTATTTCTTGGTTAATTTCATAATGAGCAATTACTTGGGTCCTGATGTGTATTCTGATAACCCAAGATGTTCAGCATCTCAGAGATTAGCCAAAGGTTTACCACCTTACACTTTGAACCACATTGGATCTTCCTCTTTAAGTATTGTGCAGTTACACAACTTGTACTATTATGTACTCAGAAATGCCGACTCCAGCCTCGTTGTTCACCCTGATATGATTTATATGTATCTCAAGGGATATCTACCTGTGGAACCCGTTGGAATGTTTTCTCAGTTCACGTATTTTTTCTCGACTAATCTTCACCCGCATAAAAGGTATTCTCCGAGCCACGATATTGTCAAAGGGATTGTTGTTATCGATGATCCTGTGGTTGCATTCATAAGCAAGGAAGAAATCCAAAGATTCAGATGCTTGTCACGTTTGAACGGCCTGAAAATCGACAGAGCCGTGTCTTTATCTCCTCGGCGTGTACAGCTGGATGAAACCCGGGCAACCGAACAGGACCATTCAAGAAATGGGGAAGAGAAATCCAATGGAATTTTCACTGCCGCGTCTTTATCTCCTAGACGTGTACAGATTGATGAAACCCGGGGAACCGAGCAGGAATGTGCAAGCGATAGGGAAGAGAAATCCAATGAACTTGCCACTGTCGCGTCTTTATCTCCTCGGCGTGTACAGCTGGATGAAACCCGAGGAAGCGATCAGGATCATTCGAGAAATGGGGAAGAGAAATCCAATGGACTAGTCACTGTCGCGTCTTTATCTCCTCGGCGTGTACAGCTGGATGAAACCCAGGAAACCGAGCAGGACAGTGCAAGAAATGCGGAAGAGAAATCCAATGGAGTGACTTTAACTCCTCAGCGTGTACAGTTGGATGAAACCCGAGGAACCGAGCAGGACTGTGCAAGAAATGGGGAAGAGAAATCCGATGGACTTGTCACTAACCATGAATTCGATTCATCTGGAGAGCTTCAAGAAACTTGTGAGAGAAAGAAAGAGGAAGAAGCAGTTGCTGGTCATGCTGTTTGCGTAATCAGTAAAAACCCAAAAAGCCAGGGAACAGAGGAGGAAAGCTCGAGAAACGATGAAACTACCTCCAACGAACTTGTCTCAAACCAAGACTGTGATTCATCGGCAGAGCCTCGAGAAACATGCAAGAGGAAGAAAGAGGAAGAAGAAGAAGCATTTGCCGGTCATGCTGCTTGCGAAATCAGTAAAACCCCAGAAAGATTTCGGGAGACGTACAAAAGAAAGCGGTTCAAGAACTCAACTACAAAAGCAACAAACAAGAATGGTGAAACTGGTATTGCAAGAGACAAATTAGATCACCCCAAGAGCTTTGCACTTGTGCCTTTTCCTCTTGAGATGAAGGAACGTGATACAGAACCGTCGGTTGTAACTAAGGGAACAGCGAGTCAAGGAACTCTAGGACCATCCATTGGTGTTGTCGATATTGGTGTCAACAAAGTTGCTTACTTTTTTCAAGTTGCTTTGCCCGGTGTCCGCAAAGGGCATGGTATGTTCATGCTTTGTTACCCATCTAACTATACGAATAAGTCCCGTGAATGTATCGACTCTAAATGGTTTGGTCTTTTTGTGCAGGTGAATTCAGCTGTGAGATTGAAGCAGATGGAAAGGTTATCCTGGAGGGAATAACTACGATTGGCGAGAAGACAATCAAGAGGCATTCTCGGGTTTTCGAGATGAATGTCGGAAAGCCGTGTCAACCTGGACCGTTCAAACTGTGCTTTAGCCTCCCAGGACCAGTTGATCCGCGGTTAGTCTCTCCTAACTTCCGATCAGATGGTATCTTCGAGGCTGTCATTATCCGACACAACAACTCTTAGTTAAGCCATAGGTTCCTTGAAGATCTCTATAAATCTTTATGGTACTGGATATACTACTTTTAGGGTCAAATCTACTACTTTTAGTTAATCTTTTCGGACATGACTCAGGTCGATTTTACGTGATTTGCTAATTATCCGTCTTTGCATTGTTGATTTCGCAATGTTAATTGTCTCTGTGTGAACTCACCAATGTTATTGTTTTAGTTGCTACTCTAAACAAGTGAAACAAACCGAAATAAAAAAACCAAATGTTACGATTCATACCAAATCCGGTTTAAATTGGTTCTTTAAATTGCTGGAAAATTTCAAACAAAATGATGTTTGTGCCCATCGTGACAACATTTTTGGAGTGACCAAGTCTTCCTCGGAGTCAAAATTATAAGCATATTCCATCCTAACGGAAAATAAAACAATGAAAAGATACTTTTTGTTACAAGTTACATAGAGGAATTGTTTCACTTCATCTTCATGTACCAAACAAAAAACAAAGAAGAAGCAAAAAAAGAAGCACTGGATTCGGAATCTCAGATCAAGAAAAAGACGATGCCAAGAATCAAGGTATTGTCGTCTCTTGATGCAGCTCGAATACAATGGTACCATTTCAAAGCAATCATAGTAGCAGGAATGGGTTTATTCACAGACGCATACGATCTTTTCTGCATCGCACCGGTCATGAAAATGATTAGCCATGTTTATTACCATGGTGACTCAATCGAGACAGCTGTTCTCTCAACTTCTTACGCCATAGCTTTACTCGGTACAGCAATGGGTCAACTCATTTTCGGTTACCTCGGTGACCGAGTCGGTCGTCGCCGAGTCTACGGTCTTTGCTTAATCATCATGATTCTAAGCTCTTTCGGTTGTGGCTTCTCTGTTTGCACGACGAGACGGTCTTGTGTTATGGTTAGTCTCGGTTTTTTCCGGTTTATTCTTGGTTTGGGTATCGGTGGTGATTACCCGCTTTCGGCTACGATTATGTCGGAGTTTGCGAATAAGAGGACTCGTGGAGCGTTCATTGCTGCCGTATTCTCGATGCAAGGGTTGGGGATTCTGGTTAGCTCCGCCGTGACTATGGCTGTTTGTGTGGCGTTTAAACGCGGTGGCGGTGATGTAAAGGTGGAGGAGGGGGCTCCGGCGGAAGCTGACGTGGCGTGGAGGCTTATACTTATGATCGGTGCTCTTCCGGCTGCATTGACATTTTATTGGCGAATGTTGATGCCTGAAACCGCAAGGTAAGTCCAAAACTTGAAAATGTAGTATTTTAAAAATTTGTCCATTAACTAACATTATTTTAGATATATTTTCCAATTACAAATTAGGAAAGGCAATGCATAAAAGTTCGTATCTTACTATTTATTTGCTATTTGTCCCACATATAAAATCTTGAAAGCTTCTATATTTGACGATATCGTTTTATAGAATTAATTAATCAGAATTATTATATTTGATGAGTGTGAAGGAACGCATTTTCTCACCACCATTCATGATCATATGACTCCGAAAGCAATCTTTTTGTTATTTTTTTGAGGGATTCTAAAGCGCCCTTCTCGAGTTTAGGGACATTCGTATGCGTTTTGGTTAACTAATTTTTCTAGTTATTGACGTGAATAAACGACTACTCTTTTGATATACATAATGTACCTGTTTCGATTATATAAGTTATAGATTCCTTAAAAATATTGGTAAGTTTTGGATATTTTTATAGCTAGGTTTTATTAATCTAGTCATGTAGGTATCAATTATTTAAAGGGTTACAAATTAGTGGTTTCTTTCAGAAGAGTCATTGACTTTGTGAGGGATATAGAATTATAGATACCAAACAAGGTGGTATATGCCTTGTATACGCCACTTATCCTTACGTAGTCAACTTTAGCCATTCCAATTTCTTCACCAATCATACATTTTCTTTATTTTAAATCAATACCAAAATCATTAATTTATTTAAATCTATATTTTATATACCTCAGGTATCAGGACCAGCTAATCAACTAATTTTGATCCTTTCATTACAACTAATTTAAATTATCCCCACACGTACTCTTCCTAGCTAGCTCTTCCAACACTCTCTTAATTGCATTTAGAAAGAAAGATAAAGTAAAAAAAAAGAGTGGATTTTAGATTTATTAATTAAAATTATTACTGATGCATGCAGATACACAGCACTTGTGGAAAACAATATCGTCCAAGCGGCAAAAGACATGCAAAGAGTCATGTCAATATCTCATATCTCCGATGAAACCACGACGGAGCCACCACCTCCTCCTCCTCCGCCGCCTTCTTACAAACTCTTCTCCCGCCGCTTCCTCCACCTCCACGGCCGCGACCTCTTTGCCGCCTCGGTTAATTGGTTCCTAGTAGACGTTGTCTTCTACACAAGCAACCTCCTCCTCTCCCAAATCTTTAGTCACTACTCGGACAAACCTTCTTCCTCCAAATCCGAAAACGTCTACGACGCAGCCTTCGAAGTGGCGGAATTAGGAGCCATCATCGCCGCTTGCTCCACTATCCCGGGATATTGGTTCACAGTTTACTTCATCGACAAGGTAGGTCGTGTAAAAATCCAGATTATGGGGTTTTTCTTCATGGCCGTTATTTATTTAGTCGCTGGGATTCCGTACAATCATTACTGGTCAAAACATAAGCCGAGTAATAAAGGCTTTATGGTTCTCTACGGTTTGGTTTTCTTCTTTTGCAACTTTGGTCCCAACACTACAACTTTTATTATCCCAGCAGAGCTTTTTCCGGCTAGGTTTAGGGCTACTTGCCACGGGATATCCGGCGCCGCGGGTAAGCTTGGGGCTATAGTTGGAACTGTTGGGTTCTTGTGGGCTACGAAGAAGGTTGATGATATAAACCATATTAATCCTCAAGTGAACCGTATGAGAGTTTGTTTCTTGATTCTTGGAGGTGTTTGCATAGCCGGAATCTTTGTGACGTATTTCTTCACCAAGGAAACTATGGGAAGATCGCTAGAGGAGAACGAGCATGACCAAGAAAACAATGATGATGATAGTGAAGATGAGCCACAGATTGTTGAAGGGCAAAGCTCCGAGAGTACTTTGCTCTAGACACAGTGATGATTGGGAGATCAACTAATGATCAGTTCAAGTTCAGACAATGGAAGCTACATTTATATTTTATTTCTGCTAATCTCATGTAGATTTTTTCTATGTTTTGCTTGATGTTTTCTCTTCTTTCATTTACTTCTTATCCAAGAAATTGTTAATCTAACGTTTCCTCTGTTTTTTTCAGTTACTTATTGGTTAGTACTATGTTCATTCAGGCTTCATTCTCTGTCTTGGTTAGTACTAGAAACTTGTTCATTCTCTGCTCGTTATATATTATTGCAAATTAGTTGTTACATAAATCAAAAGCAACAAACAATTAAAACCACAATTTCATGACAACATTCATATTGATATAAAGAAAATAATCAAATGATCTGATGATCACTTAGTTTTGGTGGGGAAAGAAGCCATCTTGTTAATTCCACATAGACCCTCTGGTTTGCCAGTGTTCCTCTTCATCCTAATGTAACCTTTCTCTCCCCATGTTGGTCCCCAAGAATTCTTCACAATGATGTAATCCGAACCTTTGCTTGATCCGTACCCAACCGCAGCCACACCGTGGTCTAGGTCGACCCCGCACCGCCCATCAAACACACCCTTCATATATCAAAACACACAATGATTCAAACATCAAGATGATTAATCTACTCCCTCCATTTCAAAATATGAGTTGTTTTTGGAGGGTTTTTTTTCCAAAATATAAGTTGTTTTTACAATCTTGTATACTTTAAAACTTATTGAATATTGTGTGACAAATAGTATGCTACATTCTCTTTTATGATTAGCTAAATAATTTTTCTAATATATATTAAATGATACTTTTTAGAAGAAAACTAGTTTCTTAATATTCATGCGTTTAGCTAAAACAACTTATGTTTTTAAACGAATGGAGTATTAATCAACCATTTTCCTTATTCATTATATTTTACAATGTAACTTACCCCGCTGTAGAATTGGAACTCTCTACCAGAGGCATCGATAGCGACACTGAGAGGCTGGTGAGCCAATGCCTTCAACAAGCTCTTCTCGTCGTTCGTAGGTACATCTTGATGCCCGTCGATAGTCACCGTTTCAGATTCATCCTGTTTTTTGTAAAAGGAAACAAAGAGGATTAGAATGTGATCAACTTAATTATTATGTTTCTTTTTTCGCATTTAGGAAAACCTTTTGCATCTCGCAAGTTCCTTCCTCCATGGAGTAAGGATAGTCCTCTTCTTTGCGAAGACCTCCGTTCTTGACAATGTACTCAAAAGCATAGTCCATGAGACCACCATTGCAGCCATTGTTGTTGGTTGTGTCACAGTCTATGAGCTCTTGTTCAGACAATGTTGTCAAGTTTCCTGACACAATCTTGTTTATACCCTCCACTGCAGCAACTGTTGAAAACGCCCAACAACTTCCTGCGAAACATTAAAAACAAAACGAAAATGTTAATAAACAATTGAAATTTTGAACAAATCAGAGTCCAAGATTTGAGATTACCGCAAGAGCCTTGGTTCTTGACATAGGTCACAGCTCCTTTCTTTCTCCAGTCAACAGATTTAGGCAATGCTTCGACATTTTTATAAGCGAATTCTTCGTAAGATCTTTCTTCATCGCGTCTCACTATATCAGTCTTGAGCCCCAAATACTTACTCTTGAATTCTTCGTGGCTCATATCCGCAAACTCGTTGAGACCAAGCCAGTAGCTTTGCACTTTCTTGTTAGTCTCATCGATGTGTTTCAGATTATCCTTGAAAACTTCGAACCTAAGCAATTTCTCTTCAACGGTTTCGTAAGCTTTCTCAAATTTGGAGATCCAGTTCTCAAAGAGTTCGAAGAGTTTGTCATGAGATTCCAAATCATCAGGGGAATATCCAACGATGGAGAAATCGTGGGAAGCAGCAGAAGAAAGGGAGAGAGATGTAGCGGATAAGGCAAGGACGAAACAGAGGATGCTTGTATGCGAAGAAAGAGCCATTTGGGTGATTCAAAGTTTGTTTTTTGGTTAGGTGATAGAAAATCGGAAGAGAAGAGTTTCTTTATATAGACTAAAGATTTTGATATACATTATCTTTGCTTTAGAGTAAAGTTGTCTGAGTCTGAATTTTGTATGAAAGTCTGTGTCTTTAAGCTTAGTGTTTTCTTCCCTGAGGTTACTTTGACTCCAAGTAATAATATATGGTTTGTTTTAGTTATTTGCAGAACTAGAACCCTCTGATTCGGCTAGAAGTGTCAATTATACATCTAAGAGCTCTGGAAGATCATGCTCCAAATCAAGCCCATACTAGGCCCACAATAGAGGTATTTGAAGTCAATTTTTCTCAAAGGTACAAACATGCAACCATCTTTGATTATTCAAATGATAAAATGCAACCTAAACAATTAGGTAGCCCAAAAAGTAGCTCTACCTACCATAACCATCAGGTTGTCTCGCTTGTGTTGAAGGCAATAATGTTGTTTATGTTAAAATGTATGGAAATCACCAAAATCCTATTTTATTTGCTATTTTTATCAACAATATATAAATTATGGATCTTGGGGGGTCCATAATCACTACGCTTATCCTAATGCAAATTTACTCCACAAGCATAACTTTCTGGATTTATTCATCAGCATTTCTTGGCCAGAAAAAGTTGAGAGAGTGAGAATTGGCCCGTTGTTGCAAAATGGCACGATGGTTTATGTTTTCAATTATTATTTTTTCACGCGAACATCGTTCTGGCTTTTTGATAACGAGACCATGAAGAAAATGATAACAATGTGATTTGTTTAGTGGCTTTTAAACTTAGCTCTTCTTTAAACAAGGATTCATAATCAGTGTATAAAATTCATAAAAGCATGAGATTACAGTGAAGTTTTTTTGTTTTTTATTTAATATGATATTATTCTGTAAAGAACAAAGTTTGACCTGTCAATCCACCAAGATATCTGATAATTAACAAAGTCAGGAGGATCAAGATCCTCGTTGTACTAATCACGAAAGATATGACTAGCAAAAGTTAAAAACTTATTTTAATTTATTTTGATGACCAACCACTATGAAGTAGTATTAAACTAAATTAGCACCATATTTTCATGAAGTGGATCATTTAAAACATGAATCATGTAAAACTTCAATTGAAAACTCACTGGTTCTAAGTTCTAACTTTACAGGACATCTACTTATCTAAACGGAATAAATAATTGTTACTCTCTCCGTTCTAAAATATAAGTTATTTTACCTAAAAACACAAAGTTTAAGAAACTACTTTTTTTATAAAAAAATATCATTTAATATACATAATAAATATAATTTAATCAAACCTAAAAAAGACTACAGAATATTATTGGTCACACAATATTCAATAAAGATGAAAAGTACCTAGGATTCTCAAAACAACTTATATTTTGAAAAAAAAAAAAAACCAAAACAACATATATTTTGGAACGGAGGGAGTATTTCTTTTGCAGGGACAAAATCAACATAATATTATAGAAATGAAAATGAAAAAACAAAACATATCATAAGATCCGTTTGAGGTGGAGACACGTGGTCGGAGATGCTTGAATGATTTGGGGGCACGAACTCTACGAGAAAAAGACCCTTGTCCATTTTTCTAGGTCATATAGAGAAATTAAAACGAATGTTGGATACTAAATCATCAAATTGCCATTTTGCTAAAAGAAAATAAAATACCAACTTGAACTAGAAAAATATTCATACATGCTATCATTGTTCAAATTTTTGAAATTTATTATGATGTATACCGTATACCGTTGGAAAATATATTAATCGAGTATTTATAGTACATAAGATAATACTAGTGGAGGAGAAGTAATTGGTAGTGCATAAAAGGTACGTGGGAAAGTGACAAAGCACTAATCTTATAAAATCACATGCCCTCTCAATGACACCATGTTCGTCTCCCTTGGGACATTACACTTACCCCATCTGTCTCTTAATTTTAATTTATTAATTGTAATTTAATCTTACTTTTTTATAGTAGTATTAATCCTTGTAATTCCTTCCAAAATGTCTTGTTTATTTACCCTAAATTTTCAGTAGATATCCACGATTGTGTGTGTGTGTGTGTTGTATCGTGATTTGCAAGAAATGTTAATCCCCACCAAATCAACAATAGTACTACTTGATAGAGAAGTTGGAAATACATTTGGATTCGTATTTCTTGGTCATCCTATGATACATCTGGAAATCAAATTATAGAGTATGGTTTGTAAGTTTGGATATGCATTTATGTGTGGACCAAAAGGAAGAATATGAATATAGTTCAAAACTGAAATTTGAAAAATTAAATAAGATTATATGACTAAAGACGATTAAGGAAAACAAGACCAATGAGCACGTTATGAACTTGTGAGATGTTGATTTATAACGTGGATCCTCTGTGTATTTGCATGTTCCACATTGATCCGGTCCTAATCTATTGAAACGTTTTCACCTTTTCATTGCTGTTTCTTTTTGGTCTCTTCTGCATTTTGGATATCCTAAAATATTACCTTCAAAATGATATGTATATATATATATATATATACGTATATAATTGATTAATTGTGTTAACTTCTTATGATTCCAACTTGTGAGGTGGAAAAAAGAGAGTCCGATTAATTATCAATGTTTAAACGGCGCTATATTAATGATTTTATTGCAATAGAACGCGAATAGCTTAAAAATATAAACAATTTGACATTAAAACAAAAATGAATAAAGAGAAATTTTTTTTTTGTCAACGAATAAAGAGATACTTTCTTTAAAAGACAAATCTAGCATATTTGGTACTTTGTAGGGAAAATATCTCTATATTAAAATTTCAAAAAGATCAATCTAAAAAACATTTATGTACATTTAAATGGAACAAATATCCCTTCAATTTTTCCATGATATAACAGCAATAGCATTTTTGAAAAATATCAATTAATATAGTACTAATTAAGTAATGAGAATTTTCATGATATGCCACTTTGGCATGCAACTTAAAATTTATGCCATCATTTGAAATATTTTTGCAAGAATTCCCTTTTTTTTTTAATTTAACTTTTATATTTTTTTTGGGTTTAGGTTAACTTTGACCAAAAAAAAAAGGGTTTAGGTTAACTATTTTATATTTAGGATATAGTTTAGGGTTTGAGTTTTGAGAGAGAGAAAAATTTTTAATGATTTTGTTTTTTTTCTATAAAAAGTGGCATGTTTGCAATAAATTTTCAAGGGTGACATATTTGAAAAAATATTTTCAAATGTGGCATATTTGTAATTCCTCCTTCGGTAATTGTTTAGTTTATATTTACAAATTTAGCACTTAAAAAAAATATTTACTATCTTTATGGCTTATATATATATATATATTTTTTTTTTTCACGTTTCAACTCTTTTTTTTATGTCATCTGGGTGGATTTCATTAAACCAAAGAGGAATACATTGTTGGAATACAAGGGTGGAATGCGTTTTTGAAATACTAAATCGAAGCTAAACCTTAGAGAAAAGAAGACAAGACAAAGGCCAAATTCTAAGAGATCGACATTAAGAAGTAGATGATAGAGATTCCTAAGTTTTGAGACTAGCCACAAAACTAGACCAACAAACAATCCATCGAACAAGTAGATACCAAATGCGCCAAAGGACAAAGAGACACAAGATGAACCTGTCAAAACCGAAAAATTTTATATAAAATTTTAATTGCATACGTTCAAGTCTTAGTAAAAATAATACATTTTTACGTTAAAAAGTTTGTGCTATGTGTAATTTACTTCGAAATATGGTATTGCCGGGATTAAAAAATAATGATTAAATATTTAAATATACCTAAATTTATATTATCATGTCTTAACCTATCTTTTAAATTTACTGCATTTTTAAATTTACCGTGCAAAATAAAAATAACTGTTAATTTGGAAACGCCCGATAAAATTAAATGAGAAATAAAAATATTTTGACCCAAAAACAAAAATCTAAAAAAGTCCAACTTTTACATGAAAATGACAGACGACAGGACCACAATAGCGATAAATTTGGAAATGTAATTTCCATATCATACTGCCGCCAATAAAAAGGAACTTTCATATAATTTTTTTGTGGAAAATTCATCCAAACGTAAAAACAAAATTTTATCCTTGTCGTAATCCATGTCGCAATATGAACGGACCCCTTAAATTAAAACTTCTCCCAAATCTACTCATAACTGAGTCATGACAATGATTTTTAATTTGTATTTAGATAATCTTTTCCCCAGATCTTTGTAGGGTTTTTTTTTTTTTTTTTAACGCTGAAACATTCATTCAAAGGTTTTGGGGCAGAAACGAAACAGGGCATTTCACCCAAAGTGTAAAAAAAGAGAAACAATAACAAAGCCAAATGCCACAAAGAAAGAAAAGATACCAGGTGGACTTCCTTATAAGAAGAATTATGCGGAGAGAAACCGAGCTTGTCAACTCTAGAGAGAATTGAACCTTGCTGCTAGCTAAGGCTGAAAAAGGCTATATCGCCTCCATAGCGATACGGTGGTTAAGCCAACAAGGATCTCCTTGAGCTATATAAGATTGGTGACGACCATCGGAAATTACACTTATCGCCATCGCTTGAGCGATGCTATTGTTTGAAACTTGCGTGTACGAAAGAGTCCAACTTTCAAAAAACCGAAGTCTTTGGAGAATGCGATCAACTAACCTTCTATACGTGGGGAACTTATGTGGGTGAAGAAGCACCTCTCTTGCCTGAGGGAAATGGGATTCGAAAATTATTCGACGAAAGTTAAGACCCATCGCCGCTTTAATCGACCAAATGAGGCCCATAATTCCGTTTGAAGCCGAGATGACATCCTAGCATACGATCTTCGACTATGGAACACTGCCGAGCCATTAGAGTCACGAGCTAACCAAGAGACACCACCATCAGAACTCATTGCGGACTACTCTGCCCCAATATTGCATTTGATTGTGCCCAACGACGGTTTAACCCATGAAGAGTGATGATTGTTTGACGGCAAGGGAGAGGGGTTGTTCCTTGTGGATGGCATTGGCGGGCAATTCAATTCTAACCATATTGATGAGTCCTCCTTAGCTTTGTCCCAAATAGTTTGGGAGTTAGAGCCTATTCCTTCGAATGTCAACGCATTTCGCGATTTCCACAAATGCCAAAGGACCCAAGGGAAGCTCCTCCGAGCTGATTAGGGCAGAGATGGTTTATTAGATATGGCCAATAGATGATGGATGTTCAAGAAGACCGATGTGGGAGAGAAACCAGACGGCGGGAGAGGGATTTGAGATTGCTCCCATACTTCCTGAGCCATGGTACAATGAAACAAAACATGACAAATTATCTCCGGAACCATACTTGTGCAAGAAGAGCAAGTTGTGTCCATCATTATACGCCTAGAATGAAGGCTAGTGCTCCGGATAGAGATTTCTAGAGGAAATGTTTCAATTTAGACGGAGCCTTGATTTTCCATACTTTTTTCCACAATGCTTTCTCAATCGGCAGGATATTTTGCTGCGAGTTGGCGGTTAAGCTTTGTTCTGTTTCTAAAAACTTGTATCCAATTTTTGATGAGTAGAAACCGTCCTTTGAAAAGCTCCAACCAACCGAATCATCTCTCCCCTGAAATAATGGCATTTTCAAAATCATGATAGCATCAGCTTCTACAAACAGTTGTTGGACCATGTTTACATTCCAAGAACCGGTTAGGGGATTGATCAAGTCCACAACCCTGAGTGTAAGATCCACCGGAGCCTCTTGACGATATCTTGGAGATCTTGGAACTCCATCTAGAATCCAATGATCCAACCATACTTTGGTATCTTCTCCATTCCCAATAATGTGAAGTAAACCTTGTTTAAGCAAATTTCTACCATGTAGAATGTTTTTCCAGGTATAAGAGGGTCATCTTCCTGGACAACTGTTTAGGAATGAAGACCGCTGAAAATAACGATGCTTTAAGATTTGACCTAATAGAGAGTTAGGATTGTTCCAAAGTCTGAAAGCTTGTTTCCCAAGTAACGCTTGGTTAAACATAGATATGTCGTGAAAACCAAGACCTCCTAGTTCTTTTGATTTGCATAACTTTTTCCAAGCAACCCATGGGATCTTTTTCCTTGATTCGCCGCTACTCCACCAGAATTCTATCATTGCACTCGTCAGCTTAGAACACAACTCTTTGGGTAATTTAAAACATGACATGGCATAGACTGGGAGGGTAAGTCCTATCGATTTCAACAAGATCTCTTTCCCACCATGCGAAAGAGTTTTTGCAAACCACCCATTAAGACGACCATGTAGTTTTTCACGCAAGAAACTCAAGAGATTACGTTTGGATCCGCTAAGACATTATGGTAAGCCCAAATATGAGCCTTCTCCTCCAAGTTTATCATTACCTAAGGCAGCTTTAACTTGCTCCTGCACATTCAAAGGTACCTTCTTACCAAAGATGATCGAGGATTTTGACTTATTGATCTCTTGACCCGAGGCCATTCCATAGAGTTTCAAGCAGTTAGAAATTTCTGAAGCTTCAAGAACCATAGCTTTGCACATGAGGAGACTATCATCGGCGAACAACAAGTGATGGATAGAGGGACATCCGTCGGCAAGTTTGATACCATTAATTTTACCCGATGCTTCCGCGTTGTTGAGGCAGCAAACTAACGCTTCAGCACAAAGGATGAAGAGAAAGGGGGAGAGCGGATCACCTTGCCGTATACCACGCTCTGGCTTAATAAAGCCATGTGATCGTCCATTCAAAAGAACGGAGTAAGAAATTTTACTTACACATGACATAATCCATCGTATCCAAACTCGATCAAATCCAAGTTTCGCCATCAACGTTTCGAGAAAATTTCATTCCACTCAATCATATGCTTTAGACATATCGTTTTTGACCGCCATGTAATCCTCTGCAACCTTCTCATTAGTCATGAGACCATGGACCATTTCGTGAGCTATAATAATGTTATCGAAGATCAAACGACCCGAGACGAACGCTCCTTGCATTTCAGAGATAAGGGATGGCAGAAAGGTTTTGAGGCGATTACACAAGATTTTTGAGATGATTTTGTATTGGATGGAGCACAGGCTGATCGGCCTCATATCTTTCATCTGTGTGGGGTTCACCACTTTCGGCAGCAGACATAATTGAGTGTGATTCCACCCGTCCGGTAAGATTGCCGTATCGAAAAACCTCTGAATTTTCGTAGTGAGTGATGGACCAACAATATCCCAATATTTTTGGTAGAAAACACAAGTGAGACCATCTTCCCTAGGAGCACTACTACTCTTAACCGCAAAAGCAGCTTTTTAATTTCATCTATTGAAACTGGTGCCGTGATGGTCGAATTAATCTCTGGGGTAATGCGACCGACCATCCCTTCAAACACAGAGTCCAAGTCGAATGGATTTGAGTTTGAAAATAAATCTTTAAAATACTTTACCGCTATATTGCCTTTGGAACCTTCAGAGAAATGTTCACGATTATCTTCATCAAGGAGCATGAGAATTTTATTTTGAAATTTCTTCCCTTTGACACAATTATGAAAGTATTTTGTGCTCAAGTCTCCAGCTTTCAACCATTGTTCCCAACTTTTCTGCCTCCAAAACCGTTCCTCATCTCGATAAGCTTCGGCTAATTCTTTTTTCAATCTCTTCATGTGACGATAGTTTGGCCTAAGTTTAGCACATTCCTTCTCGAGATACATATGTAACCGCTCAATCTTTTCTTTGGAGTTGATGTCTGAAGATTTTTTCCACCGCGCAATTTCTCTCCGACACATGACAATACGATCCATGACTGATATTCCATCTGCCTTCTCTCTACCCCATCCTCTACGCACAACGTCCTCAAAGCCTTCTTTTTTGGTTAGCCTTTTATCGAAAAAGAACCTACCTCTACCAGGTTCCTCACCTTCCAAAGCAAAACAAGTTCGTATATACATATGATTAGAAGCCCATATATTCATATATTCGACGTTTGATCTTGGAAATAGCTGAAACCATTGCTCATTGCCAAAGCTACGATCTAATTTGCATTGAATCCAACCCTCTTCTCTCCATGCTACCCAAGATAGAGTGTTGCCGTAACTTCTCATCTCTCTAATTTTACAGTTCTGAACCATGTTTCTAAAACCCTAGAAAGTTGATTCACTACGCGTTGCACCTCCCAGTTTTTCCTCATTCGACATGAGTTCATTAAAATAACCTGAGAGTATCCACGGATCATCTCGATTCGTACCTAAGCTTTCAAGTTGGTCCCACACAATCTGCCTTTGTGCTCTCACAGGATCGCCATAGACACACGACAAAAAGAATGCAGAGAGCCCATCCCGATTCTCATGTCTATTACACGTTTATTTTTTTATAAGACCTCAACATCAAAACTCTTCTTCCACATCACAGCCAAACCACCACTTAAACCTACCGGCTCCACCGTAACCACTTTATCATAACCCAAACTCTTGGACAATTTAGAAATATACCCAAATTTTTGTTTAGTTTCCATTAAAAACAAAAAATCGGGGAAATACTTCCTTCGAATTTCCCGAATCCTCTGAACTGTCTCAATGCTTCCTGCTCCTTGACAGTTCCAACTCAGTATGCTCATTGGGGGAGCAGCGGCTTCAAACCGGAAGCCACCGTGTTGTGTAAGGTTCTTGGTGATTTTGATGATGAATCTGAAACATTTTCTGTAGCCTTGCGCTTGATGATGCTTTTTATTTCTGTAGGTTGATCTCCAGAATGAGCCGGTTTTACCGTAGCCCCAGAGAATTGGCGCAACTTCCTTTTCCATGCTGGAGGCCTTCGACGTTCTTTTTTCCCGAGAGAGGAGTTTCTGGCACTTGGTTCTCTTGATGAGACACCAATACGAAAATTCATTGGACTCCTATCTACGTTAGAAGTTAAGCTTAATGTGGAAGAAACTTCCACGTTGTATAGGTTCTCTAAGTCAGGGGATGGTTCTGATCTTGCCGGTTTACCATCTTTGATATTTCCTCTTGGTGCTGATGAGCTAGCAGCTTCGAAACCAAAGACATGCCCTTTGCCTTTGTCTAATTGAAAAGTGATCCTTAGCATTGAATTCATTGATTCAGCAGACTTTTCTTCTAGAGATTGTTGTACTCGAATTACTCTAGCTTGACTTTCTGTTGGATCCGAATAAGATACGTATTGTAAATTGGTATTGCGCATTTCTCTAGAGTAATCTGACCTTAAGGGAGGGAAAACAGGAGGTCCGAGAAGTGATTGAACCTTGTTTCCTTCTACTTTGTCACTAGTATTTGCAGGATGAGCTTCCGCCATTTCTGAAGTTGGGGATGCTTCCTTAATCCTCTTTTTTGGATGGAGCCAGGGACATCGAGGTTGCTCGTGCGTGAGTCTCAAGCAATGGAAACAGTGTTTCCTCAGCTTCTCAAACTCGTATTCAATGTCCACGAAACCACCTCTTGGTAAGTTTAGCCTCTTTGTCTTCCTTGCGGGGTTATCCGCGTTGAGATTTACCAATACTCAAACATATTCGGTTTTTTGCGATACTTTTGGGTCATACGCGATCATTTCGACCTTACCAATCACCTCTCCTAACATTTCCATTGTCTCCAACTTGTAGTGATTAGCCGGGATGTTCCGGATGAAAACCCAAACCTGGAGAGATGACAAGAAATCTTGAGGTAGATGTGGAACCCAGTGTTCCATTAGCATAGTCCAATGATTGTAGGACCATGGACGGTCATTAAGCACGGTGATGAGATCTTCTTCCCTCTGAAAGATGAATTGAAATCTGTTTCGAGATAGAGCTATTCCCCTTACTCGGTCATTCATACGCCACACCCTAGGCATGACCTCAATCATCCTGACCATTGGTTGGCAATCGGGGTTGAGAAGGCAACCCAAGATACTGAGAGCGTTTTCATCATAGACTCTGAATCTGGGGCTATCAGGAAGGTTGAGAGGTTCATCGTCATCGATCGACATGTCTTTGATTGCCATGTGGAGGATGTCAGCCATCGATACTGCAGAGAAACCAAACCGGAGAAGTAATTGACGGCGATTGTATGAGAGCTTAGGGAGGAGGCCGGCGGAGAAGCTATAGAAACCGCATTCAATTATGCAATATTCAGTCACAAATTTTTGGGAAATCATTTTCTTGATTCTCTTGATTGACACGGATAATGAGAAAAGGTAAGTTAACAATAAACACGAAGATTTTTGGTGGAGAAAAAGGAAGGACTGATTGAAAACTTTCTAGAAACTACCGTAGCAATCAAGCCGGTATTGAACGCTCCACCCAAAATAGGGGGAATTGATATTTGAAAAGGAAAGATCGAACCCTCTACTACAACTAGAGTTGGCTAAGCGAAAAAAGGATTTTGCTTGTTATAGTCTAGTTTTGACACAGATCTTTGTAGGAGGAATCATCTCGTATCTCCCTCAAACTCAAACTCAAATCTTATATCTCCCCGTTCTAACTCAAATTTGTTTAATGTTTTTTTAATACCAAAAAATACAAAATTACCTTAAAACCTATCCTTAGTTGTGATATTACACCCTCTACCTGTGGTCAAACGATCCCCAATTTACATCTCTTACATTTACAATCCCTAATTTTACCTGTGGTCAGAGGAGAGCAACTCTCGACTCCGAACTCCTCGACTCCTCCTCCTCCCTCTTACTCCGATCGTTCATCTTCAACGGCGACGAGCGGCGACTCTTCTCTCTCGGAGTCCTCTGTCTTCAACGGTGACGAATTCTCTCGTTCTCTCGTAATCCATCCCAGACAACATTGAGAAACCGGATATGTCAGAGGAGGCGGCGCGTGAAGCGAGTGTAGGAGAAAGTGAAAAAGGAGAAGAAGAGGAAGATACAAACCGTGAAGACGATAATGGCAGAGAAGACGATGAAGACGATGAGGCAAACAAGGATGGGGCTGGAGGAGGAGACGATTCCCATGACACGGCGGTAAGTATTCCCGTTTTAGTTAGAGAATTTATTTTTTGTGTGCAATTTGATCTTGATTGCAAAGAAATTGACACAGTTAATCAAGAAAGCATGTCAATTTGTTGGGTTTGAAGAAAAACTGGATAACTTGGTAAAACAAATGTGCTGTAAAACTGGATAACTTGGTAAAACTAGATTGCTGTAAAACTGGTCAAACTTGGTAAATATACAGATGTATAAATGGAATAACTTGATACAACTGATTGATGCAGGGATCTGGTGATGAAGCAGCGGTTATGAGACCTCTGAGTATGTACTTCCAACCAACAGAGTACAAGAAAAAGATAAGGATCTCGACGAGGTGCTACGTCAAAGAGTTTTTGACAACTCTGCATAATTTGGAGCCTCCACTTACGCGTGCTGAGAAGAATTGGTTTGGAAGGCATCCCCAGTTCAAACAAATCTTCCACTTGCCAAAGGAAAATAGTCACAGGCTCCAAGGCATGTGGATGCTTTTACTCTGAACCGCACGCGTTGAGAAGAAAAAAGGAGGCGTGGTTTGTGGTTAATGGCGTTCCTATCTGGTACGGTCTGAGAGAGCACGCCTTGATATCCGGATTAAACTGTAGAAATTATGAGGTGAATTATAAGTTGGGTGACATGCAGTATGTGAGGAGGCACTTTGGTAGAAAAAAAGTCAGATATGAAGATGTCAAAAAGAAGCTAGAAGATGGGATGCCAACTGATAGAGATAGGCTGAGGATGCTTGTGTTTTATTTCCTTTGCAGCATCGTCATAGCTCAGGAAAAATGCGGAAAGCATGCAACTCCGATCTCCGATTTCTTCCTGAAAGTTATTGACGATCTTGACTTGTGCAAGAGTTATCCTTTTGGGAGGTTGTCTTTTGATTACATGCTCAAACAGATGTATCACATGCTGGATAAATTTAACGGAGTCGTCGAGGAAGACATTTTAAGGCCGATTGCCGGTTTCTGTATCCCTTTGGAGGTATGTACAATTAGGAAGTAATTGTTGCAACTTTTTAATAATTGAAACTATTTCAACTATAAGTGTGTTGTGTAGCTGCTAGCGTTTGAAGCAATTCCAGATTTGGCGAGTAGTTTCCGCGAGCCAATTCTAGAGGCAGACGGTGGTTGTCCAAGGATGTGCAATTTTAAGTTCAAGAAGAGCGGGATGAGAGGGTTTCCTCTTTCAAAGATCAACGAAAAACTTGGTACAACTAAGTTCAGTTATTTTACGCATTTAAATTATTTAGAGTTGTTTTTTTTGTTTTTAATTTTGTAACATAATTGTTGACATTCGCAGGACATTTATAACATCATCTTGAATCGTGAAGAAGAAGTAGATCTTGCTCAAATTTTCCAAGAAGACGATGTCGAGGATTGTGACGATTCGGCTGTTCGCGAATGGATAACCCGTTACAATCAAGGAAATACAATCTTCTTTCCAGAAATGTACAACGATGACGTGGCTACCCGAGTGGAAGAGGAAAAAGAAGCTGACAAAGAAGAAGTTGAGAAAGAAGAAGATGGAACATCCGGAGAAGCGAATGCTTTAAACGATTTAGCACAGCTTGTGGAAGGGATGAAGGGGATGAAGGCAGAAATGGACTTAGGGTTCAAGTCAGTTAATGAGAAGTTGGATGGGTTTGATGAGAGAATGAAGAAGGTGGAAAGTTATGTGTTCAAGAAGTTAGATGGGGTAAAAGTGTAAAACTTGGAATAACTATGCTAAAATTTGGAATAACTATGTTGTGGTAAAACTGGTAAGATTGGTAGAACTATACTTTAATTGTTTTTTTTTATTTCAGGTAAATGAACAAAGACCTCAAGATCAAGGTGATAGGCAGGAGGAAGCACGAGAGATGGGTACCGAAGCCCCACCAGCTGTTGTTGCTGATGCTCATACGACGGAG
This sequence comes from Draba incana, assembly GCA_963576765.1. Lineage (NCBI taxonomy): Eukaryota > Viridiplantae > Streptophyta > Magnoliopsida > Brassicales > Brassicaceae > Draba > Draba incana. The sequence continues at coordinate 13,625,273 of OY755208.1, forward strand.
GAAGCCAATGAGGAGACAATTACCCACAAAGGTTATATGGTATACAAAAAACTTGGTAAGCGTCCCCGAGCCGAAGTAGGCAATTACCCGAGTAGACCAATGACAAGGTCAAGGAAACCATTGGAGGAGCCATCACAACCATTGGAGGAGCCAATTGGAGGAAAGGATTGGTGAGAGGAATGCTTGAAGGTCGAAGAGTTAGGGTTTTTATATATGACTTGAAGGAAGATCATGATTTTGGAGTAGATGAGTTACGGTTTGATAAACAATCTTAAACAATGTTGTTTTTTATTTGAATTCGAACAAGCTTAAGCTTAAACTATGTTGTTTTGAATTCGTAAAACTATGTTAAAACTATGATGTGTTGAATTCGTAAAACTTTGTAAAACTATGTTGTTTTCAAAGTCTAACATGCTTAGATAAATCTTACAAACACACGACATTAGTATATAAGTCTTACAACATAAACAAAAGATATTAGAAGATAAGTCTTACATCACAAACACAAGACATTAGAAGATAAGTCTTAAAACACAAAGATAAGTCATAAAACACAAGAGATAAGTCTTAAAACACAAAGATAAGTCATAAAACACAAAGATAAGTCTTAAAACACAAGAGATAAGTCATAACACACAAGAGATTGCATGGTTTCCCAAAAACCTTTTCGAAGCGAGCCTTAAGCTAAGCGAGCCTTAAGCTTTGCAACCTCTTTCAGCTCCTCTTTGAGCTTTGCATTCTCATTTTGAAGCTGCTCAATACGATAGGCATGGTGGCCAAGCTCCTCGGCCTGGCGGTCAACTTTCCTTCTTAAGCTTGTAACTTCTTCTTCGACTCCATGAACCCAAAGTTTTTTAAGGTGTTGGTCATTATCCTCCTACACAAGAAGACATAATAGTTTAACCAAGTTTTCCAGTTTTACCACACGATAGTTTTTCCAAGTTTTCCAGTTTTACGACTGAACCCAGGAAAAAATAAATGTCTACTGACATCAACAACATCGCTAACCTCATATTCACTGCAAATAAGGTACCTCCTTCCCACATCAGATCCAGAGAGGTGTGAAGGCTCCACAACGATTCGAGCACCGCATGGACACTTTGTTGGTATGCCAACACAACCATCGGCGAGGAACCACCTTCTCTGCTCTTCCTTCTTAAACCTCTTCATGTCAATGTACCACGGATCAGTTTCACAAATCTTGTCCATGAGATGAGCAAATAAAGGACAAGGAAAAGGAGAGAACTAGAGAGAGAGAACTAAAGAGAAAATGAGAGAGAGAACCAAAGTGGAAAAGGAGAGAACTAGAGAGAGAGAACTAAAGAGAAAATGAGAGAGATTTTGTTAGAGAGAAAGGCGAAATGGTCGGATTTTGTCTCCAAAGGAAAAGGAAATATATGGTCGAAATTGGTGAAATTTTCGTTTTGGCGCCAAAAACTTTTGGTGAAATTTTCGTTTTGGCGCCCAAATATTACACCTAGTTTTACCAAACATTTTAGTTTTACGAAAGTCCCAAATAGTTTTACTTTGGCTGTTTTCAATTTATTCAGTTTTACCCACTCTTAAACTATAAATTTTTAGTTTTACAGTTGAGTTTCCTCCTTTAATCTATCATTCAAATTGTTGTGTGCATTAATATGTTTCAGTTTTACATTTTTGTAATTTCCCCCTACTAACTTGGCTATTGTTCCTATAGTGATCTTAAAAGTATAAGTCATTTGTTGGTGTGATTGTTTCATATGGACCCAAAAATTCTAAATATATAGTTTTCATGTTAGTACAAGAAAAAATAACTATTTATAATGTTTATATCATGTAATTATATTTTGTTTTGTTGTTTGTTTTTTTTCAAATCGATCCTTGTTTTTTTTTGCCTAAATCGATCATCATTTATTTTTTATTTTTTATTTTTTTTGGCTAACTCGATCTATTTGTAACGTTTAAAATTTACGAACTTTGATTTACAACGGCAATTAGTTACACAATATCAAAAATATATAGTTTTACATAACCAAAAACCAGTTTTCCATATAAAAAGTATATAGTTTTACATAACAAAAAACCATTTCTCCCTAGTTTTACCTGAAGATACAGATCCCATACATAATTTTACATCACAAGCGTTTAAGATACAATCAAACAGGGCTACCAAATTCAAATAGCAACCATTGGAGTCCTTGCCTTCGCCGCCTTTTGTTTTGCGTCCTTGGTCGCCTTTCCCCAGCCGATGGAAACCTCTTTGTTTTCCTTCTTCCCTTCTTCTTCACGCGATCCGGAGGTATGATCTGCAACTCATTGATGTGGTCTGGGATAATCCATTCCGACATATCCGGCACTAAATAAATTGTCCTACAATACGCCAACGCCCACAACTCGGTCCAATAATACTTCGAGCATAGTTCATGTAATTCTAATTGGATATCATGTCCTCCGATTTCACGATTTTGAGGAGCATTCTTTTTAAATGCAATGAATGCTCGTATCCCGTGCTCACAAGGATACTTCTGAACATCGAAGTACCTGCAACTGCAACTTCTCGACCTCAAGTTCACCAAATAAGATTTGCCGTCACTACCGGTGACGTCGTATTCAAGCGTGAAACTGTTTAGCTCCGAAATAATTAATTTCTCAGCAATAGGCCATGTATCGTGCACGAAGTTCTCCACTAAAGGCACAAGTTTATTACGTGCAGCACCACCCGCGGCCTCCTTCCGGTGTTCATTAAACCACTGGGAAAATGTTCTGATGATTGTATCAAGCATGGGTATTATGGGGTACTTCCTTGCGTGCACAAACGTGCTGTTCAAAGATTCCACGGCGTTGCTTGTGTCTAAGATGTATCTGCAACCTGGAAAATAAGGCCTTGCCCATTTTTCTTTCACGGTACTCTCCTCAAGATACTTGGCCGCAGATGGATATCTCATCTTAAATGACTCATAAGCACGGTCGAACTCACCCACCGTGTATATCCTGCTGCACTCCATGAATCTCCATGCGATTACGTCTTTGTTGGCGCCTGAGGTATGATTTTTCACATTTTGGGACAAATGCCATACACAATACCCATGATGAGCTTGGGGATACAGTTTCTCTATGGCGCTGATGAGGTTTGCATTTCTGTCACTCATAAACACCAATTCGGAAGAGTCCGGTACAATGGATTTCAGCATCTCAAAAAACCAAGTCCAACTATGAAGTTTCTCACCATCGAGCACACCAAACACTATGGGATAATGGTGTCGATTAAGATCCTGGGCTGAGGCGAAAACAAGCACACCACCAAATCCGTTCTTCATAAAGGTCGCATCCACAATTATCACTTTCCTCATCGCTTGGAACCCTTCGATGCTAGCTCCCAACGCTATGAATAGATACTTGAATTTCCCCACATCATCCAATAACAACTTTGTTTTCGTACCGGGATTGACCTGCTCTAACACGTACAAATAACGATACAACAACTTGTAGTTGTCTTCGGGACTACCACGTAAATCACGAACAGCTAGACTTTTACCTCTCAGAGCTGTGGAGTATGATATCTGCACACCTAAATCTCTATGAACCATACCCATGATAATTTTCGGCTTCGGAGTATCCATTTGTCCCGAATACTTTTCATTCAAATAAGATGCAACCAATTGGGCCGAGCCTTTCCTCTTCGTGTTGCTTGTACTCTGACTAGCCCGAGAGCATGTATGCATCTTCGTGTACTAATCGAGAAAATCTCTGTGTTTGTAACCACTGCAGCTCTTAAAGCCCATTTACAGTTTTCTATAGGACATTTTAGCACTAATTGCACCTTATCCGACATTATTATCCTATAACCAAAACTATTAGCAAATGCACCTCTATCCACCACCTCTTGTACTGCCTTCCTATTTTTAAATTCTTGACCCACACTCAGACCCAAACCGTCTTCCCATTCCTCTATAAACTGACAAGGTTCTACAACAGGCTGAGGCTCAATATATGTCTCACGTATATCCGATATCTCCATACCGTTGTCCATACATTTATCACGTGATCTATCATCATCATCCTCCATCGCCTGATGTTGTTCTTTTGCTTGTTCTTTGCCTACATACGGAACAATGGCATTAGCTCCGATTTCCTCGTCATTTGATTCCAATACATCAAAGTTCATACCAGTAGAACTTTTTTCTACTCTCGACAGTTGCAATTGACCTCTTAATTTGAGAGAGTCTAGCTCTAGGGATAATTTGAGCTTATCAATGACCTCCACGTACAAAAGACATCTTCGGTTCTCTTTACCAGCACACCTTAGGTAAACAGACATATCCTCCTCATCCTCAATAAATAATTTTTCCTCATCTCTTCCCATCAGCACTGGAAAATAACTCAATTCCAATTTAACCCTTCTTTCATCTAACGAAATCTTCTTCAATATCCTAGCTTCCACCATCGACAAAGTTATCTCCCTCACTGATGTATTGAACATTATACTATAATTGCGACCTTGGTATTTAAAGAATATGCCCACTTCGTTGCTCATCGTATCCTGTCAAAAACAATACAAAAAGTCACTCATAATTCTCAGTTTTACCAGTTTTACAATATTTACAATTTTACTTGTTTTACCTACTTTTACCATATCGCAAAAACACAAATGGGGATCTAATCTACTTCCAATTCAGAAGGATTCAACTACTAAAATACATTTGTTACCTCTTAATAGCCCTAATCAACCCATAATTCATACTAAAACACCCAATGTGCATCAATAATGACCCAAATCCAATCAATCCCTAATTTGCTAAAACCTAATCTAGATTGAGCAATACCAACCTAAGAGCAATGAATCGGTGGCGGCGGCGGTCCGGCGGCGATGGAGAGCTCGACGGCGGAGGACGGATGAAGAAATGGTTTCTTCCCGAGCTCGATTGTGGAGAGGTTTGATTGACGAGGAATCGTTTTCCCGATGTCGATTATATTTTTTTGTGAAATTGGGCAATATACATGTGGAGTGTGTGACGTTTTTAGTATATAAAAACTACATGATGTTACTCTTTTCTCACAAAAACCACAGAGCGTTCTTTGGTTTCATTAAGGGTATTTTCGGAATTCTACATTAGCTCAACAAATAGAAGGGCATGTATAATTGATAGGGATATAGGAGATTTTGTCATTCACAAAAAGGGATATAAGAGATGATGGCAGACTACATTTTTATTATTTTCATTAGTCAATTTTTATTCGACTTTCACTTAATGAGATTTCTATATAAAGTTTTCGAAAACATTACAAACTCCTCGTAAATCGCTCTCGGCCACAGAATTTTAGCCTCCAGAAGAAGAACACTCATGTAATTCACTTTCCCGAGAAAAGATTAAGAAATCCCGACGGTGAGAATTTTCACGGCAGATTCTCGAGTTTAGGAAATTGCTCCAATCTCCTCTTTATTTTGAAAAATAGAAATCAAACTTTTTTGTATCAATGATATTAAAAACCATTTTTTTTTGTCTTTATTGTAGATTCCATCGCCGGACATAAAAATTAATCTCTAAAATTGGCATAGATCAAACGAGTCCAAAGCAATCATCCCTATTTCTACTCTTGATTTTTAAAATCGGAGACGGAAAGTCAAAATTTTCAAAAGTGGGCATCTTTGTGTAGAGCTCAATTCTTCGTAACTCCCAGAAAATAAATAAAAAGGTGAGACCTTTTTTCCCAGAAAGTGAAGCAATCTTTTTGTTTTATTTATCTCTTTTGCTTTCTTACTACTGATGAAACTGAAAAAGCTATCATTTTTCTTCCTAGGTTACTGCATTTTTCAGTTCTATTGATAATCTTATGTTAAGGGGTTTTATTCTTATGGGCTGTATCAAATATATGATATTGTGAATTGGGTTTTTGATTTAGATCTGATTTGGTAAAGTTTTTTTTTTTTTTTTTTGGTTTCATGGTTGACTAAAAGTTTGAAACTTTGAGAATCACTGAATTGAATTTTGATGGTGTTTTAGGGTTGGTTGAAGAATGAAGGGAGCGACTCTCGTTGCTCTCGCTGCCACAATCGGCAATTTCTTGCAAGGATGGGACAATGCCACCATTGCTGGTTTGTTCTGCTTTTCACTCTTCTCTTGAATAGAACTTGTTTTGGATCATTTGAGATTTTGAATGAATGGTTGATTGCAGGAGCTATGGTTTATATCAACAAAGATTTGGATCTACCAGCTTCTGTTCAAGGTCTTGTGGTTGCAATGTCATTGATCGGTGCAACGGTCATCACGACTTGCTCAGGACCGATATCCGATTGGCTCGGGAGACGCCCGATGCTGATTTTGTCATCGGTCATGTATTTCCTGTGCGGTTTGATAATGCTTTGGTCTCCAAATGTTTATGTTCTTTGCTTAGCTAGGCTTCTTAATGGTTTTGGTGCCGGTCTTGCGGTTACGCTTGTCCCCGTTTACATCTCCGAAACCGCTCCTCCAGAGATTAGAGGCCAGTTAAACACTCTTCCTCAGTTTCTTGGCTCTGGTGGAATGTTTTTGTCTTACTGTATGGTTTTCACTATGTCCCTTGGCGATTCGCCTAGCTGGAGGGCTATGCTCGGTGTCCTCTCGATCCCTTCTCTCGTTTATTTGTTCTTCACCGTGTTTTATTTGCCCGAGTCTCCTCGTTGGTTGGTTAGTAAAGGAAGATTGGATGAGGCCAGGCTTGTTCTTCAACAGTTATACGGTAGAGAAGATGTTACCGGTAAGGTTTCTTCTTCTCGCGTTCTTTCTTCGATTGATTTCCGCTATTAACGGTTCTTTTCGGTTGCAGATGAAATGGCTTTGCTTGTTGAGGGACTTGATATCGGAGGAGAGAAGAAATTAGAGGATCTCTTTGTAACTTTGGAGGATCATGAAGCACATGATGCACTTGAAACCGTTGATGAGAACGGACAAATGCGGCTTTACGGACCTCACGCGAATCAATCTTACCTTGCTAGACCTGTCCCTGAACAACAGAGTTCATTCGGGTTACGTTCTCGGCACGGGAGCTTAGCAAACCAAAGCATGACCCTTAAAGATCCGCTTGTGAATCTGTTTGACAGTCTCCACGAGAAGATGCCCGAAGCGGGCGGGATGAGCGGGGTTTTCCCTCGTTTCGGAAGCATGTTCAGCACTACTGCCGATGCGCCTCACGGTAAACCCGCTCATTGGGAAAAAGACGAGGAGAGCCAGTACAACAAAGACCATGATGATTACGCAACTGACAATGATGCGGGTGATGATAATGACTCGGATAACGATCTGCGTAGTCCGTTAATGTCACGCCAGACCACGAGCATGGAAAAGGACATGATTCCGCATCCTACAAGCGGAAGCACGCTAAGCATGAGGCGACACAGCACGCTTACGCAAGGAAACGGTGAAAGCAGCATGGGGATTGGTGGTGGTTGGCATATGGGATATAGGAACGACAACGGCGAATACAAAAGGTATTACCTTAAAGAAGACGGTGCTGAATCTCGCCGTGGTTCCATCATTTCTCTTCCTGGCGGTAACTATGGTGGAGGTAGCTACATTCACGCTTCCGCACTTGTAAGCAAATCCATCCTTGGTCCTAAATCGCTCCATGGATCTACCGTGGTTCCCCCGGAGAAAATTTCTCCCAATGGACCACTCTGGTCTGCTCTTCTTGAACCCGGTGTCAAGCGCGCGTTGGTCGTTGGTGTCGGCATTCAGATACTACAGCAGTTTGCGGGTATCAATGGAGTTCTCTACTACACGCCTCAGATTCTCGAACGTGCTGGTGTAGACGTTCTTCTTTCGAGCTTCGGACTAAGTTCAATCTCCGCATCATTCCTCATCAGCGGATTAACGACGTTACTCATGCTTCCAGCTATTGTCGTCGCCATGAGACTCATGGATGTATCCGGAAGAAGGTATTTATCGAAACGTATAAGATCACTAGCTGATTCATTGTTTTCTCATTCTTTTGATTTTCCTTGCAGGGCATTACTTCTCTGGACAATCCCGGTACTTGTTGTCTCGCTTGTGGCCCTTGTCATCAGCGAGCTTGTCCACATCAGTAAAGTCGTGAACGCAGCGATTTCCACAGTCTGCGTTGTGCTCTACTTTTGCTTCTTTGTGATGGGTTACGGTCCGATTCCAAACATTCTATGTTCTGAAATCTTCCCAACAAGAGTCCGTGGTCTCTGCATCGCCATTTGCGCCATGGTTTTCTGGATCGGAGACATTATTGTCACTTACTCGCTTCCCGTTCTCCTCACTTCGATCGGACTAGTCGGTGTTTTCAGCATTTACGCTGCGGTTTGCCTAATCTCGTGGTTCTTCGTTTACTTGAAAGTTCCTGAGACTAAAGGTATGCCATTGGAGGTTATTACAGACTACTTTGCCTTTGGAGCTCAAGCTCAAGCTCCTTCCAAGGATATATAAATTTGTATTGTAACCTTGATTCTTCTTCTTCATCATTTGCTCTGTGTACTTAAAAGATTCTCCTTTTTTGGTTTGTGAGTATCCTTAATTTCGTTTTTGTTCCTTTTTCCCCCTTTTTTGTTTATCAAAATCAATCTAATAATCACTCAATTTTCTCCGAGCCATCATCTCTTATATCCCTTCTCTTGAAGACAAAATCTCTTATATCCCTATCAATTCTACATACCCCTCTATTTGTTGAGCTAATGTAAAATTCCGAAAATAGCCTTAATGAAACCAAAGAACGCTCTGTGGTTTTTGTGAGAAAAGAGTAACATCATGTAGTTTTTATACACTAAAAACGTCACACACTCCACATGTATATTGCCCAATTTCACCAAAAAAAAAAATCGACATCGGGAAAACGATTCCCCGTCGAGCTCAGGAAGAAACCATTTCTTCATCCGTCCTCCGCCGTCGAGCTCTCCATCGCCGCCGGACCGCCGTCGCCACCGATTCATTGCTCTTAGGTTGGTATTGCTCAATGTAGATTAGGTTTTAGCAAATTAGGGATTGATTGGATTTGGGTCATTATTGATGCACATTGGGTGTTTTAGTATGAATTCTGGGTCGATTAGGGCTATAAAGAGGTAACAAATGTATTTTACTGGTTGAATCCTACTGAATTGGAAGTAGATTGGATCCCCATTTGTGTTCTTGCGATATGGTAAAACTAGGTAAAACAAGTAAAATTGTAAATATTGTAAAACTGGTAAAACTGAGAATTATGAATTACGTATAAAACCAGGATAACTGTGGATAACTACTATTACTGAGTGAATTTTTTGTATTGTTTTTGACAGGATACAATGAGCAATGAAGTGGGCATATTCTTTAAATACCAAGGTCGCATGTATAGTATAATGTTCAATACATCAGTGAGGGAGATAACTTTGTCGATGGTGGAAGCTAGGATATTGAAGAAGATTTCATTAGATGAAAGAAGGGTTAAATTGGAATTGAGTTATTTTCCAGTGCTGATGGGAAGAGATGAGGAAAAATTAGTTATTGAGGATGAGGAGGATATGTCTGTTTACCTAAGGTGTGGTGGTAAAGAGAACCGAAGATGTCTTTTGTACGTGGAGGTCATTGATAAGCTCAAATTATCCCTAGAGCTAGACTCTCTCAAATTAAGAGGTCAATTGCAGTATTTAGGGTTATCGATCCACAGGAAGTCTAAGAAAACACAATAGATTATAAATTTCAGATTAAGCTAGGCAAAATGAGATGAATGTAATAAATCAAAGCAATTAAAAACGGTTTTAAAATCAATGAAAGAAAGCGCTAGGTACAGGGATATCTCCGGTGAATCAAAGATGCAGATAAATCAGATAATAGGAATATTAAGCACAATTCTTGAACATGAACACGAAGGTAAAATCGACCAACTGTCGTTGCAAAGATTATCTATGAATAAATCCTAAAAAACCAAATTCCTTTGCGAATCCTATGGATCTAATCAAGCATTAAAGTTCAAGTTCAATTGCTCACAAAACCCTAAACCAAATCCCTTTGCGAATAGGTATTTTGCTCATCTAACACTAGTTCAGGTGATTAATAATGCTGTCGCATCTACTAAACAACCTAATATCAGATTCTAGTTCGCGAGGCTAGAACCAGCAATAAACACAAGTCTAGATGAAGAATGTTCTAATGATTTTATCCTAATAATCAGATCAGATCATGCAACTCATAAAACACCTTTGAAAACCCTAAACCTAACAGGGAAACTACTCAGACATATCGAATAATGAAAACATGGTTTTATTAAAAGATAAATCAAAGAGTTCAGTAAAATAATGCGTACGTCTAAACAATGACTCTAAAAACGTATTTATAAGGTTACAAAGTCGGCAAGAACATAAAAGTAAACATCTGGAAACTTCGGGCTTCAAACGGACTTCTGCGATTAAGAACTGGGCTTCTGTGAACAGGGTGTCGATCGAAACTGATAGGTGGTGTCGATCGACACCAATCTTCAAAATCGGATTCTTTGCTTCTCATGTCGTAGTGTCGAGCGATGCTCAGTGGTGGTGTTGCTCGACACAGACTCCAAAACTTCATTCCATGATTGCATCTTTGCCGCTTCATTCCGTGATACTCCAAAACTCCCAGTAAACATCTTTTAAGCTCCAATCGTCCTTGTACCTGAAAAGACTCTAAAACCAACACAAAACATAACAAAGACTCTAGATATAGGACTTATATCATGGCTTAAACAGGGTAAAAACCATGATATATCAGTCATCGCTTCATCGGAACAGCCCGAGCAACAGTCGAGAGTAGAGAAAAGTTCTACTGGTATGAACTTTGATGTATTGGAATCAAATGACGAGGAAATCGGAGCTAATGCCATTGTTCCGTATGTCGGCAAAGAACAAGCAAAAGAACAACATCAGGCGATGGAGGATGATGATGATAGATCACATGATGAATGTATGGACAACGGTATGGAGATATCGGATATGCGTGAGACATATATTGAGCCTCAGCCTGTTGTAGAACCTTGTCAGTTTATAGAGGAATGGGAAGACGGTTTGGGTCTGAGTGTGGGTCAAGAATTTAAAAATAGGAAGGCAGTACAAGAGGTGGTGGATAGAGGTGCATTTGCTAACAGTTTCGGTTATAGGATAATAAAGTCAGATAAGGTGCGATTAGTGCTAAAATGTCCTAAAGAAAACTGTAAATGGGCTTTAAGAGCTGCAGTGGTTACAAACACAGAGATTTTCTCGATTAAAACGTACACGAAGATGCATACATGCTCTCGGGCTAGTCAGAGTACAAGCAACACGAAGAGGAAAGGCTCGGCCCAATTGGTTGCATCTTATTTGAATGAAAAGTATCCAGGACAAATGGATACTCCGAAGCCGAAAATTATCATGGGTATGATTCAGAGAGATTTAGGTGTGCAGATATCATACTCCACAGCTCTGAGAGGTAAAAGTCTAGCTGTTCGTGATTTACGTGGTAGTCCCGAAGACAACTACAAGTTGTTGTATCGTTATTTGTACGTGTTAGAGCAGGTCAATCCCGGTACGAAAACAAAGTTGTTATTGGATGATGTGGGGAAATTCAAGTATCTATTCATAGCGTTGGGAGCTAGCATCGAAGGGTTCCAAGCGATGAGGAAAGTGATAATTGTGGATGCGACCTTTATGAAGAACGGATTTGGTGGTGTGCTTGTTTTCGCCTCAGCCCAGGATCCTAATCGACACCATTATCCCATAGTGTTTGGTGTGCTCGATGGTGAGAAACTTCATAGTTGGACTTGGTTTTTTTAGATGCTGAAATCCGTTGTACCGGACTCTTCCGAATTGGTGTTTATGAGTGACAGAAATGCAAACCTCATCAGCGCCATAAAGAAATTGTATCCCCAGGCTCATCATGGGTATTGTGTATGGCATTTGTCCCAAAATGTGAAAAATCATACCTCAGGCGCCAACAAAGACGTAATCGCATGGAGATTCATGGAGTGCAGCAGGATATACACGGTGGGTGAGTTCGACCGTGCTTATGAGTCATTTAAGATGAGATATCCATCTGCGGCCAAGTATCTTGAGGAGAGTACCGTGAAAGAAAAATAGGCAAGGCCTTATTTTCCAGGTTGCAGATACATCTTAGACACAAGCAACGCCGTGGAATCTTTGAACAGCACGTTTGTGCACGCAAGGAAGTACCCCATAATACCCATGCTTGATACAGTCATCAGAACATTTTCCCAGTGGTTTAATGAACACCGGAAGGAGGCCGCGGGTGGTGCTGCACGTAATAAACTTGTGCCTTTAGTGGAGAACTTCGTGCACGATACATGGCCTATTGCTGAGAAATTAATTGTTTCGGAGCTAAACAGTTTCACGCTTGAATACGACGTCACCGGTAGTGACGACAAATCTTATTTGGTGAACTTGAGGTCGAGAAGTTGCAGTTGCAGGTACTTCGATGTTCAGAAGTATCCTTGTGAGCACGGGATACGAGCATTCATTGCGTTTAAAAAGAATGCTCCTCAAAATCGTGAAATCGGAGGACATGATATCCAATTAGAATTACATGAACTATGCTCGAAGTATTATTGGACCGAGTTGTGGGCGTTGGCGTATTGTAGGACAATTTATTTAGTGCCGGATATGTCGGAATGGATTATCCCAGACCACATCAATGAGTTGCAGATCATACCTCCGGATCGCGTGAAGAAGAAGGGAAGAAGGAAAACAAAGAGGTTTCCATCGGCTGGGGAAAGGCGACCAAGGACGCAAAACAAAAGGCGGCGAAGGCAAGGACTCCAATGGTTGCTATTTGAATTTGGTAGCCCTGTTTGATTGTATCTTAAACGCTTGTGATGTAAAATTATGTATGGGATCTGTATCTTCAGGTAAAACTAGGGAGAAATGGTTTTTTGTGATGTAAAACTATATACTTTTTATATGGAAAACTGGTTTTTGGTTATGTAAAACTATATATTTTTGATATTGTGTAACTAATTGCCGTTGTAAATCAAAGTTCGTAAATTTTAAACGTTACAAATAGATCGAGTTAGCCAAAAAAAATAAAAAATAAAAAATAAATGATGATCGATTTAGGCAAAAAAAAACAAGGATCGATTTGAAAAAAAACAAACAACAAAACAAAATATAATTACATGATATAAACATTATAAATAGTTATTTTTTCTTGTACTAACATGAAAACTATATATTTAGAATTTTTGGGTCCATATGAAACAATCACACCAACAAATGACTTATACTTTTAAGATCACTATAGGAACAATAGCCAAGTTAGTAGGGTGAAATTACAAAAATGTAAAACTGAAACATATTAATGCACACAACAATTTGAATGATAGATTAAAGGAGGAAACTCAACTGTAAAACTAAAAATTTAAAGTTTAAGAGTGGGTAAAACTGAATAAATTGAAAACAGTCAAAGTAAAACTATTTGGGACTTTCGTAAAACTAAAATGTTTGGTAAAACTAGGTGTAATATTTGGGCGCCAAAACGAAATTCTTTTGCCGCAAAAACGAAAATTTCACCAATTTCGACCATTTATTTCCTTTTCCTTTGGAGACAAAATCCGACCATTTCTCCTTTCTCTCTGACAAAAGAGAATCTCTCTCAGACTTATCTTTAGTTCTCTCTCTCTAGTTCTCTCATTTTCCACTTTGGTTCTCTCTCTCATTTTCTCTTTAGTTCTCTCTCTCTAGAGCTTCTCTCCTTTTCCTTTATTTGCTCATCTCATGGACAAGATTTGTGAAACTGATCCGTGGTACACTGACATGAAGAGGTTTAAGAAGGAAGAGCAGAGAAGGATGTTCCTCGCCGATGGTTGTGATGGCATACCAAAAAAGTGTCCATGCGGTGCTCGAATCGTTGTGGAGCCTTCACACCTCTCTGGATCTGATGTGGGAAGGAGGTACCTTATTTGCAGTGAATATGAGGTGAGCTATGTTGTTCATGTCAGTAGATATATTTTTTTTTCTGGGTTCGGTCGTAAAACTGGAAAACTTGGTTAAACTATTATGTGGTAAAACTGGAAAACTTGGTTAAACTATTATGTGGTAAAACTGGAAAACTTGGTTAAACAATTATGTCTTCTTGTGTAGGAGGATAATGACCAACACCTTAAAAAACTTTGGATTCAAGGAGTCGAAGAAGAAGTTACAAGCTTAAGAAGGAAAGTTGACCGCCAGGCCGAGGAGCTTGGCCACCATGCCTACCTTTTTCTTCTCAATGCGTGCGGTTCGGAGTAAAAGCATCCACATGCCTTGGAGCTTGTGACTGTTGTCCTTTGGCAAATGGAAGATGTGTTTGAACTGGGGATGCCTTCCAAACCAATCCTTCTCAGCACGCGTAAGTGGAGGCTCCAAATTATGCAGAGTTGTGAAAAACTCTTTGACGTAGCACCTCGTCGAGATCCTTATCTTTTTCTTGTACTCCGTTGGTTGGAAGTACATACTCAGAGGTCTCATAACCGCTGCTTCGTCACCAGATCCCTGCATCAATCAGTTGTACTTGTATCAAGTTATTCCATTTATACATCTGTATATTTACCAAGTTTGACCAGTTTTACAGCAATCTAGTTTTACCAAGTTATCCAGTTTTACAGCACTTTTGTTTTACCAAGTTATCCAATTTCTCTTCAAACCCAACAAATTGACATGCTTCCTTGATTAATATGGGAATCGTCATGTCAATTTCCTTGCAATAAAGATCAAATTGCACAAAAAAAAAACAAATTCTCTAACTAAAACGGGAATACTTACCGCCGTGTCATGGGAATCGTCTCCTCCTCCAGCCCCATCCTTGTTTGCCTCATCGTCTTCATCGTCTTCTCTGCCATTATCGTCTTCATCGTCTTCTCGGTTCGTATCTTCCTCTTCTTCTTCATTTTCTCCTACAGCTCCACTCGCTTCACGCGCCTCCTCCTCCGCCATAATCTAGCGTTGTTTCTCGATCGTCGGTTTGAGTTAAGAGTAGAGGAGAGGAGACTAGACAGAGGAACGAGAGAACGAGAGAATTCGTCGCCGTTGAAGATAGAGGACTCCGAGTGAACGAGAGAGAAGAGTCGCCGGAGGACTCCGCGCCGTTGAAGACAGAGGACTCCGAGAGAGAAGAGTCGTCGTCGAAGGAGTGAGGAGTGCTCTTTGTTGAAGAGGAACGAGATAAGAGAAGGTAAGAGGGAGGAGTCGGAGAGTCGAGAGTTTGAATTGAGAGAGATTTGGTCTCTGGTAAAATTAGGGTTAAAAGGGGAGGGTTGAATCTCTTTTTTACATTTTTTGGGTTTGACCCGTTTTATTTGGGTGGGTGCTCCGTGGGTGGGTTATACCCAGGTATAGGTTGTAATATCACAAATATGTGTTGGTTTTACGGTAATTTTGTTATTTTTCATATTAAAAATAAACTTTAAACAAAATTGCGTTATAACAAGGAGTTATAAGATTTGAGTCCTCGTTTGAGGGACATACGAGACGATTCTCCATTTTCTCCTTCTTTGATAATTTTCAAAACAAGTTCTTATGGTAAAGCAAAAAATGAAACAGCAGCCATAAATTTAGGGTTTGGAGGTTTACTACAAAAAATATCTCTGATTTCTTGGAACGCAAGTGTGATTCTCTAGGATACTCTATTTACAGTTCTGCTTAAAAGCGTCTCAGGACTTGCGAGTCTCCTCCTCTGAGGATGATGAATTGCCTGTCTGATTCTCCGGAGTATTCTTCTGCATGTTATCATCGTCGAGCTTGGCTGAGAACTTGTATGGCCTCTGAAAATCTCTTGCATTTTGACTATCAATACCTAAATTGTTCAATTTCTCCTCCTGAAAAAAACAATCCATCATCATTCCCCGAACTTGTCGACTACAAATATAAGCTCCCACAGAAAGAAATGAAGAAAAGCTTACGTTTTGTAAAGCTTCGAGCTTTTTCTGCATAGCTTCATGCTCAGCTCGGATCCGGAAAGGAACACCTTGCTTCTGGTAGACATTGGTCTGTGCAAGATCTTGATCGATGTCGCTTACCGTGGTTGCAAAAGGATGATTGGCAGGGATCCATCTGACTGTATCGGGGTCAACATCAGGCGGTATCGAGTCTCCTTCTTTGAGGAAAACCGTTGGTCTCTTCCATTGGTAAGCTCTTGACCTTCTTTTCTGATGAATACTTTGTTCTCTCTCTGTAAGCGTAACTGGAGCTAGCCGATAAACTTTCCCGCACATCTCAACCGTTGTGCTTCCTTTACCAAGTTTAACAAACGGGTTGTTGAATGGATCCTCGTAATTAAGTGATTTTGAGCTGATGAAGAAAAACGTTAAACACACCATCAGAAGTTTTTTTCAAAACGCCGAATTGCAAAGAAAGGTAAAGATTGTATGAGTTTCATACATGCCTCTTCTATCACCAGATCGAAGCTGGCCACGTCTCACGAGATCAGCAATAGAGCCAGTAGGACGGTTATCTCTCGACTTTCTTATTACGTAAGCTCGAATAGCAGCGACTAAAACAGTAGCTGCGATGCAGATACCGATCCAAAGGCTATTCCCTGAGCACTTTTTCATCTAAAGAGAGAAGATTTTGTAAATTCCCAAATGATAATCCAAATCCATAAGCAATAGTGTAATCAATCAACAAAATCATAAACCAATTGATTGAACCAGTCATTTAAATTGCTTGATTCCGAACGAAAAAAACTTCAATTCAGAATCGTACCACGAAGATGACAGGAGGAAGTGTGGTAATCGTACTCCGGAATCTCGAAATCGAACTATCGGAATCACGAGCAATGTTGGTAATCATACTCCGGAATCTGGAAATCGAATCCTTGGAATCACTGGGATTATCAATCTGAGTCGTAGCAACATCATTATCGTTTTGAATTTCTTCAACTGGAGTCGTGGAATCATCACTAATCGATTTGCAAACGAACTTTCGATTGGTTCCGATTCGAACCCGGTTTAGATTTTCGGGTCTTCTTCTTCTGAAGAAAACCAAACTTGAAGGAATCCGGAGCTTAACTCTTCCAATCGACGACTAGGGTACCAAAGATAACAACAAACAAAAAGGAGGCGAGATTTGAGATTTCATCCACAGAAAAATGAAATTGGAATCAGTAAGTGTGGTTGGAGAAGAGATGGGTTGATTTTACCTGGAGATTGAAGAGAGTGTGGAATTGGAGAGAATCAATGGATGCCATTTCATGCTCAGGAAAGACCAAACAACACTAACCATGCGGCGGTTTTGACAATTTTATTTCGACTGCTTTTTTCGAGTATAGGTTATATTGTGTTAAATGCATGTAATTGACATGGGGATCCGTGGCGCAATGGTAGCGCGTCTGACTCCAGATCAGAAGGTTGCGTGTTCGATTCACGTCGGGTTCAAATTCCCCGAAAATAATTCGGATTTCTCCTAAATTTTTTATATAATCTTTTATACAAAAACGGCAAGAACGAGAGTAGATTTACGGAGAAACGGCACACATGTTAAGAGCCAACAAGGGAGGGGGGAGTGTTGCTACTTGAGTTGGGAGTTGGGCCGTTAGGAGAATCCAATAAAGGACCCCAAATATTTATTCCTCAGTCAAAATGCTGACACTTGAAAAGTTAAGATTCTCTCACTTATTTCTTCACCATTGTCAATATATTCCCCGAAAAAAAACTTTTATAATCATAAGGGATCATCAATTGTGGACTGTATTTTTGAAAAGGCGAAATCATCGAAACACCCACTAGAAAACGAATTTTCTAGATGTGCAAAAAGGTCGACACTCAGTACAAAACTACAGAGTTTGATGTAGGAATTTGTTGGATTCTTTGCTTTTGAGATTTTCAATCAAAAATTAAACTCTTGTTTGCAAATGCGATTGCATGCAAATAAAAATTGATTTATAAGAAATTTTAATTTCGTAACTCCCAAAATGCGAACTTGCTAATTCATTGTACACTAAATTAAACCACATGGAGATCAAATTAATTAGACCATGCAAAACATTTTATTTTTATATAGCAAATTTAGACGCCTAAATCCATATAAGCTAGCAATGGTGTAAGAATATACATATATATATATAAGCTATATACCTGTTGATATACTATTTCATTTACCAAAGATTTATTTTGAAACGCCCCTTTTTAAAATTCTCCCTTTTTAAAAAGTGGTATTAATCATTCACGTAACAAACTGAAACAATAAGTAATGCACAAAATAGTGCAGAACATATGAACATTTGGGAATCTCCAGCGTCATTGGTTAAGTTAACCTCTCTCTCATCATTTTAGTCTGCGAATTTTATACCCCTTCAACATAATATAAAAGCATCCTCTTCTTCAATTTCTGGTTTCTACTTCTCTTTCTTGTTTTTTTTTTGGATTTCAAGAAAGATATTCCTTTTAGTTATCACTTATCAGTATTATCAATATGAAGATATCGTACATGTAATTTTAATAAACTAGAAGAAAAATATGAGTTTTAACACTTTTCTTCAAAAATATTGTATTAGATCTTCAAATGGGTTTTAAATGATTTGAAGAAGAAGTTCTAACTTTATATTAAGAAAATATGAACTCTTTGTTGGTCATTGAGGTCATTTTATGTTTGTTACAACTTACAACTTCTCGTCGCATTATACGAGCTATGTTGCATGGAATCGGAAACAGATACGTTGAAGCGAAACGTTTGAAGAAAAAGTGATTTTTTTGAAAAAATTAAGAAGCGGGTACGTTTTGGAAGCATATAACCATATATATATTAATAATATCAAACATTCAAGATTAAACCATACTAAAAAAAACTAGTTTGAAAGTTTGAGTATAAATCCAATAACTTAATTAAAAAACCAAATCAAAATAAAGATTTTAACCATAATTTTGATGTTCGTGTTCATTTACTCCATCAAATAAAACCCGCTTCTAACTCTTGTTCGTTGTGGAAATGATCTACAAACTCAACTCTTCCAAGATTAGTCTCATCCAATTAATCAAATTGGTTATCTATATTTTTTTTTATCTTAAGCTTTCTAGTATATTTTTTTTACTTTTCCAAAAATAAATATAAACTTTCGTCGTAATTCCAGAATGGAATCGGACGCTTCTACGGCGCTTCCAAATTGGTAATTTTTGGAATTGCGCTTCTGCGGCGCTTCCTAGAAAATCGAAAAAATTTAGATTTCAATTCCGATTTCGAAGTGTGAAACTTCCCCAAATAGAATTTCCATGCAACATAGATTTCTAGTCCCATAATTTCTAGTCCCCACACCTCCCAAAATGGCCTTATCAACAACCTGTTTCCTTTTTGAACAATATATGTTTTATATAAATCAACAATCTGTACATGCACACAACTACAAATCTGTTATTATAACTAGAAATGCATAAATACAAAATTCAGACACACATTTTTATTTAGTCGTGTTAAGTAGTATCATCAAGAACATCTTTATCCCATATTAAATTATCGTCTTTGATCCTTATGAACATATGATTTCAGTAAATTTTAACTGATTAGTATAAAGTAATATTATAACGTAATTCAATTTCGATAAAAAAAAACGTGATTCAATATAATATACTTGCTCTCACAGTCCATTATAATTTGAACTTTAGATTAATGGTCATAAATTTTTGTTGACAATTCAGGGACTGGTCATAATTTTATTTTGCATTAAAAACGGATTAAATAAAAATTAGCACTAAGCACAAGGACGCACTTTTCGTAGTGGAAATGTTTGTGATGGGATTATATGGTGGACCATCCTTCGTATTTAATTCAACGGCTCCCTTAAGAAACGAATAATATTATTCATTATAATTAGTTTTTAGTTTATTTAATTGTTTTTAGTTTATTTAATTGTTGACAAACAAAACATTGATCTATTAAATATATAAATCCCTTTATAAAACATTAACTTAAACTCTAAATATATATACACGCGACATCGCCCTCTATTTGTTAGGTCAACACTCATAAGACAATACAAAAGGAATTTCTTGCAGTCATGTGACTCTTTCAGTTTCAACTATATATTACTACACAAAATTAATCATAGATCATGGCTGATATTTTTTATGTGACGGATAACTCAAATTCTAATTTTATTTGGTTTGGTTTGGTTTATACATTTTTAAATTTTAAATTCAAAATTCACTAATCACAAAATTATAAAATTTATATAGATCATAGGCTCGTGTTCTAGAAAAGAATAAATCTATAGCCTAAAAAACCTGAAAAGTTGAAGAAATACGACAAATTAGCTAGCTGCTTATAATACGGAAAGTGAAAACTCGGCCAATACATTACATACCATTTGTACCACACACACTGGTTATGAGGGAATATTCCATAACTATAATCATCTGATTTTAAAATAGTCATTTGGTGCTTCATTTCGTTTAAACAAGAATTAATACAAATGATATACGTAATACTGCATCCAGACGTATAAATTTAAATCCACTGTGCACTCCCGTTTCGTTTATATTTATGAGTTTATTAATTTATTAGCTAAGTTAAATAACATAGTGGTTAGAGCTAGTGACTAATTATTGAATAGAAAAATATTGGCTAGTTGACTTGAGCTTCCTAGAGTATAGGCTATCGATCGATAGTTTTCATTCCAAATTACATTTTCATTCCATATTAAGCTTTGTTTTCATTCCATATCGATCGATAGTTTTCATTCCAAATTCCTAGAGTATAGGCATAATAAAGTGTCAATAATATTATTTTTCTTAATGTCATCGTTTTCATTCCAAATTAAGCTTTGTTTTGTCACATAAAAAAGTGCATATTTACATTTTTATTGCAAATTTGTAAAGAGTATTCTAATTGTAACTTTGTATATGAAACTTTATTATGTAAGAAAACGTTGCAGAAACTTACTTGAAAAACCAAAGAAAATTATACTAGATAGTAGATACCTTCAAATTTTTCTTAGTATGTTGAAAATAATAATTTCTTGATTAAAATTGGAATCTCTGGCTTTTAAAGTTAATGTAGAAACCTACTGTCAAGATTTCAGTGTCTCAATCGTTTTCCCTCTTTCAAAGAAGCATGGTTTGATCAATAACCTCTTTTCCATAATTATAAACCAAAAGTAATTCAATTAGTTTCATTGATATATTCTTTGAATTCAAATTATATTAATCTTAGCTACAGTACAGTATAAATAAAAACCTCGTGAACAAAAACAAAATCTATGTTTTTTTTTTCATAAAACGAAAAGAATATATTATTCTTTATAACTGCACTATTTTCTTAAGTACTCGAAAATTTATTTTCGAATTGTAAAAATATGGATTATTAAAAATTAAATAAATTATGGATTACTAGGGAGCCTATTTTGATTGAATATATCGTTTGTACTGAATTGAAATTAGGTCCACGTTGTAGCTTCTATATAAAAATGTAATATCTTTGAACTTAATACACAAGAGACCTCTTCACAATTTCATAGGATTTTGTACATGCTATCAAAGCTTGAAAACATAACTACTACAAGGTTTTTTCGGTTTTACAATCTTGAGATTGTCTTTTGTTTGTTGACCTAGTACGACTTAATAGAAACGATATAGACTCGGTTCAAACATGTCCAATAATTACGAGTCAAATATGCAGACTTAACAACTCTAAATCAATGATCGGCGATGAAGTAACTTTGAGTATGTCCATTACTGTTCACCAATTATTTGAGTTTTTTTTGTTTTGTTAAAGACACAAATTTGTTTCCCACCTGAACTTGTTGAATTAAAAATGAAATGAAATATAAGGTGAAACTACAAATGCCGACTTTCAATGTATATACGATACCAAAAACTATCAATCCACTATATAGGAACAAAGCCCAAATGAAGAAATCTTACAAACGACAAATCTAATTAAAAAACCTAAACCGATTCTGAAGAGGTCTTGAGGTAAAAATTTACTCTCAAGAACTAGGTACAAACGAGAACTTTGCTCAAACTACGACTCTTTAAAGCGAGGTGGGTTGATTTTTGTATAATAGAAGAAACAAAGGGTTCATCAATGCAAATAGTTAAATTTCCATTTCTTACAACATTTACAAATAAAATGTACACTAAACATTATCCACTAAAAATGATCTGCAAAAAATTATACTAGAATTTTCTAATAGGAGAAGGGCAAAGTAAAATGAAAAAAAAATTCAAGGCAAGAAGGAAATGGGATCATCTACGCCTATCTTGATTCGGGTCTCGCATTCAGGTTCGGATTCAGGTCCGGAGCTAGAGCTACCTGGCAAACCTCCACACTTATGACACCTGGCAACCACCAAGATCTGACGGCACGAAGGACAAGACGAGTGAGACCCTAGCCACGTGTCGATACAAGACACGTGAAATCCGTGACCACACTGCGGTAATACCCGGAGCTCATCGCCGGCGGCGAACTCCGTTAGACAAATCGCGCACTCGGCTAATTTCTCCGACGACGGTGATTCCGGCGAGAACGTAACTTTCGGGAGAGATTGAAGGACTTTCTTCTTCAGTCCTTTGTTCGCAGCTGCTACCGGCGGCGGAGGAGATTGACCGGAACCGGCGGAGGCGGCGGTTCTGTTTCCGGCGGCGAGACTACGGAGCCAGACGCATCGAGAGACGGCTATTAGGCCGAGAACGCAAATCAAGGCGCAGAGGAGAGCGGCGAGGATGACGACGAGATCGGAATTCAACGCGGCGGTGGATGTATCCGTCACCGGAGACGGAGAGTTGGATTCTTCGAGAAGACGAAAGAGAAGGCGCGTCATTTCGAGTGAGTAGAGAGAAGTGAGTGTTTTTTTTTTAATAGATTTTGAAAAATTGGAGAGTACTTGATTTGAGTCTGAGAGGGTTTTGGAGACGCAGAGAGAAACAGAGATTTATAGAGGCAGAGTTGTAGTGGTATCGTTGTTGGTTAAGGTTATTTTCGTAATTTATATATTTTCACAATAAAATTAGTAGTATTTTATTCTTTGATAGTTGATATTACGCTTGTTCGGTTGTTCCTTTCTGTCCAAGACTCGTGAATATGTTTATTTAACATTTGTGTCTTTTTTCAAAATCTATTTATCACTAATACCCCTAAGTAACAATTAGTACCATTTATGAGTCAACTGTTATCAATAGATGAATTGCATGAACTCAAATTTATTACTCTCCGTTGAAGTTTCAAAATATATAACTGTATATGTTTTCTTGTCAAAGTCTCTGAAAGTATAGGTACGTGTGTAAGAAATTGTATGCATGTGGTCTGACCATGTTTTTTTTGGTGTTGGCATAAAATATGTAACAAATGTGGGCGTGTGCTTGGACCACTGCTACTTCATTTAAGTTTAACGTATCTACATAATATTTCTGCTACTTCCTAAATTAAACTAAGAGTAAATAAAAAAATGAAATCGCTTTAACTAATCTCACTATAATAGACGGAAAATTCACCTAAATTTTAAATTTATTATGACCGAATGAAGATTTTTTTGGTCACTTGGTCGGATGGTCCATGACTCCATTCAAAGTGCAAAAGGTGAATGTTCTCTTGACCAAAAAAAAGTAAAATAAATTAAAACTCATGGATGGTTGTAAATTGCAAAGGCTATGAAAAAAGAAGAAGAAGAAAGTTTAATAGAAAAGGTATAGAGTCTTAGAGAAGATCAAAGATGCCTTGGTAAAGAAAGTGCATTGCAATATGTTAATAGATGCCGATTTAACTCAAACCGTCCATAGTAAGATCCTACACTTTGCACTCACAAAACACTTTTTAATGTTCATTGGTTTATAATTTAATCAATTTATTAATATGGACTTAATTAGATTGAACTAAATATTCGATTGTTATAAGTATCTAACCAGTTGCATGTAGGTAGAAAAGAACTTAATGACGACTGCCTTATGGAGAAAGATGATTCTTAATCGTTAATGCTAGGTGATTAATATCCTTAAACCATGGATATTTTGTTAGGGAAACTAGCTATATGTATTAAGTTCTTTAATAAAGAAAACTTGTAATCCAATTTAATTTGAATGAATTTGATTTAATCTCAAGTTTTATAAGCGATTTTTTACTCGTATCTACTATCTTGTCTTTGATACCCGAAAATTACCCAAAGGAGAAATAAAACATGGAAAATTATTTTCGAGGTACATTACTTTTGTCGCCCAAACATATTCAGCCATCAGAATGATACCACGTACACGCTATGTGGTTATTTGTCATCAATGTTAGTTAGATACTTGAATTCCACTCTTACTTTAGACACTTTTTCCCCACAACCCCATGTCCGAATCCACCAGAAATACTATTTTTAGTAAATTTACAAGTGCATTAAGACGTATACAGTTCAAGTTTAAACTCTAAATACATACGGTAGAATCAGATTTTGAAAAGTTTCGATAGTTTGCTCACGAAAAATCGTTTCGTTTAACTTCGTGTCTTACAAATGACTGTTTAGTCAAAATGGTATCATCTAGACCATAACTAGCGTATACAATTGTTTACAAGTTATGATTTATAAATAATAAATGAATAAGTTTTATTTTAGCTATCAAATAACTTAATTATGCTTTTCATTGCTCTATACCATAAGTAACGTATAAATTTTACTTCTGTTAAATATATGTAAAATATTTTGGAAGAATTTCGAATTTTCTAGAATGAAATCCGAAATAGTTTTAAGAAGGTTTCCCTTCCTAAAAAGAAAAGAGTGCGTGGTATATTTAATTTAGATGAAATCTCTAAACATAGTGTTTTTTTTTGGAGAAAATCTAAACATATATAGTGTTTATAATTCTGATATGTTCTATCTTATATTTGGGTAATCTGAATATGTAAGCCCGAAGTTGTTGCAAGTTTTTTTCTTTGCATGATTTGAATAATAATAAATTATGTGGAGAAGCGTAACCTGAAACGGTCGAAATCTATGGTCGTCCTCAAGTTAGTTGTCAATGGTCTTAAAAACTTTTATCTCAACGAAGATGATACATAACTAACTTCAGATCAACAGGTGTAAGAGTCGACGATTTGGTGAAGATAGTGGAGAGACACTTGTCAAATTTTCGTTAAAAAGGTTTTATAAATTTAGATACTTTGTACGATGTATTTTTTTTATTGTTTAGAAGATTAGTTGTTTTTTCCATCTTGTTATAGAATGTAAACGATGGAAACACCTTAAAATGCGATAAACATTTGAAGGTTACTAATAATTATTATCTGATAATAATAACTAATTACTAATATGAATAACTATAAAGTTTTAGTCTATACAAACTATTACCAGATTATATATAACCTTCCCAAAACAAGTATACTAATACATAAAATAATGCATGCTAAGAGAGGAGGAAACGTGTGAAATAAGGATTTTCTATATATAGCAAATTGAGAATTTTTTTTGTTATAAAAAAATCAGTATTAATTTTCTGGTTGACTCTTTCTCTTCTCAGTGCACTCTCCACTTTCTGTTTTTCTCACCGCCCACTTCTTCCTCCCCACATGCTCTATGTTTTTTCGTTAAATTTATTAATATGAATAGTGTCACATCTAAAAATGTCACTTACAAACCCTTTTTTCAGATCATATATTAAAATGATTATGGGGAAGTCTAATATAATCATCACGCATTGCTAGTATTTATATTAGTCAAAACGATGTGGAAACTTCGTTTCTCCACTAATTACTTAATTGTGAGTTTGAAAATAATGCAGCCTCGAGGAAAATGCATTGAAACTGACCGAGCTGTTCAATCAATTGTGGGCACGAGATTGCTCTACGCCACATTTTTTTGTTCTAAGACAATGACTTTAGCAATTTCCGACGTGTTGTAACTTTCAAAATGGTCGTTGAGTATTTCACAATAAAAGTCAAATTATTTCTGCTAATGGAATTATCCAAACATTAATTATTAAGTATATAAACTATAAACAAGATATAAGAGACCCAACTATGAGTTGGAATTTCAAAGCCGCGTTTACTAAACCTCTGTTTGGGGCTTAATATGCGTAGTTATCACGTGGGGTTTAAGTTAAAGCCACCAACAAAACTAACCAAAATTATGTGATTTTGTCAATATTTATTCGATTTTATTGTTGATGTTGAAAACTATGGTTTTTGATTCTTGGTCGTTGTAGTTGTTATGCAAAATCTTTGATTCATGACCATTGGAAACAAATCTTTAAAGATGAAGATCTTCTTCACCTTTGTGTGTGGGATTCTATTGTCAATTTGATGGTGATGTTTAAGGCTCATAATAGCCGCATAACGATCTCTAAATCAACCAAAACTGTTACACACAAACTGAACTAGCTATACCGATCTGAGATAACCGGATTACTGATTTCTGGTTTGTGAATTTTGGTATACAAATTTGTTGGCAAGGAGAAAGAATTGAATGTTTTAGTTTTCTTTGGATTGATTTGGTTTGGTCTAGTACTTTGGTATATATTTTCTGGTTCACTAAAACACGTATTACAAAGTGAATCTAAGTAAGCTTTAAGACCACACATAAAGTCAAAACCTAGTAGATATAGATTCTATCTCTCACATGGTTGCAGCTTGCAAGAGTTATAAAGGTGATTGCTGAAAACATCATAGGATTTACTCTCAACTGCTTGAATAAATGTGAGTTTTTGTACCAGTAATACATTTCTTAATCAAAAATGTGATCCTACTATTCAGTGATTCTGTTCTTGTTTCCTCTCTAAAGATCAAACCTCACATTCCATATTCCTTTCAAGTTAGTTTTGAGAGTCTAGTTGTTTTCTCGAATCGCAGGTCATGTGCAATTGTCATCCAAGAGGGTCTAATTGGGTATCTCCATTGACGACAAGTTGTTCCTAATTGGGGGGGGCTAACTAACTGAAGGGGTCGGATTCCACCCCTCTAAAATCGATGCAACGACAAGAGTAATTATGCCAAATCCAAAAGAAAATCCTAAACAGGCTTACAAATGCCCAATTTGTAATTAAGCCCATAATAGAATTAGATCCATATTTAAAATAAGTTTAATGATATTATGGGCTTAAAGCCTATTTATTGCTTAATGAGCTAGACCTAAACCTAGCACTTAGACTTAGGATGAAAAGTTATATATAGCTCATTGTATTCACCCACAAAGAGGTGGAGATTTTCTCATAACAAAAATAATAAAGCTTTCTTAACAGCTACAAAAACAATCTCTTTACTTTTCTGCATTGTGATTTACTCAGAAGTCTCGCACTTCTTCTAACAACCCTTAAAAATTCAACTGTGCGAGTTACAACTCCTACAATAACATAAGGAGATCCAAAATAATTGGACCGGGTCTTATTTAGGATCAATTTTCAGTGTTTAGACACGGCGACGTGGCGTGTTGTGGTTGTGCGAGGAAAAATAATGCACGGAGGAGAAAAAAATGTTTTAAATTGGAATTCTATGTTTTATGTAATGGTTGTTTCAAATTTATAATTTAGCAATATATTTTGTATGTTTTATCCAATCTACTATACTTATGAATTTTAATAAAATAACTCTATTTAAAATAAAAGAATTAAAATGTCTCCCAAATGTTGGCCATTCGAACTCGACTTCGTGATAGAAATAAGCATAAAAAGTTGAATAATGATTTAGTTGAGCGCGTATGGCAAAAATGGCAACCACGGCAAGATTAGAAATCACCTTTCCTTTTCCGGTTATGATCTGGAAGATTATGTTTAAAATTTTTTTATGTGATGTATGTTTTAAATTTCATTAAATGTTTTTATGTTTCAAATGTTTTTAGGTGTTTCCAATGGATGGGTCCAAAATCAAAAAATTAACCTAGTGTCTTAAAACACAAAAGTGATTAAATTTTAATTAAAAAACTTTTAAGACACCTTTGGCTAGTGTTTCCAATGCACATGCACTAGAGAACACATTTTTTAAATAATCCAATGAGAGCAGATCATTTAAGTAGTGAGCTCAAGAGTAAAAAAAAATAGTAGTTACTTCTTTTTCCCACGTACAAGGCACCGAAGCTGTTCACTTTTATCGTAATGCAAGTCTATTCCAATACTTGTCGAAACCTATAACGCGATTCATGGCATTAAAATAGTCCTAAAAGTTTTAAAAAGCTGGCATGTTCAATGGTGACATTTGAGTGAGTGTCTTAACTTTTTTTTTTTAATTAAATAATATTAATTTTTAGGACACTTGAGTGTCTTAAATCAGAAAAAGATCATAAATAAGATCTTTTTCTGATTTAAGACACTCAAGTGTCCTAAAAATTAATATTATGTAATTAAAAAAAAAGTTAAGACACTCACTCAAATGTCACCATTGAACATGACCTGAGAAGAAACACATAACTCGAGATCAAAACCTCTCTTGAAAATAAAATTGCTTTTGGAACACTAAGCATAATTTGTTATTTGATTAATAATTTTATTTTTTTGTTTGCTTTAAAATTTGGTTTGAGAGAGTTTAAAATATAGCTTTATTCGATAAATATTTAAAACTTTTGATTAAAATCTAGTGTTATTCAACATTAAAAGATTTGAAAATATTTGTTTAAAATGACTTGTAGTGGAGTTTCATGAGTAAATGATTGAAAACTGTTGTGAATTCATTTATATTTTGACTTTAATTGTGGAAAGTTACATTTCCATGTGTAACAATTTTTTTCTACTCTATGTAGGTTGATGATGTGTATATGGACTGTATGGAGAAAGTTGAATACTACCTAGCGCAAATGCAGGATATTGTGAGTATCCCATTATGAATCTCTTATTATTTTGAGAAGTGAGAAATGAGCTTGATCCTCACCACCAGCTTAGAGTTTGCAGCTTAATATCTATATATTGTCATGGATACATTGTATCCTTGAAAAAATTGTTATGTTATGGGAGCACATTTCCTCCTTGAGGCTTTGCTATGTGCAATCTAGAGCTAGTTATTTAGCTTCATCTATTATCTTATATGTAGATTATATATACATGTTCCAGAGAGTAAGGTATTGTGCTGAGATCCAATTCTTATGATGCCACTTTTTGCATTTTTCCTCTCTGCATGCTAAAACATTGGCAAAAGAGGACGAGGAGAAGTATAAACAATTGCAGAAATAGCGTCAAGATTCACAATTGAAGAGGTCAGGTTCCGCGAGCTTGAGATATGACTGATTCCTTTGGCTGTCACATAAAGTAGCAAAAACCATCTCACAGTGAGCACCTAGTATTGCGATCAAAGCGACGTCGGATTATCACTTTGAAGGAATATTCATTCATACTATCTATAACATATCTCGAGTGAGTGTTCTGTGTTGTTGAGTGTATAAAAACACACTTTAGGTTGGAATTGAACAATTGGAAACAAAAAAAAAGGAGATTGAAATCAGGAACTGGAAATTTTGTATACAAAGAAATGGGGCCTCCGTTTTTGTAAGTTATTTGTAAACGTCTCTGGAATCTTAACTTTACTCATATTATATGTTTTTTTTGGTATTATGCCACAATGAAGAAGAAACCATGAGTTTACGGCGTCAAACACGCTTTCGATCTCATCAGTGTATATCAATTTCTAGATTAAGTGATTTGTGATTATTCATAGATTATAAATTCAAAACAAAAAATAGCCCATACTTTGTAGAGAGAGAGAGAGATAACGCACAAATGATTGAATCTATTTTCACTACAAAGGGTGTTATGTGACCTTTGTAATGACGTCGTTTGCTTTGGAAATGCATGTCTTTCTACAATATCTTAACTAAAAAAAAGTTTCAAGGGCCGTCTGATTATTTAATTTTCCGTTGACTAAATTTTCACTTAGTTTTTAAGTTTGTTATGAAGTATTGTTAAAGAAAAGAAAGCAAGCTTTGTCTTTATTATGTTCCAATTTTTTTTGGCTAAAGCGTGTTTTGTACCAAATGTGAACACAACTAAAAATGCCAAATTCAGATGTGTAATTAACTATGTTTCTCTTGGTAAGCAATCATTACAAATTTATATGAAACATGATTCATATATCTCATTAGGTTATATACTATTGAGGTATAGATCTTACCATATTCTTAATTTATTTCTCCATTTTTCATAGTTGTCTTACTTTGAAAATTGGTTTTGTAGATTTTGGATCCGTCTCTTGTTTTAGATGCTCTACTTTTGGCCTATGAAGATTAATTTTGGTGTTGGATTGTTTCTGTCTCCGAGAGGTGCTATAATAATGTAGGCTTATGAAAATGGATCTTCTCATGAATTTGCTGTTTTTTTCATTCAAATATCTACAATTTAATTGCTTTTTATGTTTGTATTTGGTTTAAGACTAATGATTCATGTATAATGTTTTGTTTTCGGTTAACTATTTATCGTTAAATTTAGCTTAGATGTTCTTAGTTTGTTTTAAGTTTTAACCACATTAGAGAGACCTGAGGAGTTGATCCTTTCTTGGCTATTGGACACACTCATCAAAAAATCCTTAGCAGAAAAACAATGGCAAAAGACTATCCTATATATATTAATTGAGGAAGCACTAAAAGTTCAAAATTCTAGGTGTCACTCAAAGAGGCTTTTAGGAGATATTAAAACTTAAAAATCCTAGGTGTCACTCAAAGAGGCTTTTAGTGGATAATTATCATCTCATTAAATTTTTTTAAAAAAAACACATTTCTAAACTTATAAACTTCCCTAAAATTTCATCTAGATTTTCCTACAACATTCTGAAATATATAGTTCTAAACTATAAAAATTTACAACAAAAATGTCTATAGAAGGTAATGAATATTGTGTTTAATTAATTAAACAAAATATTTAACTTTCCTATTAATTCTAAAAACATGAGAATTATTATTTTTATTTGTCGATCAAAGAGAAATAGATAATAATATGATTTAAATTTATTTCATAAAATATTAATTAAACAAAATATTTAACTTTCCTATTAATTCTAAAAACATGAGAATTATTATTTTTATTTGTCGATCAAAGAGAAATAGATAATAATATGATTTAAATTTATTTCATAAAATTATTTTCTCAATTTATATGTTGGTCGTATGTATTTTATGCTAATCAAAATATATAAATTAATAAACTAAAATTTATAATCCTGCGTTTGACGCGGGTCCAAATCTAGTTATATATAAACAAAAGAAACACTAAAAGTGGCAATTAAATACCAAAACCAAATAGTTTTTTTTATTAAAACCATACTTAAAATATAGTAAAAAGTAGTAAAATCTGATCCATATCAACACTTTATCTCATTTGGAGTCTCTCCACAAGCAAGAATTTAGTGTACCCACAATGCTAAAAGCTTAAGACTTCAACATAGACCCAACTATGTTGGAAACTCAAAGCCGCGTCTACTAAACCTGTGTTTGGGGCTTAGTATGCAATTTTCACGTGGGGTTTAGTTAAAGCCACTAACAAAACTTGAGAAAAATAAAAAAGTCTACATTTTAAAATTTTGTCAAGTTTTATTCGATTTACTGTTGATATTGAAAACTAAAGTCTTGATACATTTTAAACTTTTGTCAAGTTTTATTCGATTTTCTGTTGATATTGAAAACTAAAGTCTTCATTCTTGGTCGTCAACTCGTTGTGTTTATGCAAGATCTTTGATTCATGACCATGAGAAGGTCTTCTTCACCTTTGAGTGTAGGATTCTATTGTCGATTTGATGGTGATGTTCAAGGCTCATAATAAAAGCTGCATCACGATCTCCAAGTCAACCAAAACCGTTAACACACATACCGAAATATACCGATTTGAGATAATTGGATTACTACTGATGCCTGGTTTGTGAGTCATAACACTCCTAAGAATTGTGGTATACAAATGAGTTGGTAGAGACGAGAGAGGATTAATTGGTTTAGCTTCCTTTGGATTTACTCGCAATTTGCTTGAATCAAAGTGAGTTTTTGTTCGTATCAGTAATACATTTCTCAATCAAAATGTTATCTTACAATTCTATGTTACTGTTCTTGTTTTCCTCTTACAGATCAAACCTCACATTTCATTTTCCTTTCAAGTTGGTGTTTAGAGTCCAATTGTTTTCTCGAATCTGCACATAAAAGGACCTGTAAGAAAAGGAGAGAGAGGCAACTCATTCTTTTCAATAATCCAATGAGAGCAGATTATTTAAATAGTGAGCTCAAGATTAAAAAAAATTACTAGTTACTACTAAATTTAGATTTCAGTACCTTGTCAAACACATCGTAGCCAACTCTGAGAGGTAAATCCTGCCCTTTCTGAAACTTCCATATGTTCCAATCAAATTCACCAGCTCCTTTCGGGTTCCTCTGTCGTGTAACATCCCGGTCCATTCTTAGTTTCAAAAAACCATCATGGAACATAACAATGAAGAAAGTTTCGAAGAGGCAAACCTGAACAAAGTCCTGGTCAAGATCACATCTTCCTTCGACATTAAAGGTAACAAGCTCATCAGTTCTCACTGAAACTTCTTTTTCCCACGTACAAGACACCGGAACATTTTACGTTTGTCGTAATGCATGCCTATTCCAATGCTTGTCGAAGCCTGTAACGCGACGAGCTTAGAGTATAAAAGCTAGAGCCAAAAAAGCACAAACCAAAGTCAGCTACCAAATTCCCACCTAATAGTAGTAGCTAACTGAGGTTATATCGGTTTATTATCCAGTTCGGTTTTGGGTTTTTTAAGTTCTGTAATACTCAAGCCATTAAAAATTCTCAATTTGGTTTGGTTTACACGCCCACACCAACCACCTTATCCACATTTGGAGTCTCTCTACAAGCAAAGTAGTTAACATATATTCAACCAATAGATTGCTGCAGTATAAAGAAAGACCAGCTAATCCAACAAATATACAGGTTATTTAGTGTACATAACCAAATACTCCAAAATTTTACATCCTTTTCTGTTTTCTCTTTTAGACACAATCCTTCAAGCTTCAAACTTGTCTTGTCAGTATCTTCTTCACTTCTCTTCCGGGGGAGTTACCTGAAGCAGCTCTATGTTCAACTCAAATGTAGCTCCAGGCTGCACAAAAAAGAAGAAGACATGTTTTATTTTTCTCTCTTAAATCCGAAACATTACATTTCGTAACTAGTTTCCTGCAAAAAAAGACGGAGCTTTCCTCATATACAGTTTGTAGGTTCTCACCGGTATCTCGTTCATTCCTCTCTGACCATAACCAGCTTCAGGAGTCACAATCACAGTTCTCTTCATCAACCAAAAAAGAAGTCAAAAACTACATACATTGCAAAGTAACTAATGCGGTGCGGTTTCAAACCTTGCCTCCCACTTTCATTCCTTCGGTAATGTAATACATTGCTGGAGGAGGCTTTGGTGCAGCCTGTGCAGAGAATAATCCGTTTGGATTGTCTACGAATTCACGTTTCCTTTCTTTTCCTGGCGTTGATCCGACCTTGAACTCGTACGGCTATTGTTCCATAAGAAAATAGCAACCATCAAGGATTGAAAACTATGCAGGATCATAAAGTCTAAACATAGGGATGGATATGGTTAAGCAACCTGAGCAATACTGCGATTTCCAGCCAAAAGCTTGGATTCCCGAGTCGAAATCGCAGTGATGCTTCTGTAACGGCAATCAAAATGCACCTAAAAATGTAGAAAGACGGACTCATTAGATTTCGAAATAGAGAAAATCAAAATGTGAATGAATCATTAGAGAGACCTGAGCAGTTGATCCTTTTGTGGCTACTGGACCTTTACCTTCCTCAATGTCATAGTATTTCAACCCTTGAGCTGCAAAAACAAAGCATACAAACTTCAGTATGCGTACACAATCTCCAGAAATTGCTCATACAAGACGATCAATTCACAATTTGATCGAATCAAAACTTGTTAGGAACCCTAATTTTGAAATTCTGTGCGGAATACGAACCGATAGGTAAGAAGAGAGCGAAGGGGACTTAACGACTAGTGGAATACTCCTCGAGAGGGATCATTTTTCTGCTCCTTCTCTCTCTCGCATCGCAAGAGCTCGGAGGTAGAACGAAGAAGCTCGTCAATGGAAGCGTGCCCAGAAGAAGAACATTGGCGTCTCTTCTGGAGATAGGAACCGAAAAGGTGAAAACTTGATTAGTGGGTCGAGATTCCGAGATCGAAGAGATTCGAGGAAGACGAGAGTGATGATTAGATGATAAACATCTGTGTACGATACTACCGGAAGCCATTGACGAAGAAACACAGAGCTCTCACAAATGGGATCCCCCATTATCCATACATATCCCAATTTCTGAGTTGTAATTGTTTTTTTTTTTTTTTTAAATGTAAAATAATTTTTTTTACCTCTGATTTGGATTTTTTTAAAGGGAAAATTGGATTTTTAGGCCAAATTTTTTTGGATTTGGTGATCTACACCTTTATTTTTTTTGATTGATGATATACACTTTAGTTGAAATTATAATCCTCTCATACCCTTAAATTTATTAATTGTGTGATTTGTTTCCAAAATATAAGATTGTTTCCTTAATTGTAGGATTTGAAAATTGATTTTCATATTTAATTTTTATTTTATTTAATAATTTCGGATTTATTTTAATTTTATTCTGAAAATTCATTTATTTGTTCATAACATTAATTGAAACTTTTTAAGATTTATAATATAAGTATTAATTTTCGGAAAATATATAAATATTTTTGGAATATATGAATATTTTCAAAAGATTTTAAATCTTCTTTCTTTATTATGCAGAATCTAATATAACTGAATATTTGATTTCCTTAACTAAAAGATTTGATATCCTAAATTTTTAGAATTTGGAAATTAATTTTAGAATTGGTATTCTCAATTTTTCAGAATATAGAACAAACTGAAGAATACATATTCTACATTTTATAGAACGCAGAGCAAAGTAAAGATTACGTATTCTAAAATTTGATTCTAAAACTTTTAGAATATTAGTGTTTCTCTAAATTTTTAGAACATAGACCAATGTACAGATGACATATTCTGATATTTTGTTCTAAATCATTTGGAATGTGTGTGTGCTCTAAATTTTTAGAACAAAGAGCAAAGTTAAAAATACAAATTCTAAAAGTTGCAGAACATGTACAATCGGTAGATTACATTTTCTAAACTTTTTAGGAACATGTATACACAACAGAATGTACATTCTGTACAAAATATATTGAATTTAGAAATCCAAATTTTAATCAATTGGTTACAAATTAAAATTTTCACCTTTGATAAAAAGTCTTATTATTTCATTTGTTACATGTTTGAAAAAAACTAATTATTTATATTAAAAGGATAATTGTGGCAAAAATTGGCAATGTCAAATAAAACTGTAGATGGACAAATTAAAATTTAGAAGACCTTTTAATCCAATTTTCCCTTTTTTAAAAGAAAACTACTCCATCCGTTTGTTTTTAGGGTTGTTTACACTAGGAGACACTTTATGTCACTTTTATTTCTAGAGAGACACTTTTGGGATTGTAGACACTTTCTACTATGAAATAATTACATTGAGAGACACTTTTTTCAAACTTATTTCACTAGAGACACTTTTGGAATGAGGCACACTTTTAGTATGGTTAATCTCTTTCATACCCTTAAAAATATTCAAGTATTACAATTTCACTTTTTTATTTAAACAAAAAAGTAATAAGTAGATTAAAGAAAAAAGTATCCTCTTTCTCTCTCCTTCTTTTTATTTAAACTAAAAAAATAATAAATAAATTAAAGAAAATCCTTCATTTTCCTCTTTTCTTTTCTCTCTCCTCTTTAGATTGTACATTCATAAGTAGTTTGTGTTCAGAAAAAAACGGAGGCTACTTGTGGACATGTTTACTAGTCATGTTCATGTCACAAGCTCATTTGTGGATGTTTGAATCTAACCACATGAACTTGTCCACAAAACGTTTTTGATTATCTTCATCGTCCTCTTCTCGTAATTGCAAAACCTGTTTGAATTTATCCACATAAACCTGTCTACAAAATGTTTTTAATTGTCGTCGTTTTCTCTTCTTGCAATTGCAAAACCAATTTTAAATGGTTGATTGTCCTCGACCAATTTCAAATGGATAATAATAAAAAATGATGAAAATTTGAAATAAAAAATTGATATAGAAAGAAAAATAGTAAGAAAAGAAAAGAAGAAAGTATGCAAAGGAAAGAGTAAAGAGGAAAAAGAAAATATACTTTTTTCTTTCTACTTTTTGCTTTTTGTTTTTTTATTGTTTAAAATTTTTAATTTTAGTGATTTAATCTAAGGGTATTATTGTCTTTAATTGTCATGATTGTTGAAAAAGTGTGTCATATTCCAAAAGTGTCCCATGTGTTAGAAAGAGAAAAAAGTGTCTCTGAGTACAATTTTTAACACGAGCACTTGAGTCGTGTCGATCGACACCTTGCTGGTGTCCCTCGACACAACCAGTTTTGGTTCGGAAACTTTTTAAATGCTTTGTTGTGCATGTGTTGGTTTGTGGAATATATGTTGTGGTTTGAATTGTTGCATGAGCCTGCTTGTTACGCTTGTAGATGGTATGACTGGCTCTCTAAGTATTTATGAAATACTTACGCAACTCTTCCCATGTGTTGCAGGTAAAGGAAACGTGTGATCGCGGAATCGAGGCGTAGGAAGAGGATGATATGATTTATTGTTTTGCTGTTTAGTCTAACGAACTAGTTGTTTTAGGTTGCTAGTTTTATCATTCCTAAATTTGGTTATTGAATTTATTATTGAATAACTGGTTATTTATTTTATTGGATTATTTGAATTATGGATTTTCCGCAGTAGAATTGTTAGATTTCCTGGTGTCGAGCGACACGAGTGCTGGTAGCGTGTCGATCGACCCTGCATTGTGTCGCTCGACATGAGCACTTGAGTCGTGTCGATCGACACCTTGCTGGTGTCGCTCGACACAAGCAGTTTCGGTTCGAAAACTTTTTAAATGCTTTGTTGTGCATGTATTGGTTTGTGGAATATATGTTGTGGTTTGTATTGTTGCATGAGCCTGCTTGTTACGCCTGTAGATGGTATGACCGACTCTCTAAGTATTTATGAAATACTTACGCAACTCTTTTTCCCATGTGTTGCAAGTAAATTGAAAGTGTGATCGCGGAATCGAGGCGTAGGAAGAGGATGATATGATTTATTGTTTTGCTGTTTAGTCTAACGAACCAGTTGTTTTAGGTTGCTAGTTTTATCATTCCTGAATTTGGTTATTGAATTTATTATTGAATAACTAGTTATTTATTTTATTGGATTATTTGATTATGGATTTTCCGCAGTAGAATTGTTAGATTAAACAAAAAAATGTTGGTTGTTTCGCTAACTGCACATACTCTAACTGTATTTTATGTCACTTGAGGTTAAGTATTGTGTATGGATGGTTTGTTCTGTTAAGTGGTGTAAAAATGACATGAACAAGACTAGCAATCATGCCTAAATACAATGGTTTTGGATGGTGAAATATTGTTGTATTAAGTGATTTATGTATTGGTGGCCACATAAACATATCCACATAGACTAGTTATAAAAATACAGTCAATGTAGCTGTAAGATTCACATTTACGGAAAACCAAAAAAATTGCAAGAATTCACAAAATTGATTCACGTTGATTAATCATATTCCTAAAATCTCATGAATAATCCAATCCTAAAATCTTTTGATTCTTCTTCATCAAAATCTTGCAAAAAAAATTGATTCTTTTTCGTTGTTTTTGGCTATGAACATCCTGCAACAAAAAAAAAACATAAGCGAACAACCGAATAACAATCCTTTCAACAAACTGGTTCTGGTTCCAGAAGAAATCTTCTTTTCCGAATTCAAGAACCCTAGATCTAAAGCTTGTACAAGCTTGAAGAATAATCAAAGGAATCGAGAATTAAGGAAGAGGAGCTATACGGACACTGCCGTCGAGCGTGGAATAGTTACAAATCGTAGAGGTAGACATGTTTCTCCAACTCGCCGGACGATTCAAAAGTTTACAAAATTAGAAAACTCAGCTTATTAACAAACACATTCAAAAGTTTCGATCTTTGATTTGGATTTCAATGGAAAGTGAATCTTGGGTTTATTACTATTAGCCAATGATTGAAGAAAATAATAATATACAAACAAAATGAATCACGAACCGATTGAGAAAATAATGAGTTGAGAGAAGAAGATAACAAAATGATTCAGATATATGGAGGGATCAAATTCTACTTTGCCACGATCACAAAAAACCAAATCAATAAACCTAACTCTAACCCCAAATGCCACAAAATTTCTTTCTTCCATCCTTCTACCTTTTAATGAAGGGTGAAATGAGCAAAAAACCGGATGATCATAATTAAAAAAATAAAAACAAAAACAAATTAAGCAACCAATCATAATTCTTCTTTCTCCTTCTTCCTCCCCGACCAATCCATCCGAAACCGACGAGCCTAATCTCCATTGCAGCTCGTTGAAGCTGAATTAAGATGAGTTCTCTTAATGTTAGCTCTAATCGAAGTAGTTTGTTAGTTATTTAACCAATTTTGGTAGTTCGAATTAGAAATCAAGATACCCAAATTGATGTGGTTGAATTGAATTTCAATTTATATGCATGCACATTGTCTTAATTGTAATTGGGTCGATTAGAAATTTGTATTGGTAAGTAATGGGATTACACAATAGTTGAATCGCAATGCCAATCGTATGCGTGTAAAAGAAAGATCTCGTGCTCGAAAACAAATCTGCACATTGATGAACACTGGGTATTACTATGAACATTAAGTATTACTATGAACACTGTGTATTACTATGAACACTGTGTAATACTAGGAACATTGGGTAATACTATTAACACTAAAATACTTAGAACAATTGGTTTCCATGATGGTATAACTGATTTAGTTTCAATAGATTAAATGATGTTTTCTGTTTTTTTTTTCAGGATACAATGAGCACAACCCTATATTTTGATTATGTAGGACATTATGTCAAGAACGGAGATGGGTATGATTGGATTTCAAGAGAATAGAAAATGTACGCACTATTGTTCAAGATATTTTCGGTGGAGGAAATTAGTTATTCGATGTTATTGGATGGTGTCTCCAAGAAGCTTAAGATTAATTCAACAAGGACAAAGCTGAAACTCAGTTTCATAGCAGTGAACAAAACATTTGAGACAATTATATATAGGTGATGATGATGTTTATGTGTATCATATATATGTGATGATGATGATGATGATGTTTATGTGTATCTAACCTCTACTGGTGTGGAAGAAGATGGCCCAAGTGGTGTGGAATGATTCTTAAGTAATTTGTAATTTGTTTCATACCATCTGCTGGACAACTAAGAACTATTGTTTCTTATATTCGTACTACTAAGAAGTGTTTTGTTATGTGTGTTTGAACTTGGTTATTACTTGAGCTATCCATAGTTATAGGGCTGGGCCTTTTACCCATACCCGATACCCGAACCCGAACCCGACCCGAAAAACCGGGTTCGGGTCGGGTACGGGTAACGTATAATACCCGATCGGGTTTTGATTTCGTATGGTTTGGTTACCCGAACCCGATCGGGTACTCGAATTTTTTATTATTATTATTTTTTTTTAATATACACATATAAATGTGTGTATTCTATACACACATAAGTGATTAGGGTTGGATGTCATTGATTAATTGGTCACTATTAGTAATACTGTATTACAAACTCAATTCAATTTCGTTTTCGTTGATTTTTGAGGTTTTTTTCTATGTAACGTTCGAAATTCGAACCGAGCATAAAATTCGAACTGGGCATAAAATTTGAACTGGGCATAAAATTCGAAATTCGAACGGCCATCCGATTAAGAAATGGGACCACTAAAATAGGGGATTTACTACATTTGGGTTGTGTTTTGAATTTCTTTTCCGTTTTTTTTACTGTCATACCTTGGTGTTTCGTCAACTTTGGCATTTTTAAACTCAATTTGTGTTTAAGACTTGGCTTTTTGAATAATTTTTTTTTTTCATCTTTTAAACATTTTTTTTTTTAGTATAATCATAAAATACGGGTACCCGATACCCGCTAGTACCCGACCCGACCCCGACCCGTTTATTCGTTATACCCGAATGGGTTTTATAATTTTGAAAATGGGTACCCGACGAATATAACTACCTGCCTCGAACCCGAACGCCCAGCCCTACATAGTTATTTGGGTTTGAAGTTGGCTAATACTTGAACTCTAGCAGTTATTTGTATTTTAGATAATTAATATTTTTTTTATAATTAATCGTATTTTATTTCTATTTTTCTACTTAAATACGTAATTTTATTAAATAAAGCCAAGAAATAAATAAAATTTAGAAATGAAAGAAAATAAATATATAATTGTTTTTTATCTTATACTCAATTAAATTTAAAATTTTAAAATAAGTTTTACCTATTGTAACACACAAATTGTTTATTTTCCATCAATCACCATATACTTTTAAGATGAGTTTGATAGTGTTTACTACCAAAAGATGCAAGTCTTCATAGAAAATGTGTTATTGGACATATTATTTCATAGAGACATTTTAAATGTGGTATAAATTCCACAACTCAACTGGACTACTAAAGTTTGTTTTTCAAAACCCTTGTACAACTAAGAAAATAGGAAAAACCCAAAATAGACAACTATGAACAAATCTGTAATACTCTGATTCTAGGGACTACTATGTGTTATATGACGGCGCACATGTCTTTATTACGTGGCGTAAAACGGCGCACATGTCTTTATGTCTTTATTACGTGGCATGATTTGATTGGGGATGAGCTAACTTTCAGTTTTTAGTAAACATTTCTCTCAAATTAAAAAAATCATAATTTCCCCCAAATCCAAAATCTAGGGTTCACGTAGAGAGAGAGAGAGAGAGAGAGAGAGAGAGAGAGAGAGAGAGAGAGAGAGAGAGAGAGAGAGAGAGAGAGAGAGAGAGAGAGAGAGAGAGAGAGAAATTCCAGCTCGAGCCCTTCATCAATTCTGTCTGATTTGCACAAAGGATGCCAAAGTAATTTCAATTCTCTTATTCCTTCTTTCCTATGGAATTTTTACGTATTTCGTCGGGTTGATTTTGAAATTAGTGTTATGAATTTTGGGATTTTGGGAGAAATTGGGTTTACATTGGTTCATAGGAATCCAACAGGGATAAATTGGATCGAATGTCAATGTTCAGACCATTCAATATTGGTATGTTAACTGAAGATCAATGTGAAAGCCATAAAAGATTAAACTACTAAAGGAAGAAAAGAAAAGAAGAAGCTTAAGGAGATGGTTAACAAAGTCAAAAGAACTGAGAAGGAAGCCACTAAACTAAAGGAAGTTGTTAGCAAACTTCAGACCAAAGTGTTTGGAGAAAAAGAGATGAAACTTACCGTTGCAGCCCTTGGATTCTTTGTTTGCGTTCTTACAGTTTCCCTCTACATTGTCTTGTCTAAGTTGGTGTGTGTTTCTGTTTATGTGTCAAACTATGTTGTTTCGTGTGTGTGTGTAAAATTTTTGAAGGATGAAACCATGCCAAGATGTTTCGTGTGTAAGGAATGATGTTGTTTCATTAAAGCTTGTTTAAGTATCCTCTATAACAGTAGTAGCTCTAACAAAAAAAAACCACAAAGTACCTAAATTGGTAGATCACAAAATAACAAAAGACCATAAATTACATAGAATAAATTCGTTGTTCATAGTAGTACCCAAAATAACCAGTAATTCTGAACATATTCGTTCACAGTAGTACCCAGAATAACCAGTATTTCTGAACATATTCGTTCTTCATCCTCTGAACCATCATTTTCATCATTTGAACCATCATTTGGGTCACGTTCTTCTAGCACTTTTTTTTCCTCAAAGCCTTCTTCTTCTTCATCTTCGCCGACTTCTTCTTTAGATCCTTCTTCTTCT
The DNA here is from genome assembly GCA_963576765.1 of Draba incana. Taxonomy (NCBI): domain Eukaryota; kingdom Viridiplantae; phylum Streptophyta; class Magnoliopsida; order Brassicales; family Brassicaceae; genus Draba; species Draba incana. The sequence continues at coordinate 13,666,978 of OY755208.1, forward strand.
TCATCTCCGGTGACTACTTTCTCCAAACCCAATTTCTTTCGAACTCGAACTGAACAAAGAGAGGTGCAACAATTGGATCTATATCATTCAGTGACAACGACGGGTTCATCATACGCGGCACCATTTCTATGTTAAATCACAACATTTAATCGAAATAAGTATGATTCGGCGACGAACTCAAACTCAAAATCAAGAAAGAATTGGGAAATTTGAAGAAACCATACTCAAATTACTCGCATATCGCAATATCGATTGTTCTAGTAATCTGATTGAATGAGAGAATTTTCCTTGTGTTCTCTCTTCAAAAAACCCAAATAATCTCACTTGAACGAGCAAAAGCCGTAGAAAAGAAGTTGATATCCGTTTAAAGGAGAATGAGTAGTGATTCGGGTCAGATCCACTAGGTTGGGTCGTAATTAAGTTGCTAAAGGTAGGTTTTTTGTCATTTACTTATTTTTCGGATTAAAATTTAATAGAAAAGAAACTGTTTTTTGCCTTGTGGCATTTGAGATTTGCCCGAGCCCGCTTATGGCAAAGTAAAATTTGATCCTCTATATATGGAGTGGAAGGAGAGAGAAAAATCTTATTTGAGAGAATGATAAAGAAATTATTAGTTCATGGGCAGAAGAGAGATTGACCAGTCAAAAGTGTGCCTCATCCACAAAGTGTCTTAATTGTAAGAAGTTTGTTAAAAAGTGTCATTGAGTGTAATTATTTCTTGTTTTTATATGAGGTTTAAGGCTTCTACTCTCTTATTAAGAAATTATTAAATTTAATTTGTTTTGTGAAATCCTAGACATTTTAACCAATAAAAATTCAATCTGCAGAATTTTATGCATTGGTAAGTGAAAACATCACTTACATATGAATAGAAAATAACTCCTAAAACAGCACTTAAAAACAAACGAACGGAATATTAATTAGGCTTTGGAGTAAATTGACATTTGTAGCCCTTTTAGTATGTATGACTCGTTTTCCGTTGTAATTAATATATTTCCTTTTTTTTCCTTTCCGTTTTCCTAACAAGTTTTCTTATTGGAATTTGGAAACTGCTGTTAAACACATGCATATGCCCTTTTGTTGGGTTTTAAACCAATCTTAATGCTTTGAATTTAACTAGATTTGAGATGGAACTTTTCAAAACTAAAAATCAGTGAGAGTTCTTACAAGTTCTTTTGGTTTTGTTTATAGGTACAAAATCCCTAAGAGAAACAACAACAAAAAGAAGAAGGAAGAAGTCTAGAAGATAAAGACTCGAACTCTATCTTCTCTATGAACTCTAACTTTGTAGATCCCTTCTTTCCCTTGCGATTCCGGCGACGAAGACACCTTCTACCGGCAGTGGTGTGGTGCCTGTCGTGATTCCGCTTCTCCGTCCCTTTATGAATTGCTTTCTTCAAGCTCTACTTGAAATTACCGTCGCGTTTCGCTCTTCGTCTCCGGTGGTTAGGTTTTCTCCTTTCTCGATTGAACCCACTTAAGAATTGGTGTGGTTCTTAAAAGGAGAAGCCACTGTCGCCTCCTTGAAGTCTGAGTAAATTTGTGGTGGATTGAGATTTTTGGGATTTTCGGTGGCTGAGCTGAATTAGTCTCGCCGAGCAATTGGCCGTGGGCTTCTCTTTGTCTCTTTAGTTGCTGATTCCTCAATCTTTTTGTCATTTATCCTATGGATTGATTAACAGAGCAATGTTTTTGGTTGTGTTTGTTTGGTTCTCGATAAGGCGTTTAGACTTGACGAGTTGACTTTTTCGTTAAATATGCCTCAAGACAGCAACTTGTTTCTTTGGGAGAGTTGTCATTGTGGCTTCATGGGTGTGATGACTCGCCTCTTTGGAACTAGATTTCGCCTTCCGGTTCTTACAGTGATTCCGCGATAGACTAGTATTGGCCGCCGGTGGTGGCTTATTTGCTCTATTTGGGATGGAAGAGTGCTTCCTTTTCTCTATTTCCTATTTCGAACAATCAACACCAACTTGAAAACGTTTCATGAAATATGGGTCAAACCCAATTAACCCAAAAGCCCATACCTCACAAAACCAATAGAAGAAAGATATAATCACATCAAGTCTTTCTAATGATTTTTAAATTTTCAAAAATCTATCGTTATTAGAATTCAACGTAAAATCCATTGTTATTGGTTTGAAGATTTTCAAAATCTATTTGAAATCATTTGTTATTGGAAAAGTCTAATTATTATTGTTTCTCTAATTCCATTAAAATCTCTTATTATTGGGACATAGATTCTACACAATTTTACTTATAGAACTCAACTTTTGAAATACCATATATGTTCATGAGATTCTTGAAATCTATGTCATAAAAAAACACACACACAACACAAACAAAACTCAACCAACAAAGCACCTTTTATTGCTCTTCATTATATTATACATGATCTTTCAAACCCAAAATTTGCAAGACATATATATATATATATATATATATATATATATATATATATATAAAAAAAAAGGTAAAAAAAAAATTATTCTTGAAGAAAATTAAAAATTTCATTAAAATAATGGGGAATTTATAAAATTAGGATATTTTGATACATTTTGTATATTATTCTTGAAGCGTCTGCATGTTTTGGAGGAGTTGGTGGCTACGATTCCGGAGGATCTTCAGCCTGATTTATCTGTGGCGGCGAGACCTGTGAGGATTCTCGAGAGGAGAGTCAAGATTCTGCGTCGGAAGAGAATACCGTTGCTGAGGATCTTGTGGGACTGGGCCAGTACTGAGGAGGAGACTTGGGAGCCAGAGGCAAAGATGAAGTTAAAGTTCATGAAGTGGTTCGACAAGCAGGTCACGAAGTGAGCTTTACTTATCTTTGTGGTTCTAGTTTGTTGGATGTTAGCACGTTGTTGCTTTTGTTATGTATTTTCATTTTCGTTGTAAAGATTATACCTTTTTGGAGATTTATAAGATGAAGTTTTCCTTATTTATTTGTGTATTATAAGATGAGTAGTTCTTATATGTGATGTTTATTGTGATGATATTCCGGGTTATGGGATATCATGTGGGCCACATGAGGTAGTTCTAGTAGATAGATGTTTAAAAACGTTTTAGAATTTATTACTCTAGGGGTTGTGGTCTCAAATAACTCATTCATTTTGGAGATGATTAGTTCTCTAGTGGGATGATTAGTTCCTCAGAGGAGATGATTAGTTCTCCTGTATGCTCATTTGGGATGATTAGTTTCTATTATGAGTATCGATGGATGATTAGTTCTCTCAAGGGGATGATTACCCTGATTATCTGGAACTCGAAGGATTCATTCCTAAGAGTGTCTGGGGTATGAGGCACTGATAGCTCAAAGGAGGGCTGTGGAATGAGGTAAGAGTAATACATGTCTGGAAACGGGCGTATAGACATGAGACTGGATGAGAGCCTCGGAGATCGAGTGTGATGATCTCAAGTGGTATTGACCGTGTTGTGTCAGGTTTTAGTCTTTGATAGACAGTTTGTCGGGATTTGAGGACGAATCCAGAGTATTGGGAGAGAATTATAACATCCGCAAACCAAATTGACGAATTTAGTAAGGGGTATCGATCGATACCAATGGGTGTGTCGATCAACACCAATGTTGCAGAACCGGTGTTGGTTCGATTTTTAATCGCGGTTCGTTGTGGTTTGGGGAAGGAAGCCCTAATGTCTCATATAAAACTCTTCCTTTCGTGTGCAGTCACGTTTCTAAGGGCAAAAAACGTGTGAGAAGAGAGAAAGAAGGTTTTTGAGAGAGATTTATCGATTTGATCATGTTCTTAGGCTAGATTATCTGTTGGTGGTAAGAGGATCGTGGTTGGGTTCTCTCTTTGTGTTTCCAGCACGATCATGCGTCGTATTAGCCTTGTAGAGGCTGCGTTTTCGTGTTCCTCGCCGTTTTCATTCGTTAATTCATTTCCTAAGCTAAGGTGAGTGCGTGATCGCGGTTGTGCTAAGATTATCGGATGTTCTTGTTGCTAGATTGATTGTTTGTGATTTGGTGTGATGTTTGTTGTATATAGTTGTTGTTTGATGAGGAATTGTGTGGCGTGTTGTTTATTTGATCGCTCGTTGAACCAGAATTAAGCCGAGTGAGGATAGGCTCGAATTCAGGGTTCTGTAACAGAGTGTCGATCGGGTTGTGTCGATCGGCACCCTGACAAGAATTTGTGTTCGCGATTAGGGAATGTCGATTGACACCCTGTTGAGTTTCTGAATTGTTATGTTGGAGTGTCGATCGACACCGTGTGATGTGTCGATCAACACAGTGTGATGTGTCGATCGACACCTGCTGTCTTGTTGTGTTTGCTATTGCGGTGAAAAGTTGTGAAATGTTTATTGAGCTTGTAGTAGCTTGGCTTTCGTTATTCTATGTATAACCGGTAGGCGGAATGACCGCTCCACTAAGTATTTATTAAATACTTACGCAACTCGTTTTTCCATATGTTGCAGGTAAATGAAAAATGTGATCGCGGAATCAAGGCTATAGGGAGATGATGATTAGGGAATTATTTGTTATTGTTTTTTCTGGTAGAATCTGGTGTTTAAGTTTGTAGAAATATTTGACTGGTTATTGAAATTGAATTTAAGCTGAGTTGGTTATTTGAATTAAATTATTTTGTTGGAGTTATTGGATAATTTAATTATACGTTTCCGCTGTTATTGATATTTGCTGGATTAGCCGTTGAAGGTTTATTATTTATGAGAATAATAAATCCGGGTTAATTAATCAAAATAAAAAATGTTGGTTGTTTCATAAATATACTGGTTTTATAAATCTTGTTATTTCACAAAACATAATCGTCAAATTATCTTCAAACTAATTTTGTAAAGAAATAAATATAAATGTAGTTATAGAAAAGATCTTGTCTATGATTAATTTTGTCAAAGATATTGTTATGATTAATTTATTTTTTTAATTGGAAATTCCTTAATAAATTTGCCATGTCATTTTTTCCTCTAGCTATGTCACATTTATTTGGGTGAGAGTATTTGCGTAGATGACACATAAACATTCACTCACAAATCACCTCCCTAATAATATATAGGGGATTACTAAAAGGGATAATTGTCGTGTCTACCATTTACTCGAAATGGGATTTCGGTTCCTACCATTACTTAAAACATCTTTCATTTGCCTACCATTATCAACTTTTTGGATGAGTGAAAAGACAAAATCAACCTTGCCATAAGGGAGCTGATTTCGTGGACAATATTGTCCACCACCGACTGTTGTCGACCACCGTTACCTATCACTGTTACCATCGCCGTCTCCGACTTGTCCACCGCCGTTGTCTCCGACGTCGTCTGTCTCCGGTGCAGACGTTTTGTTCACCATCGTAATCTCTGACTTTGTCTGTCTCCGGTGCAGACATTTTGTTCACCGTCGTAATCTCCGACGTCGACTGTATCTGGTGCAAACGTCTGTTTACCGCCGTTATTTCTTACATCAGCTTGTCTTTGGCGCAGACGTCCGTTCACCGTCGTTGTCTCCGACGTCTACTTGTCTCTGATTCAGACGTTTGTTCACCGCCGTTGTCTCCGGCGTCGGTTTGTCTCCGGTGGAGACGTCTGTTCACCACCATTGTCTCCGACGACGTCTTTGGTGCAGATGTCGGTTTACCGCTGTTGTGTCCGGTGCAAATGTTTGTTCACCGCCGTTGGCTAAGATGTCGGCTTGTCTCCGTCGTAGACGTCTGTTTACAGCTGTTGTCTCCGACATCGGTTTGTCTCTGGTGCAGATGTCTGTTCACCGTCGTTGCTTTTGACGTCGTATTGTCTCCACCGTGCTCCGACGTGGACGTTGGCTTTACCACCACCGTCTTTACCGCCGCCGTCATCACCATGAAGAAAAAGCTTATTCTTTATATTCTCCATTAAAGCTACAAAAAGAAAAGAGAAGAGAAATGGTGATGGGCAAAATAGTAATTTGAAGTAAGAGAGAGAAGAAAAAGACAAAAATGGTAGGCAAATGAAAGGAGTTTAAAGAAATAGTATTTCCTTATATACCATTTGCAAAAAATGGTAGGGATTGTAATTTTTCCTTACTAAAATAGCAAACATATCTTTTTAATTACTGGAGTATCTTTTATACCCGTTTTACCCTTTTAAGTCTTTGTTAGGAAAAAATAATTACAGTAATGCCATTATTATTTTTTACACATCAGCAAAAAAGTTGTCAATAATAACAAAATTACCATCACAATTTCGCAAGAACATAAAGTCTGTAGTGAAAATCTGCCGCGTTAATGGTAACAGACTTATTATTTTCCAATAGACTTATTATTACGTGTGTGTATAGTAAGCTGACGAAATTAATGAATTAGAAGATTAACGTTATGAAACATATTTTTTTTAAAGACATTCTATGAAAAATAAAGAGATCGATCACAACATGATGTACAACATAAAAACAACGCTAGAGTTAGCCGAAATAATATAACTACGCGACGAAAAAGTTACAAAATGATATAAAATGCGTATCACCAACAAAAGCCAACGTAACGTTGTTCAAATATGTTCTTAACATACGAAACAAACATCATTTTTAAAGTTTTGTAGGACTTCATTGTTTCGTCAAAATATTAATTGAATGGATGTGAATAAGAAATGAGACATTGGGATCATAGAAAAATCTCAAGTAACAAAGTTTAAACTTTATAATTACACTATAGCGTTGTTAAGAGAAAATATATCTAGTCAAATAATTTGGAAAGAAAATAGAGATATGGATTTGAATTTGGTTAAAAGATCATAGATCCAATGTGCCAGATTCATCTTGGTTTTGTGGTTAATTGTGTTAACACAAAACAAAAGTTTATCTTTCATTAATTTCAAGAAGAAAAATCGTAGAATCAATCGGTAATTACATCGAGATTAAAATTCCTAGTTAAAGATAATGCCAATACCGTTTGTTTTTAAATTTGGCTAGAAGAAAGCATCGACGTTCGTGTTTAATGTCATGATTTGGCATTAGTGAGTCAAAATCATTTTGTGAAAATGTATCCTAGGATTTGTGCATGGGAAAAGAACATAAAACGAAGCCTCTCTTACTTCTCCAAACTGTCACCATAAGAGTTTCAAACTTTAGAAAAAGCACTTCAATTAAAAATTTTATGTTGCAAAAGTAGAAGATCGATGATAGTAATTAAGTAAAGTAATAAAGCTTGCCTATGTTGTAAATGATGAACCGTTCTTTAAAATTTGGTATAGCTACGAATCCTTCAGGCTCTCCACCGTCACCAAACCATACAATCCATCCTATAAAGCTTGGTCAGTACAACTATAGGGTTTAAAAGAATAAATCTACAAACGTTTGAGATTAACTATGTTTATGAAGTAATTGAGGGTTGTTTTTTGGGTTTAATCGGATAGTTTGGTTTTTTCTTTACCACTTTCCCGTTTTCAAAATATTTATCATGAATATTTGCTAGTGACCAGTCATAATACATTAAATATAGTTGTAATCAAAATCTATTTTCTAAAAAGTGGAATACATATCCAAAATGAAATAACCTGTGGAATATATTAACATGTAAATTGTTCTTGCTTTGATATTCAAATTTATTTTTAGGAAGATTAAATATGTTATATTGGTATTACTAGTTAAAAGACCACATATATGAGACAACCATCAACTGGTTAAAGAAAGGGTTAATTAGTGAAATAATATGTTTGAGCATGTAAATTAATAAAGTAATATATGTAGTTAGAAAATTAGGTAACTAACAAAGAGAAATCAAAATTTGATTAATTTGCCCATAATAAATTCAATCCAAATGGTCAACTTTAATGTCTAATTAACACACATTTATTTGTAATAATAAATGTAACAATTTTTACAAAAATAATTTTGAAATTGATATATATATATATATATATATATATATAAATTCCTTATTTTCAGAAAAATTAATTTGAATAGATAAGTTATATAGTGAACTATATCATAATTTAGATACAATTGAAATAATTAGTGACCAATCTCACGGATAGTTAACTATACATATAATAATGAATATATATCAATTATACTTGTTAAACTATATGTTTATATATAGCTAAGTACATATGGATATATAGCTAACTATATTTAAATATAGTTATTTATATATATATATAGATAATAGTGAACTATTCATGAATATAAATAGTATAGTTGACTATTTGTAAATTTTTTAACTACATAGTTAACTACATATTATATATATATATAACTATATATGTAGTTATTTATATATATGTAAAAAAGTTAGTTATAAATATCTGTAGTTAACTATATAGTTAAAACAATTTACAAATAGTCAACTATACTAGTTATATTCATGAATAGTTCAATATTATATATATATGTATATAAATAACTATATTTAAATATAGTTAGCTATATATCCATATATGTACTTAGCTATATATAAACATATAGTTTAACAAGTATAATTAATATATATTCATTATTATATGTATAGTTAACTATCCGTGAGATTGTTCACTAATTATTTCAATTGTATCTAAATTATGATATAGTTGACTATATAACTTATCTATTCAAATTAGTTTTTCTGAATATAAAGAATTTTTATATATGTCAATTTCGAAATTATTGTTTTGAAAAAAATGCTACATTTTTTATTAAAAATAAATATGTATTAATTAGGCATTAAAGTTGACAATTTAGATTGAATTTATTATGGGGAAATTAGTCAAATTTTGATTTCTCTTTGTTAGTTACTAAATTATGATTTAGTGGATGTTAGAAATTTAATTAATGGTGCAAACACTAATATACATGCCAATTACCCTTAAAGAAAAACAATGAAAACCGAATTGAATCAAATAAAAACCTCTTTATTCTGTTTTCTCTTTGTAATTTTTTTTTTCCGGTTAGAGATTCAAGAATCTATATAAAGAAGGCAGATGTGCATTAAAATTGGGGGGGTGGGGGGTGGGAATGATGTATTTATAGACAAAATTTGTATGCCAAACAAAAATATTATTAGGGACTTAAGTCCCACATCGGAAGTTGAAAAAATATTATTAGGAACTTAAGTCCCACATCGTAAGCAATATATAAGGAATATGAGTCAATCCACTGATTGCCAATTAGTTTTGAGTTGGAAACCCATATTCTAACATGATATTAAAGCCTTCGATCCTAATTTCTATAGATTATGGTTCTCTTATTCTTTCGCTTTGAAAAATTAAAAATAAAAAAATAAATCTTATCTTTGATTCTTCTACAATCTCTTCTTCTTTGATAAAAAGGGTTCTTGACCCCGTCTCCTACCAAAAAAATCTCTTCTTCTTTGATCTCTTCCCTGTTTGTTTCTATTTATTTATTCTACTTATGATTTCTTTTCTTATTTTCCTATCGACCTATTTGTTTTAAAAAAAAAGATAATCGATCTACACAGTCCAACCCGATCCATAATCGATCCGAACCAAAAATGGTCCACCGATGCGTGTCCGAACATTCCAAGATTAATGGCCAAGAGCCATCATATATCTCGAGAGGCGTATTATGGACCTAAGTCTCACATCGGAAGTTGGAAGGGAATTTAAGCAATATAAAAAGGATATGAGCCAATTCACTTATTGCCAATTAGTTCTAAGTTGGAAGCTAATATTCTGACAAATATGCATGAAGAACGTACACACATTAAACTAAGTTATCTCCAAATGAATGTCAATCATAAAAACCAAAGAGGTTTTCATTTCCAAAACCCATTGAATAAACAAGACCATATATACATGAAATGTGACAATATAATGTATGAATGCTTTTTGATGACGGTTTATGAATTGAGAATTTTTAAACCGTTTTTCATCAACATTTTCTTTCCCATGTACATGACGAATCGACGATAGTAGGACTGGGCAAAAATATTCGGAACCGAAAAATCGAACCGGAACTGACCCAAAATTACTCAAACCGAATCCGAATCGAAGTTTGAAGAATATCTGATGGGTCTTGTATGTTTAATATGTTTAAAACCGAAAAAACCGAAACTGAAAACCAAATGGGTATCCGAAAGATTCAAAACATAAATTAATTTATTGTTATGTATGGATAGTTTGGGTTCTTTTTACAATTTTTCTTTGTCATGTTTACGATTAATTCGGTTAGTTCAAATACTTTTAGCTATTGGTAGGTATTTCGGATAAAAATAATTAATAAAATTATATATATTTTTTATTTTCTATTAAACATAAGTATTTTTGGATGAAAAATATTATGAACCGAACCGATACCGAAATCGGTTGGAACCAAACCGAAATCGAACCGAAATTATGTCGGTTCCCATATGAGTCTTATATCCCTCTGCCCAAAAAATTCGGAATTGATAATTACGAATCCGAAACCGAACCGAATATCCGAATGTCCATGCCTAGACGATAGTTTGATAAACGGGCGGCAAAATTGTAACTCGTATATAGTAAATAGTATATCGTATTTGAATCTTCAAAATTTATGGCATTCAGTTTTCCTTGAGGGGTTCTATCTACTAAGAGATGTTTGCTGTATAAAATTCCCTGGTGATCCACCTGTGTCTGTATTTGTAGATATAGTCGCTTTCTGATCAGTCACGCAACGGTCTACCATGTGACAAAAAAGATTGAAAGGGTTAACTCTGCAATCAATTGAAACAAAAATGGTTGAAAAACTCGATAACGTTAGTTTAATTAATGATTTTGCAGGCAAAAATACAAGGAGAGCAACATTTCAAAAATAAATTCTATTTTGTTGTTTTTCTTTTATTTATTATTAATTATTTGAAATTATAAACGGTTTTATAGAGTTTTAATGTGTTTTTTTTATTGAGATTACTATTTTTAGGGTATTTGAAAATGTACGAAAATGACACTTTCTTACATATATACATTGGGCATCCAAAATTATTTGACCGGCACTGATTGTAGATATTTGAAGTGGCCTCCTCTGTTTTGGATTCCCTCTCCTCTGCTCCAAACCTCCCAGTGGCATTCAAAGCATAAGAGTGCTTGTTCTATCAGAACATATTAACACCCTCTGTTCTTGGCTCGCCTAAAGCAAAAATATGGTGTGGAGTTCTCTCTTTCTCCTTCTGGTGACTGTCACATGTTGAAGATGACTGCCCAGCTGATATCTTGAGCAAGGCATTTATGGAATTGGTCTTGAACTTAAGGAAGAAACAGTTCATTGTCAGTTTTCTATTCTATTATAATGTTTGCTCTTGCATGTTTTTTGTTTTCCTTATTGAGTTGTCTTATCTATGATGCAGTGAAGAAGACGAGTAGGGGTGGAGCTACATGGACGGACCCACTGAATATGAATAAATAAATATTGCAGTTGCTTTCAATAGGTTTTGTTACATTCAATAGATTTTTCATAAATTTCTCTGTAAAAGCTAGTAGGGTAGCTATTATATAATAGCTACCCTATTATACAATATATGTACATAATTTTCGGTTGTAGGATAGCTAGTGTGAACTTTGTCTTAAAACTTCTTTAACCAGTACATAGATAGCTCTATTCTACCTTTACATTTGCAAAAATGACAACAAGCATTTCACCAAGAAGATTATGAGGCCTCTTCTTAACCTCAATCACGTTATGAACATTCTCCTAAGTGTTTTCCTGACAATCTCCAACAATGAAGCAATTGATGTAACTAACGAACCGATAGTTTCATCCTAGCACTGTAGAAGTGAACACTTACCAAAACTTTGTACTTGTGCAGGATGGGCATCTGATATTTATCCGGCAGTTAAATCGAGCTATGTATGAAAGCAACAAACCCCAGTACATTAAGTCACGAGACTGGAGAGAAGTCGGTAACACAAGGACTAACAATCCATTGTAAGGATTACTTTTAGGAACGTATAAACAGAAAGAGAATAAAAGAAACACATTATAAGTACCATTCAACCTCTTATTTACTAAGGCTATCTTGAGGACAGCAAGGTAAAGACATGAGAAGGAAATTTAGAAAGCGTAAGATAAGTGAAAATTATAACCACATACGTTAGGATCAGTGCACTGGATGCCTTAGTGGTATGGTAATCAATACGTCAAGCAAGAAACCCATCAAATGATTTTGTTTGTACACTACAAGAAAACAGCGTCTTTTCCGACGGAACATTATTTTCCGTCGGAACTCCATCGTCTAAAACCGACGGTTTTCCGACGGTTGGCCGACCAAAACGATCCCGTCGGCAATCCGTCATATTTACCCGAGGGCATTCCGACGGTAACTCACTCCGTCCGTATTCCGTTGGAATACCGTCGGTAAAACCCAATGGAATACCGACGGTTATACGCCGTCGTTATATTCCGACGGTATTCCGGCGGATTACCGACGGAAATCGGATTTTCCGATGTCGGCAAAGTTTTCAGTGGTCGCCGTGTAAGAACTGTTTCCCGACGGCCAGATGCCGTCGGAAGTACTGACGGAATTCCGACGGAATTCCTACGGTGATCGATGTCGGCAAAGATTGTGTGGTTACCAAATCGTCTCCGGTGGCCGATGGGAAATTTTGGGGTGAGATGTCGGGGTATTGACGGATTTCCGACGGAATTCCGATGGGAATATGTTTTATATAAGGTAGCCGAATTCGTCATTCCATCGTATCATAATTTCTTTAAACAAACGAAATTCCAAAGATGAGTTCATATTTTCGGGCATGGATGGACGAGCCAATGACGGATGTGGGCTCGGACTTATTAAGGAACGAATACGCTCAAGGAATATGCGAGTTCATGAATTTACCCAGTAATCTAGAAGCAGCCAAAAAAAGGTCAGGATATCAAATGTCCTTGTTCCAATTGTTGTAATAGAATTAGTGTCGCCATTCATAATGTTTGGACTCACTTATATAGATATGGTTTTAGGCCGGGATATAAGGTTTGGTATTTACATGGAGAAACCAATTATGAATATGGTAGTACTAGTAGCAATGCACCTTTTTTCCAGATACCGTAGGGGAAACGGATACCGTATGGGAACCTACAGCGGGAGTAGATGTTGGGGTAAGTACGGTGGCGATGGTTAGAGATAATTTTAGAGAGGATTTGCAGTCGGGTGGGTATGAGGGTGATAGGGTTGAAGAGCCTAATTTAGAATCTCGGAGGTTTTTCAATATGTTAGACGCAACAAAGCAACCTCTATACAGCGGTTGTAGGGATGGTCATTCACCGCTGTCTTCTGCCACTAGGATGATGAACCTGAAGACTGATTATAATTTGTCCGAAGAATGTGTTGATGCATTCGCCGAGTTCGTGAAAGATGTTTTGCCAGAAGATAACCTGGCCCCAGGATCATACTACGAGGTCCAAAAACTTGTCGCCGGTCTTGGTTTGCCCTACCAGGTTATAGATGTGTGCATTGACAACTGTATGATATACTGAAGAGAAGACGAGAACCGAAACAAATGTAAATTTTGCCACAAACCCCGGTTCCAGGACACAAGCGGCAGGGTGAAGATTCCATTCAAACGGATGTGGTATTTACCCTTAACGGAGAGGTTGAAGAGGCTGTACGAATCAAACCGCACAGCTAAGGCTATGAGATGGCATGCAGAGCATAATCAAGATGGAGATATCACGCATCCTTCTGATGCGGAAGCGTGGAAACACTTCCAATCCGTATATCCAGCTTTTGCATCTGAACGACGGAATGTATACATAGGCTTATCCACTGATGGTTTCAACCCGTTTGGCAAGCATGGAAGAAAATATTCACTGTGGCTGGTCATCGTAACACCTTACAATTTGCCTCCATCTATGTGCATGCGGCGAGAGTTCCTGTTTCTCTCAATTCTAGTTCCCGGGCCAGATCATCCAAGACGGTCGCTCGATATATTCCTCCAACCATTGATCTGTGAGTTGCAGATGTTGTGGGAGCATGGTGTTGAGGCCATCACCCCGTCGACGGTTGTGGGGAATATCACAATTGGCACAAGAAGAGTATTTTCTTGGATTTGCCTTACTGGAAAGACCATCTACTGCGGCATAATCTAGATGTCATGCATGTTGAAAAGAATTTCTTTGACAACATCATGAACACCTTATTAAACGTCCCAGGAAAGACCAAAGACAACTGGAAGTCTAGATTCGACTTGCCATTGATTTGTTCGAGGCCATCTCTTCATGTTTTGCCTAATGGTAGATTGCCGATGCATGCGTACCGGTTAGACGCTAGGCAGAAAGCAGTATTTTTTGAGTGGTTCTTAAAATTTGTAAAATTTCTAGACGGCTACGCATCTAATCTACGTAATTGCGTGGATTCGACGGAAGGGAAGTTTATAGGAATGAAGAGTCATGATTGTCATGTCGTGATGCAGCGTCTTCTTCCATTTGCATTTGCATATCTCCTTCCAGAACCAATCCACCAAGCAATTGGAGGTATATTTCTTACTCCCCTTTGTTTCTTACTACCATAATTTTACTATATATGTAGTAACTTGTTTAATTTTCGTTTATAGGAGTTGGTGCATTCTTCCGCGATTTATGTTCAAGAACACTTACCGTCCACGGGATGCGTAACTTGGAGGCCAATATCCCGGTTCTCCTTTGTAATCTGGAGAAGGTATTTCCACCGTCTTTTTTTGACGTTATGGAACACCTTACTATTCACTTCCCCCGAGAAGCAGCATTAGGCGGCCCTGTTCAATACCGATGGATGTATCCGTTCGAACGTTACATGTTCCACCTGAAGAAAAAAGTTAAAAATTTGAGCAAGGTGGAGGGATCTATTGTCGCACAAAGCCTAAACGAGGAAGTCTCACACTTGGCCGAATATTACTTTCCATCGGGAGTTCCGACTAAGGCGAGACGTCCGGCGCGACATGATGATAGAGGTGAGAAAGCAACGTATGACGTGGTTGTACCCGAGTTGTTTGCCCAAGTTGGTCGAGCAAGTGGAAAAGGAAAGAAACGCAAACTATCATCACAAGAGGTCACACATTTGCATACTTATATCCTCAGAAATTGTGACGAAATTTTGGAGTACGAAAGGTATATCAGTTATGATAATAAATTTATCGAATTATTTGCCTTCATCTACTAACGACTGTTATGTTACAGGATCTACATGTCTCTCGCACGTGATTACCATTATGATAAGACAGCTGCCGAACTTGCTGTCTTAAAAGATGAAGAATTTGAGGGGTGGTTGAAATGTTATGTAAGTTTAATATAATTACTTACTCTTACTTTTCCATGTTTTCACGTTCATATGTTACTTATATCATTTGTAGGTTTCCGAAAGTTTAGCAAGTGGTCGATCAATCCCGACGTGGTTAGTGGAGTTTGTTCATGGTTTACGCAGCACCGCGACTTCATATCCCAAGTTTTGCACTAGGGGATATTCGTTCAGTATCCGTGAGGAAGGACGTCAAAGGTCAACTTCGGACTATGGTATTTCGGCGTAATCCGGTGATACCATATACTATGGGATTTTAAAAGAAATCTTGCAAATCCACTATCCAGGAATGTTGAACTTGAGGTGCATTGTGTTTATGTGCGATTGGTATGACCCAACCGATGGTCGAGGGGTTCGAGTTGACCCTCTTGGTGTTATTTCGTTAAATTCAAGCCGGAAACTACCGTATTACGATCCATTTATCCTTGCGTCTCAAGCAGACCAGGTATCAATACACTAATATGTTTACCTACGTACTCATAGTTAAGGTGTCTTGTCCATGTATATTAACAATATCCACTAATTATTCATAGGTTTGCTACATTCCATATCCTCGACTTGCCTACCGTACAGATCCTTGGATCACAGTAACTCATGTTAACCCGAGAGGAAAAATATATGGAGTTCCAGTCAAAGATGCTCTACAACCATCGAGAAGTATACAAATGTCACCTGTTGGGAAGGACTAGTTGCACATTGGGAAAAGGAGGCAACTAAGGAGATCTCTGAGAGAAACTCAACTAACCGCAACAGCAACCGGAAGGGGAAGGGACCAGCGACCCACAACCTCGGTGCAACAAGCAAGGCGTCGAAAGCAGACAAAATGGTAAATATTTAAATAATTCATATTTTTTAATAATTTGCTAACACAATTTTATATGTTAACAGTTTAAGGAAACCGGTGTTTTTCCTTCGAACCTTGATTTGCTCAAAGTAACCCACACCAACAAGAAGACCGGTGAAATCCAAGATCCCATTGCTCGTGAAATCGTGGAAACCGTGGAGAGGCGGCAGGAGGAGTACCTCCAATCGCAACCAATGGACGAAGGAACTCAGGCGCCCACCGAAGTTCCATACGAGATGATCAACGAGTTCACCTATCAGGTTAGTAACCGTGTCAGTTTTAAACACATTATAAATTAATCTTTAATACAACTAACTTTTTATTTCTTTTTTATCGTAGGCGACTCCCAAGACCAGAGGCCGTGTATTCGGCCTTCCTGAGGCTAGTTGCTCATCGGTTTCGTCTGTGCGACAAGGCGGTGGTAGCAGATTGGAGGCCGAAAACCGAGAACTGAGAGAAGGGCTTAGGGCAGTGGAGGAAGCGAGAAAGAAGGATAAGGAAGAGGCCGAGGCTGCGAGAGAGAAGGATAAGGCAGAAGCGGAGGCACGTTTTGCCGCCATGGAACAACAGCTGAGAGACATCCGGAACGCCCGTAGGCCGGAATAGCCGGATTTAGAGTTTTTAAAGTTTTTGTAAAACTTTAAAATACTTTTAAAACAATTTTAATTGTCTTTTTTAATTTTTAATACATTTTAAAAGTTTTATTATATGTAATATAATTTAAATTAATTTATTTTTAATTAAAATTTTTTTTTCCAAAAAATAAGGTTCCGTCGGAATTCCGTCGCTGATCGCCGGAATTCCGTCGGTTCTTGCCGGAATTCCGGTACCGTCGGAATTCCGTCGGTTCTTGCCGGAACTCCGGTACCGTCGGAATTCCGTCGATAATCGCCGGAACTCCGGTACCGTCGGAATGCCGTCGATGATCGCCGGAACTCCGGTACCGTCGGAATTCTGTCTCCTTTTTTATTCCGACGTTAAAACGTCGGATAACCGTCGCAAATAATCGACGAATTTCCGACGAAAATGGTTTTCCGACAAGACAGAACCGAAGGATAAGTCCGGTCGGAATGCGGTCGAAAATGACCCTTTTCCGACGGTATTTCGACGGTATTGGCCGTCGGAATTCACCCTGTTTTCTTGTAGTGGTATTAGATAAAGAAATTGAAAAACATAACATCGATTTAATAGCTAACGAGCCTATGGAGAAGCACTGAAACAACAACGACAAAGGAGCCATTTGGTATTCTAGAGAGCGGTAATAGTTCCACCAGAACACATAGCCGGACATTTTTTAACACCAAAATTGAATCTTTATAAACACATAAACTTCCCTTGGCCTTCCTATATCTCATTCATATCAGAAGATATTATAACTTGAGCTTTCTCCTCATGTACGGACCCAAGATACTGAACAAATCAAAAGTTTGATTGCTATGAGACAAGTAAAACTTTTGAGAACATGTAACTAAACTCAAACAACTAAAGTCCAAGTTGGAAAACTCGTACCCATAAATCTAGTTGATTTTAAAATCAAATTTAGGGGTAAGTAATACTCTTTTGGGAATTAAAGAAAACACCTAACAGTCAAAGTATGAAGTTTCATAGCGGTGTAGGTTTCAGGAGACATATCAAAGCTGGGATCACTACAAGAAAACAGTTAATCTGTGACGGATTTTTGTGACAGTTTTTTTCGTCACAAAAGATTGCAACGGAAGTGGGACGAAACTACGACGGATTTGTGACGAAAATGAAAAACGTATCAAAATCGTCGCAAATTTGTGACTGAAAACTTCTGTCGTAAAAGCGTCACAAATTAGCGACGGAGTTGTGACTATTTTAATGAACGTCACACTTTTAGCGACGCATTAGTGACACTAATAAATTTGTTACTCAATTGTGACACTTTTGCTACTGATTAGCTACGCCCAGTTGAATTTTTGTTTTAGAGTATAGGGTTTTATGTACTGTCACAAAAGCGTTACAAATTTGTGACGCTTTTGCTACGGATTAGCTACTCCCAGTTTTATTTTGGTGTTTCAAATGTGAATTGAAATACTAGGATATTAAACATAAGTATATTAGTCATGAGTGAATTAAGAATTTGACATCTAAGTGTTTAAATCTTCTAATTTCAAAAAAAAAAAGAAATGTTCATAACAATCACATAAGTGTTATTACAAAGTCCTTAGTATAACTTTGTAAACTTTAAAAAAATTAAATTTTTTTTTATAAATTGACAATTGAAGTTCAAATTACCTAAATATAATCATTCACATGGTTCATAAGTTCATAGAAAACTTATTTTAAACCCAGAAACGTATCAAATTTCCATTTAAATGTTTAGGGTTTAGGGTTTCAAACTGTGTATACACTTAGCGTCACAAATTTGTAACAAATTTGTGACTCTTTTGCGACTCAACCGTGACTCTTTTCTGGTTTCGCGTAGCGTCACTAAAGTGTCACAAAATGGTCACAGAACAGTCACAAAATGGTCACAGAACAGCCGTAATTCCGATGGGTTATTTTAGGGTTTAGGGTTTCACGTAGCGTCATGAAAGCGTCACAAATGAGTTACAATTTTGTGACAGTTTTGCTACTAATTAGCTACTCTCAGTAGGGTTTTGGTGTTTAAAAGTAGAATTGAAGTACTATGATTATATACATACTTATATTATTGATGTGTGGACTACTAATCTTACATCTAATTGTTAAACTTTTTAATTTCCAAAAATTTTGAAAATGTTCAAAGCAATCACATTAGTCTTATGTTAAACACCATGTCATTACATTGTCATATTTGATAAAAGTTTTATTTTTTTATAAATAGACATTTATACTTCAAATTAGTTCAGTATAATCATTCACATTGGCCATACCTTGATAGAAAACTTATTTTAAACCTATTGACTTACCAAATTTTCATGTAAATGTTTAGGGTTTAGGGTTTGAAGCTGTGTATACTCATAGCGTCACAAATGCGTAGCAAATTTGTGACGATATTGCGATGAAACTGTGACGCTTTTGTGTTTTGGGTTTCAAAATAATTGGACTTCCACTGAGCGGGAAAATTATAGTGAAATTTTTTCACTTACCGCTTAATATTTTGGTAAAGTTAGTGAAACTTATTGTAAAGTATTATTTTTCCCTCTACTCCTTTTGTACCCAGATTCCTAAATCTCTCTCTCGCAGATCTGAATCTCTCTTCAATCTCCATCTCGATCTCCCTTCGTTAAATCTCTGTTTCGATCTCCCTTCTTTAATCTTTGTCTCTGTCTAACAACAAAGAGAAATGGCGGTAGCAAGCATCATTCTCGGGCAAGCCGTCAAGACAAACTCACTGTCGAGGGTCAAAATTTCTTCCCTTCGTCGCTTCCAACCTCGTAGGTGCTCGCCGTGCCTCTGGTTCGCTCTGGAATCTATTCTCCACATTCGAAAGTTTCTTTTTTCAAAACTCTAAATTTGCAATCTCTTCTCTCTGTTTCTTCAAAATCGTTTTAATCTCTCTGTTTCTTCAAAATCTCTTCTCTCTGTTTCTTCTCCTCGTTCCCCTTTCGATTTGCAATCTCTTCTCTCATGTCTTCAAAGCTAAAGCGCCTGGCTTCTTCTTTGATGTTGCACTATGCAGGGAACCTCCCTTTGTAATAAGTAAGAGCTTATAACAACGGGAATCGGAAAATAGGCGACGGAATCGGAAAATGTACTCGGCGATTCGCTCGCTTCCGCTCGATGGTGTTCAAGCCGGTGACTACCATGGACCTCTCGACGGAACCAATCTTCCCGGCGATGCTTGTTTGGTCTTAACCACTGACCCCAAGCCTCGTCTCCGGTGGACGGCGGAGCTCCATGAGAGATTCGTTGACGCCGTCACGCAGCTCGGTGGTCCTGACAGTGAGTACACTGATTTAGCTTGGATTGTTTCTTCTAATTCTTAATTTGAAATTTGTGAATCTTGAGATGAAATGTGTGTGTTTGAGTGTGTGAAGTATCTTTATTTTGCTCTCTTCGAATTTGAGGCCTTTCTAGGGTTTTGCTTTGTTCTTGTTAACTGGGTTTGTATTTATTCATGCTCTGGCTTAGATGATTACTAGTAGCTGCTACTTGATTTGATGAAAGTGTATTCTTACTTGTACTATATTTCTCTCTGTGTTCAATTTTTTTATTCTTGAGACTTGGTAGGTTCTTAAAAGATCGTTATATACTGCAGTTTATGAATTCAAAATCATGGTCAGTGTTAACTAAGTAGTGTCAGTATCATTTCTTAATCCATTGCCTTGACTTGACCCATTATCGGACCAATAGTTACTGTAAACTGCAGAATTTCGGTGAGAATCAAACCGTAACGGAAGTTGGATAGGAGAAAGAACGCAAAAATGGCGACTTGGATAACATTATTCATTTTATTTACATTCCCGTTGCATCGACGTCACCGTTGTCTATTCAAGCCATTTCGATGTGTTCCACTTCCGGAACAAGAGCGCCAGCTCAAGCAATCTCAGGTACCACCAAATGAAACTGAAAATCAGATTGTGTTTTGATTTGAGAAATTGAGATTGAAGAATTTTCCATTGAAGGGAGACGAAGATGCAGTGATTTTGTGTGAGGATTGTAATGGGAAAGGTTGGTTGCTCTGCGATTTCTGTAAAGGGCAAAAAACAAATGTGAAATCTGAGAACAAGAGAATCTATCGTCGATGCCCATCTTGTTGAGCTGTAAGTTAATTGTTTTGTGATTTGTCTTCAGTTTTTGGGTTTTGGTGATTGATTATATAAATGTACTATGAGTGAAGAGTTTTCTGATTTTGTGGACTTGAATAATATTAACAGTTTGTGTATTTTGTGTATGTTTGATTACATTTCTATGAGCTTGTTCAATTGATTAGCTAGTTTGTCATTTAATCCTTGAATTACTTTCCTTTTTTTTTTCCTGGAATCAGACATGCTTTTGAATCATATCCTGATAAAAGTATCTCGGTACACGAGTTCGACCCGATGGAACCGTTGGAGAGTGAGTTTAATTTGTTCTTTGCATAAGGTTTTTCAGCCTTACACCTCTCCATTTTGTGCAGGCTTCTTCTCATCATCATGTTCATCTCTTAGTGGTGAACAACTTCATGGAGGCTTCAGCTCTGCTCATATCTCTGTAATGAGCAGCTTCCTCTCATTTCTTATCAGGTCCGGATCCTCTTGATCTTCTCTGACCAAGCTTCAGGTCCGTACCTCTCTCTTCTTTTTCTTCTTTCTTCTTTCTGGTTCTTCTTGTTCTTGTCTTGTTCTTTGTTGTTCTTCTTGTTTTTGTCTTGTTCTTTGTTGTTCTTGTCTTGTTCATGTTGTTCTTGTCTTGTTCTTTGTTGATGGCTCTCTCCATCTTTCTCCTTTCTATGTGAATTGCATTATCTACGTTCCTTAGGTAAAAGCGAATGCTGCAATTGGTAGCTTGAAAAAGGAAACACATGGTCTAGAGTATGTTTTGCGAAGAAGAAGATGCTCCATCGATCAAGTCAACAATCCAAACGAACAAGACACAACACTCGGCTTAGGCACTCGCCCAAGCACCGCACCAGCCACCACAACCTATCTTCCATTTCTAAACCCTTTAAGAACTTGGTCTTATTTGAAAACAATGTCAACATTATTTTGTTTTGTGATCTTTCTTTTGTTTTTAGATTCATGTTTGAATGCCTTTATGTATATTTTGGATTAATGTTTCTATTAGCTTCCATTTCTGTTTAATTTTGTACAATTTCAATTTTCAAATCCGGTTCAAAAACAAAATATTGTGAATATATAAAATGTCATATTTATTAATTTGTGACACTTTTATGATGAGTTAAGAACAATAGAATCCTTCAAAAGCGTCACAAATTCGTCGCAATTGTGACGAAGTTTACCGTCACAATAGTATCGCTAATTTATGATGGAATATGAGAGTCACAATTTCGTTACAAATATATGACGCTTTTTTTATTGTCTCTAAACCGTCGAATATATATGACGCTTCAGGTTCGTCTCTAAACCATCACAAATTTGTGACCTTTTTTTATTCGTCTCCAAAGCATCACAAATTTGTGACGAATGTGCGACGGTTTAGATTTGCAATGGTTTTTTAGCGACGCTTTTTTTTCGTCACAAAAGAGTCGCAAACACATATTTTGTGACGCTTTTGTGACGCGTTTGGGCGTCACAGATTAGCTGTTTTCTTGTAGTGGATGTAGTAGTTTATACCAAAAATTTACGGAATCCCCGAATCTCTTGAAAGCAAAAAATGTTAACCTAATCAACAACCCAATGGTTAGAATCCCATCTTCCTGAGCAACAAGAAGGAGGGGAATTCCGTGAAGTAACTTCTTATTTAGCTCTTGAGAAATTTAGATTCCGCTTTCAACTTTTGAGATTTAACCAATGCTCTGAAAACCATCATTGGTTTATGATACTTAGCTATAGCCTATACCTCTGCATACGTAGTTTTTGCATTGGAAATCCATGCCTAAAGCCTTATATGTGTACCTTTTTAAGCTCATGTCCAACTCCCCTACTAGTATGATATTGTCTGCTTTGGGCCGAACTAGCAAAGCCCGCACGGATTTATCTTTGGGCTCCATCCCAAAAGGCCTCATACTAATTGGAGTTGGACATTACTTATATATTAGACCATTCTTGTCTAAACTTCAGATGTGGGACTTAGTTTGCTATCCCAACAAACCTCTCCTCAAACCAAGGACCACTCAAACCAGTGTCCTCCCACCTCCAGCGAACTTGGCACCCATCTTGTACCGCCATAATCTCCAACGGAACCCGCCGCCTAACCTCCGCATAATCAGGAAAACTTTCGACACAAGGCACCGGCACCCCTTAATCGTGAGGTCACCTTGAGAGTTCTCCTCAACCACCGAACTTGCTGCCCACACCCACTTCTCCAGGTCCACCTTTTCCGAACTTAGGCTCTGATACCATTTGTGGGCCTTTTTAAGTCCATGTCCAACTCCCCTATTAGTATGATATTGTCCGCTTTGGGCCGAACTGGCAAAGCCCGCACAAATTTATCTTTGGGCTCCATCCCAAAAGGCCTCATACTAATTGAAGTTGAACATTACTTTTATATTAGACCATTCTTATCTAAACTTCAGATGTGAGACTTAGTTTGCTATCCCAACATTATCTCGACGGCCCTCATGAATCAAATACGAAAAACAAAATCCTGGAGAGAAACCTCCCACACTTGACGATGACGGTCCTTCTCCAACCGCACGACCAAAACCCATTGTTCCATACAAATCTGTTTGGACTTTTTGCAAGCTCTTCAATGGCTTCTCTCTTTCAACTTTGAAAACTATAAGCGAACGGAAGTTTTGATACATGTGTGAAGTTTTTTATTATTTCCTTGTCAACTTGTCTACTAATTTCATCCTAGGATTGTAGATATGTAGGACACTCTATTATTTTATTTTAGTTTTGAAGGGGGCGCCGAAGGTGTGCAAGAGGAGCAATCCTACATGGCCCAAAATTTTTAAAATAATTTTTACACCTAAAATTTTTTTTTTTGAGGGCCCCAAAACTTTTTTTTATATCAATAAAGGGCCAATTTTTTGACAAACTGCACCGAGCCTCAATACTGATCGAGCATTTTAGAGCCGCCCCATAACCTACACACTCAATCATATACTTATTTACGAAGTGCGAAAGCTGATGTGTCAGCTCGAGGATTTTTTAAATTTTCTTTTTATTCGATATTTGAATGAAATCTGTATTGAAAAATCTATTAATCGTGTAAATATAGTAAAAAGAAAAGTTTCCTTTATCGTTTAGATTTAAATCAAAATGTAAAGTTTTAAGATCGTGTAAATCTTACTAGTATATTTATCTTCTGGATTTTAATAAAAAGTAAATTATACATTTACCGTATAAAATTATCAAAGGAAATTTCCCTTTATCGTCTAAATTTAAATCAAATTGTATAGTTTCCTTTATCCGTGTAAATCTTCAAAGTATATTTATTTTTTGACTTTTAATAGAATAGTAAATAATACATTAACCATATAAATTTATTAAAGAAAATCTTTTTTTTTTTTTAAATCTTATTTTTGTGTCTGAATTCAGATCAAAACGTATATATATATTTTTTTTTGGTCAACCATCGATTTTCTTCTTACTCTCCAATAAAGGAGGAAATGTTTACAACAAGTGAAAAATAAAACTAAGAAAATGAACATAAAGGATAGAAGCAATCAAACTACCTAAGTAGCAAAAGTTATGGAGACGTCCCAGGATCTCGACAACAAGAGACTTAAGCAGTGGCATGATGCTGTGGAAGATTAGGAGCACATCAAGTGAACTAAAATCCCTGATTGAAACCGCAACAAGTGCGAGCCTTGTAACATGCACAAATCAAATAAAATCGGCGGCGAGAGGTTGAAATCGACAAGATCAAATCTCACCGGCCAAAAAATATGGCTCCCAAATCTTGTTACAGTCCTTGAGCACAAGTAGAAGGAGACCACAAAGATGATGGCTGAAAGAGATGATTCGACCCAACACAGGAACTCCGGCGGCGATTTGAACAAAGAAGAACATAAACGAATAAGTTATCGCTAGAATAGTGAAGAAGGAGAACGAAGAAGGTCATGAGGGGAATCCTTTTCCGACGGCGGTGAGAGCCACCGCTCACCAGAAAAGGAGATCGTAATTTAGTGGAAGCGGCTATTAGGTTAAAAGTTGGGAGAGAACTGTGTGTTGCTAGAAAAAAAAAACTATGTGTTGCTAGAAAAAACGTATAATTTCTATATCGTGTAAATCCTGATACTATATTTATCTTCAGTATTTTAATAAAAAATAGTATAATTTATAGTGTTATTGGACTTATTTTTATAAATTATTTTGGTCCATACAGGTAGTTTGAAACCCTAGAACATTCCTCTAAAATCTTATAAATACGTAGCCAGAGTTATTTTTTCATTGTCCAAGGTTAGTCTTTGTCTCCACTTTTTTATACGTTTAATTATGTTTTGTTATTTATTTGTTGTTGTTTATCGTAGATTCTTCATATATTATATGCTAGTGGGCTTGGAAGTGGAGATGTGGTAATGAGTTTGGTGAGACAAGATTTTGAAAGGATCGGGTTAAGTTTCTTAAGGATTGGGCGAAAGAGATGTGCAGAGCTTCCTTGAAGGATCCGGTTCACATTAGTACGGGAGGGAGCATTGTGAAAGAGATTGGATGGTTAGGCCCGGCTTCGGGTTGCCTTAAATTGAATACGCATGGAGCTTCTTGTGGCAACCCAGGCCTAGCAACAGCAGGTGGAGTCATACGAAATGAAGTAGGAGGATGGTGCGGTGGATTTCCAGTGAACCTAGGGAGATGTGCGGCTCCGTTGGCTGAACTGTGGGGAGTGTACTATGGATTATGCATTGCCTGGGATATGCTGGTTCATCAACTGGTACTGGAGGTTGATTCGGAGATGATGGTGGGTTTTCTTTTGACAGGAATTAGCGAGTCTCATCATTTGTCCTTCCTGGTACGGTTTTGCCATGACTTCCTTTTGAAGAACTGGATAGTTCGTATTGTTCACGTGCATCGAGCAGCTAATTATCTTGCCGACGGATTAGCTAACTTTGCCTTTTCTTTACCTTTTGGATTTCATATTTTGCATTCGGTCCCTCTGGACCTTGTTACGTTTTTTGGGAGAGAACGCCGATGGGCGAACTCGACCGAGGCGAATTCATTTGTAGTCACGTTCGTTTTTAATAATAAAGTTGAGGGGTTTCCCTCAACCATTCACAAAAAAAATAAAATATATGTTAGTCTTCGTCTCCTCCCTGATAACATCTTTCAGTAATTAATAACGTGTTTATATATCATCAGGGTTTACGACAGAGGTAATCATATGTTTTATTATTCTGACTATCTTTACTCTTTCTTACTTCTAATTTAATTTTATATTGTTTTTTGTAATGTTTGTGTGTCTATTTTCAGGTTTCCTCGAGGTTAGTAAGACATCGTTCTGCAATTCATATATTTTTATAATATTAAATCATAGCTTCGTTGGATATGATTTTTTTTTTTATATATATATATATATATATAGAGTTGTTCATGTAAGTTTTTTTATTGTTTATCATATGTTCGTTACATGTTTAGTTGATTTTTTATGTTAATTTTTTTTCCCGATTATTATGTGCCGTATTCTTTTTCTTCAGCCTAATTTGTGCTTTTCCTGTTTTGCAGATTGTATTATCTTCATTGAGATTAGTATTTGTTATTTTCATCTCTGTATTTGTTATTTTAATGTTCTTTTGTATTTTTATTTTAACATGCTTTTATCGTCTTTAGTTTTATATGATCATCGAAGCCAATTCACATGTTTCTTCTTCAAGGTAATGGTTTTCTTTTCAATTGAGTTCCAGATTGGTGTGCTCTTGTGTTTATTCTTTCTTTGTTTAAATATAGTCTTTGATCTACTCTTCTTTTTTTTTTTTTCTTATTTTAATGACTCCTTTAATTTTCGTTGCTTTTTTCTACATAATGTGACTCTTTCTATAAGGTAATTCTTTGTCATATTATCTCTACATCTTTCCTTAAAATGAGTATGTTATCTAATGCTATTCTTCTTCTTTCTCGTGGTTTAGCATGTTTATTCTGTTTATGCTTCTTTTAGGTTTTGCTACTTCAACAAGGTATTTCTTCATGTTTGAAAGGAATTTGTTGGGCAAGTTTTCTCTATTTTTGATCTTTTGATGTTTGCCTAATCATCAAGGTAAAGCTTAAAATTAGTAATTCCTTCAATGTTTATGTTATCGAATTGATTAAAATTTGGTTTTTTAAATCTTTTTTGTATATTGTAAATCTATGAGATACTAATATTCTTTGTGGCTATTTTTTAGTCATTAGCAAAATTTAGGTCTAATCTGATTTTTTTTTTTATATATATATATATATATATATATATATATGTATTTTTAAGATTGTTCTCGTGTTCTTTGTTATCAAAGTAAGTTGTTATCAAAGTAAATTTTACTCGCTTGAAGAATGCCTTTTTCAATTGTAACACTAAGCAAATATGTTTATCTTTTAGTTCTTCTGTATATTTGTGTTATTTTGACATAATTTTTTTTTTCTTTTCAGATTTTTGAACCTTTTCAGGCTTTTGTTTGTTTTGATTATTATTTTAACCTCTGCTTCATCTCTTAACCTCCACCACCACATTAGACCAAAAGTCAACGCCACAACGGCTCTCTCCGACCAACTCTCCTCTTCCACGTAAACCCTGTCGACGACCGACTTAACCAAGACTCTAAACCACATCAACATTACTTCGTGTAGACACAAAAGGAACAAAGCCCTAACCAATACCCACCTTTCTTGTGACGCAAGCAACAAGCTTCTATCATGAGTTATAGTCGCAGTCGTGGTTCCTTGGATTCCGAAAGATATACACGCTTGGACGATAAGTAGAATGATACAACTAATGTAGAGCTGTAGGAATAAACAACAAAGCATTGTCGATTAAAGTGAAGATAATGATGATAGAAAAGATTGTGTATAAGATTCCGATCTCGGCTTGATGAAAAAGGGATGATCCACAGGAGACGGTAACTAGAGATGCAGAGGGGAGAGAGAGAGACGTGAGAAGAAGATGAGAGAGGAAGGAACAAGGAGAGTTAGAAGACTAATAAAGATCATTTGAAACAGTGACAAGTTACTTAGGGGGGTTATTGGTTCATAGATTCCTATAGAGTTTTAGAATTTTTAAAGAGAAAATTATTCAAATCCCATGGAACTATGGTTATATGACTAGAATACCATATATCTTTCAAACATTACTCAAATCTTTTCACACCCCTAGTAAATTACAATAAACACCCTTGATTAGTTTTTCTTAATTGAAATTATTGTTAATTAAAAAAAAAAAATCCACGTCAGTGTGACGGTGATCAGAAAAGAGGGAAGTCTCAAAGGAAAAAAAGAAAAAAAACCACAAACTTTCTCCACTGTCTTCTCCGTTTAAGATTCTTTCGAAATTGACATTGTTTCTTTCCTCGTGATCGTCTTCTCTCCGCAATCGAAATCGTCTTCCCTTGTACTCGTCGTCGCCGAAAATCGTCCTCTCTCGTAATCGTCTTCTCCGCAGTCGGTCGCCTGTAATCGTCTTCGAAAGGTAGGTTGTTGCGGAGTTGGAAATTTTTTTATTGCGGCTGAGTTATAAATTATGTTGTGTTTGAGTTAGAGTTTTTTTGCGGGTGAGTTATCAATTATATTGTGGCTGAATTAGGGTTTTTTGCGGCTGAGTTATAAATTATGTTGTGGCTAAGTTAAAAATTATGTTGTGGCTGAGTTATAAATTGTGTCTGACTTAGGGTTTTTTGCGGCTGAGTTATAAATTATGTTGTGGCTGAGTTATGGTTATATTGCAGCTGAGTTATATATTATGTTTTGGCTGAGTTAGTTTTCTATTGCGGCTGAGTTATTTATTTATGTGATGACTGAGTTATGGTAATTTGATGGTTGAGTTATGATTTGTTTGATGGCTGAGTTATGAATTGTTTGTTTGATGGCTGAGTTATTCTTTGTTTGATGGCTGAGTTATTCTTTTTACGGCTGAGTAATGATTATTCGATGGCTGAGTTATGGTTACACTTTTTTTTTTTTTTTCAAATTTTGAGGTTGCTCTGAAACGAAAGATTGAAGAAATAGTTTTTCGGCCATGTTTACTAATGCCAATGTTTCCCCTAAAATTCCGGAGTATATAAAATATATATATGTACAAAATTTACCAACATAATAGTACCTCATAAACTAACCAAAATTCTACAAAAATTAAAATAATTGTAATCCCATGTTCGACAATGTAGGATCACAAGCTCAAAGTCAGAATCTAGATTTCAAGATCTTCCCGGAGAAACGGATGAGCTAGAAGCTGCGACGCAATCCATCTCTGACTCGAGTCTTTCCGGAGACAACAATCAACAAAGCTCTGAAACTCATCAGAACAATCCTCCGGCGCTCGCGGCTGTTCTCCGAAACACACGGCGCACATTAACGTCACCCAATCCGGTCTCTGCCCCTGCGGAAGTAACGGAAAATGATCGGCGAGTAACTCAAGCATCATCAATCCAAAACTCCAAATATCTCCGGCGGAAACATCGGATCCGGGAACAGATTCCGAATCAAATTTCTCTGGCCTCATATAAGCACAAGTCCCAACATACGAATTACACGAATCTAACGATCGTACTAAGATCTTACTCACTCCAAAATCAGCGGTTTTAACCTCGTTTTTTGAATTAAGAAGCAGATTCGCAGGTTTAATATCTCTATGAAGGATTTTAAGAGCGTAAAAATAACTCAATCCTTTCAAAATCCGTTTCGCGAATCCGGCGAGTCGTTGCTCCGTTACGCCGCCGCAGAGAGATTCTAGGGTTCCTCCGTCCATATACTCCATTAGAATCGATACTTCTCCGACGACTGGTTTCTCGAAGATTCCGTGACATTTAACGATGTACGGAGAATCCGTACGGTGGAGAATCTCCATCTCTCGCATCAATTGCCTAGTGAGAATCGGATCCATGTCTCCGTTAACGGTTTTTAAAGCGTAGATCTCCGCCGTCTTCTTGTGGCGGACTTTGTAAACACGTCCGCTGTTTCCGCATCCGAGAACGTTGAATAGTGTTGTTTTTTCATCTATATGCACAACTCTACACCCTCTACCGTCGGCGTTGAATACATATCTGTGTTTTTAACCCATTTACCGTAAACAATAATTACCGGATCCATAAGATCTCTGATGCATGAAAATAATGAAAAGGTAGATGAAGAAGAATAAGAAGAAGGTCGTAGATGAAGAACCCTAATTTGTAAGAGTTGATGACATGGAAAATAAGAGCTGATGACATGGAATATCAGAACTGATGACATGGAATATCGGTAAGTCAGCCGCCAAACAAACACATAACTTAGCCATTAATAAATCTGCCATCAAGTATAATGTAAGTCCGCCGCAACGTGAATAGTATTTCAGTAATTAATCTTTCGCTAATAAATCAACCGTAATAAGGCTAGAAAATATTAATTCAGCCGTATTGTCAAATAAATCAGTCGTCAAATGAATGCTATTCTAGTAATTAATCTTTCGCTAATAAGTCAGCCATAACCAGGTTGAGTTATTGTTAACCCAGCCAATTACGGCTGATTTACGTAAGTCAGCTGTAACTACCTCTCATAAGTCAGCCAACCGGAGAACATAACTCAGCCGTCTCTTATCTAAAACTCAGCCAATTTTCCACAAATCAGCCCGCCGTTGTATAACACAGCCGTAACTTGTGTTCGTTAGTCAGCCGTTGTCTCATAAGTCAGCCATATTTCTGTAAATCAGCCGTAACTAACGGCTGATTTATGTTCGTAAGTCAGCCGTTATCTCATAAGTCAACCAGATTTATGTAAATCAGCCGTAACAAACAACTGATTTATGTTTGTAAGTCAGGCGATCTCTCATAAGTCAGCCGCGTTTTTTAACTCAGCCACAACGTAACCATAATTCAGCCGCAACGCTACGGCTGAGTTCATTAATACACGTCAGCGATTTCCTAAGTGGTTGCTTACGTGGCTATGACATTTTTGTAATTACGTTTTTTGTTACAACGTAACAAAAATGCACGCTGGGTATTAAAAAAATGCATGTAATAAAAAAAGGTTTTATATGATTCTAGTCATATTACCTAATTTCTGTGGGATTTGAGCAAAGTACCCATTTTTAAAATCCATAGATATGTTAAATTTGTAGAAAGTTTTGTGTATTTGAAAAGTTTGGTTATTTGAAATTCTAAGAATCCAATGGTTTTATAAGGTATTCTCAAAATCTTGTTTTATGAGTAAAATTGAACAAAATCCTTCAACCAATAACACTAGATTCTAATAGATTTATCTATTATATTATTAGAGAGGTAACTATGCACCAGAATGAAAGTTGAATTTTTATTACAAAAAAATTTTGTGTTGTCTTTTTAATTTAATTTTAGCAGATATTTTCAACGAAAATATTCTATTCTAAGATCATCTCCATCCATGTGTCCAATGATCTTGTGTCTTAAAAAATGAAAAATAATAAAAGAGAAAAGAGAGAATGAAGAAAAGTTCTTAATCAAGAACTTTAAGATCTTGTGTCTTGCTAAATCGTGTGTTGTGATTGGTTGAATGTAATTAAAATTTTTTAAAAAATTAAATAATATTAAAATTACTAAGTTAAACTTTTTTGAAGATCTTTATGGATGGAAATGCTCTAATTGGTTTAAGTAATCGATATATGATATTATTATTTATAATATTTTCTTATTTGTGTTAGCTAATGGATATATTTGATCATTGTTTTATAATTTTTTAAAACGTATTTAGCGGAAGGATATGTTCAAAATATTATTTTGAGTATACTATTAGAGTATTTAACGTATATAATTGGTCCAAGGTGATTTATACTAATAGTTTATATAACCTTTTAGGTTGTAACCACACCGACTTCTAGATGTGAACCTCAAACAAGTTTCCTAACTTTTCGATCCAAAAGCCCTAATACGACTTTGTGTATTTAGTTTTTTATATATAACAAAACCTATTTTCACGTTTTCCAAATTTCAGTTTAATTTGCTTGTTTTTCTTACTTAATGTAGAACATATTCGTCTAAATATGATCCTCTTCCCCATTTTGGCTGGACAAACGTAAAAGCAAAACTCTATCTACACCGGTATATTTTTGTTAGTAGTATTATACGCTGTTCAATTTCTCTCTTTTTTTATTTATGTTTTTAGGTATATGTTATACATGGCTACATAGAAAATTCATGCAATCAGTGTACGTGTGATGTCGTCTTATTCGTCTTTAGTTCGTTCGATGGATATTGCTTTTAATATCACTTATTTTCTTTATGATGGCGATCATTAGATAGTTTTACGTTACGCAATAATGAATAATTTGGATTTGTTTATGAGTTTTTCCATGGATCATTTATATATTTTAGGTGATGAAGAAGACACTAATGACCGATGGTAATTAAAATGGTTGAGACTATAGACATTAAACCATTTATTTTGTTGATATTAATTAAATTAATTTATTTTGTTGGGTTGTAAACACATTTAAATAATAAGTGGCATGGGGTGGCCATGGCGACTAAATTTTTTTAACAAATTGTGTAAAATATTTGATCCCTCAATATCAATTAATTAAAAGTAGAAGAAAAGATAAGATCACCCACAAAAATAAATAAACAAAACTGAGAATACTGATATAAAATCAAGGTCATCAGTTTCATGAGATTGTTGTATTTGAGAAAATATATATATTTTTTTTAGTTTTGTTATGATCATAAACTTATCTCGAAATTTTAGGTGTTCATTTTCTTAAATATAGAATAATCATTGGAACGTCATGTTTTAAAGGATCGAACCAACTAAATCATAATTTAAATTAATAAGTACCATGTATCGCCAAATTTCGTCTAAAGAGAAAAAAAAACTATGCTTAAACTCTGTGCCTCCATAATAACATGTACTCAACTTTGGTTGATTATGTCATATGGTTGATTATGTCATTGGTGCTAGAGTTATAGCCAATTTTACTCAAATCATTCCAATTGTAAGTACATTTGTGAGGGTTGAGACTCCCAAATTAGGGTTTAATTACACTTAAAATTCACATATATTTAATTTGAACTAATTAAAACGATACATTTATTCAAATCGATACGTTCAAACCATTTCATACCGTAAGTACATTTGTGAGGGTTTAGACTTCCATGTTATGGTTTAGTACAACTTAAAATCCACAGATTCAGTCTATTCCAACTCATTAAAATCAATATATTTATTCAGATCGATCTGTTTAAACTATTACATAATGTAAGTACATTTGTGAGGATTTAGGCTCTCTTATTAGGGTTTAGTACTACTTAAAATTCACATACTTAGTCAATTTGAATTAATTTAAGTTTATATATTTATTAAAATTATTTTGTTTAAATCATTCCATAATGTAATTACATTTGTGAGGGTTTAGGCTCCCATATTAGGGTTAAATTACACTTAAAATTCACAGATAGTTAATTTGACTAATTAAAATCGATATATTTATTCAAACCGTTCTTTTAAAATCATTCATACTGTAAGTACATTTGGGAGAGTTTTGGCTCTTATATTAGCGTATACTATCCTTGACTTTTTAAAATAATTAAAGATGAATTTATATATTATATAAATACTAAACATTTTATGGTTCCTCACCATTTTTAGTTCCTTTTATTTTCTTGAAAATGTAAATTGTAGTTGTATCCACTACAAGAAAACAACGTCTTTTCCGACGGAACATTATTTTCCGTCGGAACTCCGTCGTCTAAAACCGACGGATTTCCGACGGTTGGCCGACCAAAACGATCCCATCGGCAATCCGTCGTATTTACCCGAGGGCATTCCGACGGTAACCCACTCCGTCCGTATTCCGTTGAAATACCGTCGGTAAAACCCGATGGAATACCGACGGTTATACGCCGTCGTTATATTCCGACGGTATTCCGGCGGATTACCGACGGAAATCGGATTTTCCGATGTCAGCAAAGTTTTCAGTGGTCGCCGTGTAAGAACTGTTTCCCGACGGCCAGATGCCGTCAGAAGTACTGACGGAATTCCGACGGAATTCCTACGGTGATCGATGTCGGCAAAGATTGTGTGGTTGCCAAATCGTCTCCGGTGGCCGATGGGAAATTTTGGGGTGAGATGTCGGGGTATTGACGGATTTCCGACGGAATTCCGATGGCAATATGTTTTATATAAGGTAGCCGAATTCGTCATTCCATCGTATCATAATTTCTTTAAACAAACGAAATTCCAAAGATGAGTTCATATTTTCGGGCATGGATGGACGAGCCAATGACGGATGTGGGCTCAGACTTATTAAGGAACGAATACGCTCAAGGAATATGCGAGTTCATGAATTTACCCAGTAATCTAGAAGCAGCCAAAAAAAGGTCAGGATATCAAATGTCCTTGTTCCAATTGTTGTAATAGAATTAGTGTCGCCATTCATAATGTTTGGACTCACTTATATAGATATGGTTTTAGGCCGGGATATAAGGTTTGGTATTTACATGGAGAAACCAATTATGAATATGGTAGTACTAGTAGCAATGCACCTTTTTTCCAGATACCGTAGGGGAAACGGATACCGTATGGGAACCTACAGCGGGAGTAGATGTTGGGGTAAGTACGGTGGCGATGGTTAGAGATAATTTTAGAGAGGATTTGCAGTCGGGTGGGTATGAGGGTGATAGGGTTGAAGAGCCTAATTTAGAATCTCGGAGGTTTTTCAATATGTTAGACGCAACAAAGCAACCTCTATACAGCGGTTGTAGGGATGGTCATTCACCGCTGTCTTCTGCCACTAGGATGATGAACCTGAAGACTGATTATAATTTGTCCGAAGAATGTGTTGATGCATTCGCCGAGTTCGTGAAAGATGTTTTGCCAGAAGATAACCTGGCCCCAGGATCATACTACGAGGTCCAAAAACTTGTCGCCGGTCTTGGTTTGCCCTACCAGGTTATAGATGTGTGCATCGACAACTGTATGATATACTGGAGAGAAGACGAGAACCGAATCAAATGTAAATTTTGCCACAAACCCCGGTTCCAGGACACAAGCGGCAGGGTGAAGATTCCATTCAAACGGATGTGGTATTTACCCTTAACGGAGAGGTTGAAGAGGCTGTACGAATCAAACCGCACAGCTAAGGCTATGAGATGGCATGCAGAGCATAATCAAGATGGAGATATCACGCATCCTTCTGATGCGGAAGCGTGGAAACACTTCCAATCCGTATATCCAG
Source organism: Draba incana (assembly GCA_963576765.1). Lineage (NCBI taxonomy): Eukaryota > Viridiplantae > Streptophyta > Magnoliopsida > Brassicales > Brassicaceae > Draba > Draba incana. The sequence goes on from OY755208.1 coordinate 13,701,847, forward strand.
CTTTTGCATCTGAACGACGGAATGTATACATAGGCTTATCCACTGATGGTTTCAACCCGTTTGGCAAGCATGGAAGAAAATATTCACTGTGGCCGGTCATCGTAACACCTTACAATTTGCCTCCATCTATGTGCATGCGGCGAGAGTTCCCGTTTCTCTCAATTCTAGTTCCCGGGCCAGATCATCCAAGACGGTCGCTCGATATATTCCTCTAACCATTGATCTGTGAGTTGCAGATGTTGTGGGAGCATGGTGTTGAGGCATATGACGTTTCGGTCCAGCAGAATTTCTACATGCGTGCGGTTCTTATGTGGACCATAAGCGATTTTCCCGCATACGGTATGTTATTTGGATGGACCACGCATGGAAGATTGGCATGTCCTTATTGCCAAGACAATACTACAACATTCCAATTGAAGCACGGAATGAAGACTTCGTGGTTCGATTGCCATAGGTGTTTTTTACCGGCAAATCATCCATATCGTTGGTCTAAAAGACATTTCAGGAAGAATTTACAAGTGTTACATGGTCCACCTCCTGAGATGGATGGTCGAAGCATATTGGGACAGTTGCGAGATTTTGGTGCAGAGCGGACTCCTGAATGTGGGGGTAATGGCCATCACCCCGTCGACGGTTGTGGGGAATATCACAATTGGCACAAGAAGAGTATTTTCTGGGATTTGCCTTACTGGAAAGACCATCTACTGCGGCATAATCTAGATGTCATGCATGTTGAAAAGAATTTCTTTGACAACATCATGAACACCTTATTAAACGTCCCAGGAAAGACCAAAGACAACTGGAAGTCTAGATTCGACTTGCCATTGATTTGTTCGAGGCCATCTCTTCATGTTTTGCCTAATGGTAGATTGCCGATGCCTGCGTACCGGTTAGACGCTAGGCAGAAAGCAGTATTTTTTGAATGGTTCTCAAAATTTGTAAAATTTCCAAACGGCTACGCATCTAATCTACGTAATTGCGTGGATTCGACGGAAGGGAAGTTTATAGGAATGAAGAGTCATGATTGTCATGTCGTGATGCAGCGTCTTCTTCCATTTGCATTTGCATATCTCCTTCCAGAACCAATCCACCAAGCAATTGGAGGTATATTTCTTACTCCCCTTTGTTTCTTACTACCATAATTTTACTATATATGTAGTAACTTGTTTAATTTTCGTTTATAGGAGTTGGTGCATTCTTCCGCGATTTATGTTCAAGAACGCTTACCGTCCACGGGATACGTAACTTGGAGGCCAATATCCCGGTTCTCCTTTGTAATCTGGAGAAGGTATTTCCACCGTCTTTTTTTGACGTTATGGAACACCTTACTATTCACCTCCCCTGAGAAGCAGCATTAGGCGGCCCTGTTCAATACCGATGGATGTATCCGTTCGAACGTTACATGTTCCACCTGAAGAAAAAAGTTAAAAATTTGAGCAAGGTGGAGGGATCTATTGTCGCACAAAGCCTAAACGAGGAAGTCTCACACTTGGCCGAATATTACTTTCCATCGGGAGTTCCGACTAAGGCGAGACGTCCGGCGCGACATGATGATAGAGGTGAGAAAGCAACGTATGACGTGGTTGTACCCGAGTTGTTTGCCCAAGTTGGTCGAGCAAGTGGAAAAGGAAAGAAACGCAAACTATCATCACAAGAGGTCACACATTTGCATACTTATATCCTCAGAAATTGTGACGAAATTTTGGAGTACGAAAGGTATATCAGTTATGATAATAAATTTATCGAATTATTTGCCTTCATCTACTAACGACTGTTATGTTACAGGATCTACATGTCTCTCGCACGTGATTACCATTATGATAAGACAGCTGCCGAACTTGCTGTCTTAAAAGATGAAGAATTTGAGGGGTGGTTGAAATGTTATGTAAGTTTAATATAATTACTTACTCTTACTTTTCCATGTTTTCACGTTCATATGTTACTTATATCTTACTTATATCATTTGTAGGTTTCCGAAAGTTTAGCAAGTGGTCGATCAATCCCGACGTGGTTAGTGGAGTTTGTTCATGGTTTACGCAGCACCGCAACTTCATATCCCAAGTTTTGCACTAGGGGATATTCGTTCAGTATCCGTGAGGAAGGACGTCAAAGGTCAACTTCGGACTATGGTATTTCGGCGCAATCCGGTGATACCATGTACTATGGGATTTTAAAAGAAATCTTGCAAATCCACTATCCAGGAATGTTGAACTTGAGGTGCATTGTGTTTATGTGCGATTGGTATGACCCAACCGATGGTCGAGGGGTTCGAGTTGACCCTCTTGGTGTTATTTCGTTAAATTCAAGCCGGAAACTACCGTATTACGATCCATTTATCCTTGCGTCTCAAGCAGACCAGGTATCAATACACTAATATGTTTACCTACGTACTCATAGTTAAGGTGTCTTGTCCATGTTTATTAACAATATCCACTAATTATTCATAGGTTTGCTACATTCCATATCCTCGACTTGCCTACCGTACAGATCCTTGGATCACAGTAACTCATGTTAACCCGAGAGGAAAAATATATGGAGTTCCAGAACAAGATGCACTACAACCATCGAGAAGTATACAAATGTCACCTTTTCATGAGATGGATCACATTGACCTTGTCGTTGATGTCACACATATCGGGGATGATCTAGTGCATTCGGAAGAAGAGGAAACACGTGAAGAATTTGACGACGATTCAGACTCCATCCCTAGTGATTATGGATCAGGAGATTCAGATTAATAATATGTGAATAAATGCATGATTTTTGAGCAATAATTTACAATATTTTGGCTTTCCCCATTAACAAATCCGATTGTGCAAGACAATCTGAGTAGTACGACAGACAAATAAGAAAACAATTAAATTGCTGACAATCACGGATTCGAACTCGGGTTTGATATAGTTTTAATCTGCGGACGAATCTCGTATATCATTGACATTTACTAGTATGTAACCAGTTCCGGTTACTAATTAACGATATATTTTGATTATGCAACTCCAATAAAACATTACATTTAATTAGACATAACACAAAAAACAACTTAATATCATACACAAGTAGAGTAAAGACTTCCATAAGATAAACACACAACGGTTATCTTACAAGTACATAATAGCCAATTAATATTAAGGAATCAATACCAGATGTCTGTATCCACTCCAAACTTACCATTGGTTAGAACCATTTAGTGATTTTTTTTCCTTTTTTTTTCTTTGGTGGAGAATCTAAAACTCCGTCGCACAATTTTTGGATTGCATCTTCATCAATATATAAGACTGGCGGTGGATTTTCTGGGCTTTGGGCGCATATCAAATCATAGTACTGATCCTTACATTTATTTGAAGGACTTCCACCGTAAGTTATTTCCTTTCCCTTTTTTTTCTTTGGTGGTGAATCTAAAACTCCGTCGCACAATTGTGTGTCTATATCTTTAGTGTATTTGTCGCACTGAGATGCCAATTCCCACGACAAATTTGGAATGTGGTGGATGTTTGGCGAGCACTGGCTGTCAGACACTATTGTTGAGGTGGAATCTTCTTTATGGATTGGTGAGCACGTATCAAATTCCCATGAGTAAGTGGACATCTCTTTAAACGATTCGTCGCAATGAGTTTGGGTTTCCTACGAGAATTTTGGGATTTTTGGAAATCCAAAAATATCAAGCTCGGGTGTTGTTTCTGCGTCTTCATTAGGAGAGGGCGAAGACATGTTTTGTGTTATTGAGAGGTGTAGAAGATATACACTCCATCAGGTGTATTAATAGTAGAATTTATATGTATATACCGTCGGTATTCCGTCCGTATTACCGAAGTTCTGACGGATTGGCGACGGTTGTCGATGTCGGCAAAGTTTGAGTGGTTATTCAATCGTCTGCAGTGGCCGAAGGGATTGGTGGGGTTTTATGTCGGACTGGGTTGACGGATTTCTGACGGATTGCCGACGGTTTTCGATGTCGGCAAAGTTTTGGTGATTATTAAGATTCGTCTGCAGTGGCCGAAGGGATTGGTGGGGTTTTATGTCGGACTGGGTTGACGGATTTCTGACGGATTGCCGTCGGTTATCCGTTCTACAGAAGTTGCACATTTTCTCATTCCTTCATAAAACATTTCAACAGAATATCATAACACAAAAATATTCAATTGCGTTATGGCAAACAGAGATCTATGGAATTACTATATGCAAAACCGAGGCCCCGGTCACAACCCTCCTAACACAACTCTTGTTCCTTCCAGCCCTCCTTACGATAACTTAAATGTTACTGATGGTGAACCGACAATTTCACTCCATCCAACTCAACAATCCCATAACCAAACGCCCGTAATGCCGGGACCTGGCCAAGTTGTACGGCGAGAAATGTTTCGCAAGAGGTCTCATGATGCAAAGGTGCTGCGAGGTGAAAGTTCCCAGACACGCCCAACACAAGATTTTATTCGTGAGGTCTTGAATGAGCCAACACAGGCCGACCATGATTTCCGTAGTCCTCGGTGGACTTCTACTATGGATTACATAATGTGTGAAGGTATATATATATATATATTATATCTACTACTATATATATATATATATATAATTACCCGTAATTTTACTGGTACAATAATGATTATAGCTGAAAAATACTACATCTATCATTCATACATGTAGGTTCCTATAACAATATGAGCACACCATTCTGGACCCAGATTGCAGAAATTCAATCCCCGCATTTACAATTTGTGAAAGTCAAAAAGGTTTACTTTTTCGACCTATTTTATTAACATTTACACATACAGTTATCTGACAAGTATATTCTATTTGATTATTAGATAGTGGCTATGCTCTCTAGTTTGACCCCCAATGACCATGCACCATAACATCTTCAACAAGGACGAGTACCGACTCGCCACTGGTGTAGGTGCGGTGGTCATCCTAAGAAATGTTACCGTTTGCCGTTTTAACAGGAACTCAAAGTACCTGAACATCACAGAGCGAAACATTGTTAAGGTAGATACACCATACGTTTTTAAATATTAATGGGAATGCTTAACCAAATTCAATTTTCAAATAGATAATTGGTGTTAATTCGATACTTGCTAAATACCAACCAATGGAAGTTTCTACAACCGAGGAGGAAGATGAAGGAACTACTGCGGATGAATATGAAATAGTTCCAGACTCTGATGAATCTAAAACTCCGTCGCACAATTGTGTGTCTATATCTTTAGTGTATTTGTCGCACTGAGATGCCAATTCCCACGACAAATTTGGAATGTGGTGGATGTTTGGCGAGCACTGGCTGTCAGACACTATTGTTGAGGTGGAATCTTCTTTATGGATTGGTGAGCACGTATCAAATTCCCATGAGTAAGTGGGCATCTCTTTAAACGATTCGTCGCAATGAGTTTGGGTTTCCTACGAGAATTTTGGGATTTTTGGAAATCCAAAAATATCAAGCTCGGGTGTTGTTTCTGCGTCTTCATTAGGAGAGGGCGAAGACATGTTTTGTGTTATTGAGAGGTGTAGAAGATATACACTCCATCAGGTGTATTAATAGTAGAATTTATATGTATATACCGTCGGTATTCCGTCCGTATTACCGAAGTTCTGACGGATTGGCGACGGTTGTCGATGTCGGCAAAGTTTGAGTGGTTATTCAATCGTCTGCAGTGGCCGAAGGGATTGGTGGGGTTTTATGTCGGACTGGGTTGACGGATTTCTGACGGATTGCCGACGGTTTTCGATGTCGGCAAAGTTTTGGTGATTATTAAGATTCGTCTGCAGTGGCCGAAGGGATTGGTGGGGTTTTATGTCGGACTGGGTTGACGGATTTCTGACGGATTGCCGTCGGTTATCCGTTCTACATAAGTTGCACATTTTCTCATTCCTCCATAAAAAATTTCAACAGAATATCATAACACAAAAATATTCAATTGCGTTATGGCAAACAGAGATCTATGGAATTACTATATGCAAAACCGAGGCCCCGGTCACAACCCTCCTAACACAACTCTTGTTCCTTCCAGCCCTCCTTACGATAACTTAAATGTTACTGATGGTGAACCGACAATTTCACTCCATCCAACTCAACAATCCCATAACCAAACGCCCGTAATGCCGGGACCTGGCCAAGTTGTACGGCGAGAAATGTTTCGCAAGAGGTCTCATGATGCAAAGGTGCTGCGAGGTGAAAGTTCTCAGACACGCCCAACACAAGATTTTATTCGTGAGGTCTTGAATGAGCCAACACAGGCCGACCATGATTTCCGTAGTCCTCGGTGGACTTCTACTATGGATTACGTAATGTGTGAAGGTATATATATATATATATATATATATATTATATCTACTACTATATATATATATATATATATATATAATTACCCGTAATTTTACTGGTACAATAATGATTATAGCTGAAAAATACTACATCTATCATTCATACATGTAGGTTCCTATAACAATATGAGCACACCATTCTGGACCCAGATTGCAGAAATTCAATCCCCGCATTTACAATTTGTGAAAGTCAAAAAGGTTTACTTTTTCGACCTATTTTATTAACATTTACACATACAGTTATCTGACAAGTATATTCTATTTGATTATTAGATAGTGGCTATGCTCTCTAGTTTGACCCCCAATGACCATGCACCATAACATCTTCAACAAGGACGAGTACCGACTCGCCACTGGTGTAGGTGCGGTGGTCATCCTAAAAAATGTTACCGTTTGCCGTTTTAACAGGAACTCAAAGTACCTGAACATCACAGAGCGAAACATTGTTAAGGTAGATACACCATACGTTTTTAAATATTAATGGGAATGCTTAACCAAATTCAATTTTCAAATAGATAATCGGTGTTAATTCGATACTTGCTAAATACCAACCAATGGAAGTTTCTACCACCGAGGAGGAAGATGAAGGAACTACTGCGCATGAATATGAAATAGTTCCAGACTCTGATGAAGACTAAACATCCAACTCGTCCATGATTAAGAATAATGAAATGATAAAAGCTTTAATTTCTGTTGTTTTTATGTTCAATAATGGCCTTTATGTTGTTTTTATTTTCAAATCCATATGTTGTTTTTATGTTCTATAATTTTATGATAAAAGCTTTATATTGTTTTTACTATTTCCGTAGTAGTAAAATACATCCCACGGCACAAGTTTTAATTAAGTATAATGTAATATAATTTTAAATTTTCTAAAAACATTGTAAAAATTCCACGATAAAATTTATAAAGTAAGGCGTAAAAACACAGAACCCATACTTTAAGAAATCTCAAACTTATAAAATTTCTTTTAAACAATTAATGTTGGGAAAAATATTTAAAATTTAATAATTTTAAAAAAAATTAAAGAACCGTCGGGATTTCCGTCTGAAATTGAGACGGAATTCCGACGATTCCTTAATTTTTTATAATTAATGATCGGAGGAAAGAAAATTTTTTTTTAAAAAAATAAAGAACCGTCGAGATTCCGTCTCAATTTCAGACGGAAATCCGACGGAAACCCTATTTTCACTTGCCGCCATTCATCCTCGTGTTCATCGTCAAAGCGGGAAACCGTCGGAAGTACCGTCGGAAGACCGTCGGGATATCGGGAATATAATCCCAGAACTCTTTCTCTTCCCCGACACTTATACAAACCGATCCAAATTTCCGATCTATCGCCGGATTCCCACATTTATCGCCGGAATTCGTATCCCTAAGGCCGGAATCGTCCTATTCTTCCTCGCCACCACCGGATTTGGCATCACGACCAACGGAATCTTCCTCTCCACCGCCGGATTTCTGTTCTCCACTGTCGGAGATGCCGTTCAGTCGCCGGAATCCGCCGCTCAGTCGCCGGTAACGCCGCTCCACCGTCCTCTCCGTCTAAATCCGTAGCCAATTCCTAAATCAATGTAAGTTTTTAAAATTTGTGGTTTTTTTGGAATTGTTCTTGGGAATATTGTGGATTTGAAGAAATTGAATATAAGAAATGTAGAAAAATTTATAATTTAGAATTTATCGATTTGTAAAAATTAAATATGGATTTTTAGGGATATTAGAATTTAGTAAATATAGTAAATTAGAGATTTAGGGAATTATGGATTTATAAATTTTAATAATTGTAATTTTATAAATTTATAAAGTAAGAGAATTAATAATTGTAATTTTATAAATTTATAAAGTAAGAGAATTATATATATTTTGTTTTCCGGAATTAAAACAATTATTATAGAAATTTAAATGAAATTGTGAAACATTTTTAAAAAATGTTATAACAAATTTAGCCAAATATTCAATAATAATATTATTTTATTATAAAAAAACTTAATTATTTTGCAAATTTATTACCTTTTGGGGATTTATTACAATTTACAAATTCTCTCAAATTTAAAAATATAATGTATGCTTTAGATGTTCAAATTTAAATTCCAAATATCATATATAGAATAATTTAAAATTCCTATTTCCCTAAATCCCTAAGTCCATTAATCCCAAAACCACATAATCCCAAATTCAATAAATTCATTTATTACAAAAATCTTAAAATCCCATGAATGCCTAAGTTTTTTAAATAACAAAATGTCATAAAACTAAATTCCTTTAATCTCTATATTTCAAAAAACCCTTCAAAACACTAAATCCTTATATCCCTAAATCCGAAATTTCCAAGTAACTAAATCGCAAAATCGAAAAATCCCTAATTATTATAGATTCCAAATTTCAAAAATCCTGAAATTTCAAACTCTTAGAATTTTGGAAACCGTAGGGACTATCCACTATTTCATCAGTCTAGAGTAGGGGCGTCTTCCAGTGGGGGAGATCGGACTGCGAGTGATACGCATATCCCCTACAATAGTCCCGACCTACAGGCCCCACACATGTCTCAGCCCCCGCCTACAGCGAATTCACAACCCACATCCTTGACCATCGAGCAGTTTGTGGCGCAACCTGGACGTGATAGGTTGACTCGTCTAGATCCGGACACGCCACCTAACACGACCTGGTAAGTCTTATTTAAATATGTATTGGATTAAATTATTTTAGTAAAATATTTAACCAAATATTTTAATAGGTTCCAATACTCGCAAAACGGGATTACTGGTTCTATCAACGACATGATGAATACCATGTTAGATAAACCGTATCCCACATACAACGATATGCCATTGGAGGAGCGGGACACTTGGTTCCGACAATTTGCGGTATGTAATTTAATTTATAAGTTTAAAATATATGGCGTATATTAGTCAAATTATAATTACTAATGCAAATTTTTGTGGTGTGTTTTGCAGCAAACCTTCACGTGGAATCCACAGCTCACTACGTTGGTCCGAAAGGGATTCGACGAAAAGGCGGGGAGGAAGTACTCGTGGAAGATGAACGAGTGGAAAGAAGCGTGGTTCAAAACCGGGAAGCGGCCTCGGGTTATGAAATATAAAGATGCGTGTTGGGAAGGACTAGTTGCACATTGGGAAAAGGAGACAACTAAGGAGATCTCTGAGAGAAACTCAACTAACCGCAACAGCAACCGGAAGGGGAAGGGACCAGCGACCCACAACCTCGGTGCAACAAGCAAGGCGTCGAAAGCAGACAAAATGGTAAATATTTAAATAATTCATATTTTTTAATAATTTGCTAACACAATTTTATATGTTAACAGTTTAAGGAAACCGGTGTTTTTCCTTCGAACCTTGATTTGCTCAAAGTAACCCACACCAACAAGAAGACCGGTGAAATCCAAGATCCCATTGCTCGTGAAATCGTGGAAACCGTGGAGAGGCGGCAGGAGGAGTACCTCCAATCGCAACCGATGGACGAAGGAACTCAGGCGCCCACCGAAGTTCCATACGAGATGATCAACGAGTTTACCTATCAGGTTAGTAACCGTGTCAGTTTTAAACACATTTTAAATCAATCTTTAATACAACTAACTTTTTATTTCTTTTTTATCGTAGGCGACTCCCAAGACCAGAGGCCGTGTATTCGGCCTTCCTGAGGCTAGTTGCTCATCGGTTTCGTCTGTGCGACAAGGCGGTGGTAGCAGATTGGAGGCCGAAAACCGAGAACTGAGAGAAGGGCTTAGGGCAGTGGAGGAAGCGAGAAAGAAGGATAAGGAAGAGGCCGAGGCTGCGAGAGAGAAGGATAAGGCGGAAGCGGAGGCACGATTTGCCGCCATGGAACAGCAGCTGAGAGACATCCTGAGCGCCCGTAGGCCGGAATAGCCGGATTTAGAGTTTTTAATTTTTTTGTAAAACTTTAAAATACTTTTAAAACAATTTTAATTGTCTTTTTTAATTTTTAATACATTTTAAAAGTTTTATTATATTTAATATAATTTAAATTAATTTATTTTTAATTAAAATTTTTTTTTCCAAAAAATAAGGTTCCGTCGGAACTCCGTCGCTGATCGCCGGAATTCCGGTACCGTCGGAATTCCGTCGGTTCTTGCCGGAACTCTGGTACCGTCGGAATTTTGTCGATAATCGCCGGAACTCCGGTACCGTCGGAATTTTGTCGATGATCGCCGAAACTCCGGTACCGTCGGAATGCCGTCGATGATCGCCGGAACTCCGGTACCGTCGGAATTCCGTCTCCTTTTTTATTCCGACGTTAAAACCTCGGATAACCGTCGCAAATAATCGACGAATTTCCGACGGAAATGGTTTTCCGACGAGATAGAACCGACGGATAAATCCCGTCGGAATGCGGTCGAAAATGACCCTTTTTCGACGGTATTCCGACGGGATTGGCCGTCGGAATTCACCCTGTTTTCTTGTAGTGATCTACAACAAAAAATATTAATTTACATATAAATTTTTAAATTTCCAAAAAACATTACTATAAACTATAATGCCCGCGCAAGAGCGCATGTAAAATCCTAGTAGAATCAATAAATACTAAACTTTTTGAATAAGAATAGATTTTAAATGGAATGTAAAAATCATCAAACCAATAACAAGAGATTTCATTAAGAATATCATAATCCATAAACCAATAACAATGGATTCTACAAATTTTAAAAATCTATAAGAATCCATCAACCAATAACCCCCCTTATTGTATTCTTTTTGTGTATCTTCATGTTTTTTTTTTTTTGAAACTTTTGTGTTTCTTCATCTTAATCGCAAAGAATGAAACACTAAGAATATGAAGAAGACAGATCTAGAGAAGAAAAAGGTATAATGTTGCTTAATTAAAAAGATGGTGTACGCGATATATATATTATGATGGAACTACTCTTTTTGAGTGTGTAGATGGTTTAGGGTTTTAATTCCTATGATGGATAAGTACAAAAATTTCTTTTTTTTTTGGATCTCACTGGGTTGCAATAACTTAAGCATTTTTTTGGGAATCTCTATTTTTTTTTTATCAATCAAATATTTAATTTGATTGTTGCTCAATGTGGAGGATGGTTGCTTAATTCAAAGGGTTGTTTATACGAGGAGGCACTTTATGTCACTTTTATTTCTAGAGAGACACTTTTGGGATTGTAGACACTTTCTGCTTTTATTATCTACCGAAGAAACAAAAATACCCTTAGAGACACTCTTGTTTTAATTTATGCGAGATCTGATCTGGGCCGTTGGTTGATTTTACAATCTTGTGGCCGAGGTTTCACCCCCTTTTTTTTCCTTCTCATCTACCATCGATGCATCTCAAATATATAAAGAGGAGAAATTGGCGACGTTGATAAGAGTTCCGTTTTCACCACTTGTTCTCACCTTCTCCTCCGCCGTGATCGTTCTCCTTCTTCTCTTTGCCATGAATCAACTTCTCGCCGAAAAATTGCCCGTTTCAAAAGCGTCTTTGCAGTTTCCTCCTCTTCTTTGTTGCAACCGCCGCTTTGTCTCGATTAGGTGTCGTAGTTGAAGACTATGTTGAAGCGGTTCTGAAGCCTTTCTAGTTTTCCGAGAAACGTATCGCCGCCGTCTTCTCCCTTACTCTCGCCACCACCGGAATTAGCGTCGACTTCAATTTCCTCAACCATGATTTCTACAATTATCTCGCGAGTACAATTTCTCATCTCTCCTTTCCACTTTACCTCGTTTGATAAGCAACTTTTCTGTCTTCTCAATTCCAAAGACAAAGACCATGAATAATGTAGAAAACAATTTCTCTATTGTCTCCAACAAGTTGTACTTTGAGGTTTATTTATTGTTGAGGAATAGATTGAACCACTCGATGATCATTGAATTGTTTTTCTTTAAAGTTTGAATTTGTTTCAGCATTCGATAACAATATTTATTTGGATTTGGGTTTGTTTTTACTATTTTAATATTTAAAGTTAATTTTATATTTTATATTTTATATTTTATATTACTTATTTTGTTTTTTATATTTATTTTTTATTAGCTCGCGAGCTAGGTCATTTAGCTCACGATCTTGGTGATCTGAGTGTGAGTTTATGTTTATAAGCTCGTATAATAAATGAGGTGAGCTGTGCAACACTCTAGCTCATCATGAGATGCGCTGAGCCGAGGGAGCTAGCTCATTTTGACACCCCTACACATTACCAATAATGATAGTTATGCAAATCAAATCACAATAACAATAACTAGAATTTTAACATTATTCAAAAAAAAAAAAAAAAAACAATAACTAGAATTTTCATTGATGAAGAAACAGAGAGCTTTCGAGCCCCATTATCCATATGCCTTAATTTCTAACTTTGCTTTCTTTTGACGTACAATGACCTTTGTACCCCTATCTCTAGGTTTGACTGAGTGCTGACTTCTTCATTAAACGTTGAATTTTTTTAGTTGTTTACACTAGGAGACACTTTATGTCACTTTTATTTCAAGAGAGACACTTTTGGGATTGTAGACACTTTCTACTTTGATTGTCTACAAAAAAGACAAAAATACCCTTGGAGACACTCTTTTTTTTCCTTTTGGTTGATTTTGCAATCTTGTGGCTGAGATTTCACCCCTTATTTTTTTTTCTCATCTACCATCGACGCGATTTACGGTGTGCTCGATATAGATCTTAGGAAACTTATGTCCTCTCTGAAATTGCTAATTTGATTTGTTTGGTTTATAATTGAGGCTTCATTGTGTTATATATTGGTGTTGTAAAGGAATTTATGGACCCTAAATCTAATTGACGTTTGCACAAAGAAGAAGAAGATGGTGAGTGGATGACTTGATGCAGTGGAGTGGACATGTTTACGTGGACACGAAGAAGGTGAGTGGGATGACTTGCCGTAGTGGACACGTTTACGTGGACACGAAGAAGGAGACATAACTATTGTTAACCACTAAGTTGAATGACTCCAAACACCTTTGTACATCATCTACTAGCCATCATCCACAAGATGTCATCCGCAACGATTCCCATGAAAGTTTCACAAATCATCCACTAGATGAAAAGCTTCGCCGGTGAGCACAAAGACGGAGAGCTATTTATACCATTTGGATCTCACAAAAATCAATACTTTATTCTAGATTCGTTATTGATGGTAAAATCATTATTCGATCTCTTACAATTGTGCCAATTCTCTGTAAATGAGTTTTGGTATCAGAGAGAATAAAGAAATAATGGAGTATGAAGAAGATGAGGGAAAGAGGTGAGAGGAGAGAAGAAGAAACAAGAGGCAGAGGAAAGAGAGAGAAGAATACTTTTTATTTTAATTATTTTTTGTTTAAATGAAAAGTAAGATGGTAATAGTTGAGTAATGTGAGGGATATGGAAGAGATTATCAAAAATGTGTCTCATTCCAAAAGTGTCTCTAGTGAAATAAGTTTGAAAAAGTGTCCCTCAATGTAATTATTTCTTCTTTAATCTACTTATTATTTTTTTTTGTTTAAATAAAAAGTGAAATTGTAATACTTGAATATTTTTAGGGGTATGAAAGAGATTAACCATACTAAAAGTGTGTCTCATTCCAAAAGTGTCTCTCGTGAAATAAGTTTGAAAAAAGTGTCCTTCAATGTAATTATTTCTTTCCTTTAAATAAAGAAGTTATTTACACCTATAGATACTTTCTAAACTTCTCCTTTCAAAAGACATACTTTTCTGAGAAAAGTATACTTTTTCACTGTTAAAAAAATTTAATGACAAAAATAACCTTGTATCTGAAACATCTAAAGTCACCCTTCTTCTTCTTCTTCTTCTTCTTCTTCTTCTTCTTCTTCTTCTTCTTCTTCTTCTTCTTCTTCTTCTTCTTCTTCTTCTTTACATTCCTATAATGGACTCAAATTCTCTCTCACCAATCCTCAAAACGCTTTGAAATCATGGAACTTTGCAAACACAATCGTCGGATTCCTCTGTACTTTTGTCGGCGTGTCTTGCTGGAACAATCAGGAAAATAAGGTTATAAATCTCGAGCTTTGAGACATGGGTTTGTCCGGTAAAATCCCAGAATCTCTTCAATACTGTGTGAATTTACAAAAACTAGATCTCTGGTTAATATTCCAACATCTGGTTCAATCTCAGTTCAGTTCTCCGGTTTGGGTAGATTAGCTAAGTTCTCTGTGTCTAACAATGGTTTATGAGGACGAATTCCTTCTTTCTTTGATTCACCAAATTCATGTTTTGATAATAGTTTTTTTGGGATTTTTGTCGTTTGGGTATTTAGTGGTGAGGTGGAGACACAAACTTCTGAAAATTTAATTAAACAGTGGAGAGACATCTTCAAGATCAAAAGCGCAATTTTATTCTAATTCGGTCTGAAATTGGTGAAGAAGGTAGTGATACACTTTTGGTTTGGAACTTTTTCGTGGACATGATTTCGTGGATACACATCGATCGACATATGTTATTACGACCATGATGTCGTGGATACGGTTTGATGGATGGATGTTCTGATTGACATGATGTTGTGGGTACGGTTCATGCTAGTTTCCATAATTATCAGCGTCGTGATCAGAAAGGTTTTTATTGATCTTATTTATCAAAACCCGATTTTGATGTAAAATGTCTTAAACTTGAACAAAATTATTTTAAAAGTTTTGCAAATTATATACAAAAGAAAAAGAGAAAGAAAAGTTTTTATTATTCTTCTTCCATGCTTCTCTTTTGGCGATCTCGTCGCCGTCACCACCAATCTTGTCACCACCTCCATCAATATCGCTTATCTCATGTGACTTTCCATGAGAACGTCACACAACAAATAAATGTAAGAAGAACAAGAACCCATAAAAAAAATCAAAACTTGAGAGCCCCTTTGCAATGGTGACATCGAAAACAAAGCTTTGCAAATTGCAAATTGGAGGTGAAAATATAGAAACAACTACAACAAAGCAGACGTAGATGAGGAAGAAAATTTGCATATCGGTGGTGAAGTTTTGAGTCTCTGCATCATTCTTATTGATGAAGTATACGGATAGTGGTGGGCGACATCCACAAGTACCCATCAACAAAATAGACATCCATGTTTTTTGGATCTTAACATAGATTTTTGGTACAATCTCGACAGATTTTATAGATACTAACATAGATCGTGGATATATTGTCATGGATACTGAATTTTGGATATAATGTCTCTTCATCCCATTTGAACACAACAAATTATAAAGGGAATCAGACACATAATTTCCGCCGCCGTCTTCGATGGTTGTTTTCTCCGGCCCATGACATAAAGTCAATTACAATGGTGCACTGAAACTAAAAACAAAACAAAATCTGTCTCATGGCATCCACATGAGATCCATCCACGTGAGACCCATCCACTGGAGAACGAACGTTGAAATCTTCCATAGCACACTATCCATACTATTCTTATGTACTTCTATAAAAAAGACAAACTAAACAAAGAAGAGAATAGAGAACTCAGAGCAAACGCATTAGAGAAATTTGTAAACTCATATATCTAACAAAAACGGAAAAGAAAATCAACCATTGATTTCAAAATCAAAGCTTTAATCCTATGAAAACCATGAAAAATGGATCCTCCACCGAAAAATGTATATTATCCCATCCGATCCAAATCCCAATCCTTTCTCCGTCATCATCTTCTTTTTTTTCTCTTTAAAGACAAAATTGTTCTTAATTCGTTCCTCCACTAAAATTAGAGAATTCACACAATTTTCTTTTCTCAAAGCAACAATATGTCTCCTCTTAAACCAGAAGTTAATTTTAACATGACAAAATATTCGAATGGACATGATATTGTGGGGGTTATATTCATATGGTCAGGTTTAAGTGGACACTAAAGTAAAATGGAAACTATAATGGGTAGACCATTGATCCTTATATATACATGTAATAAAGCCATTTGTTAACGACAAATGGTGATGCAAAACGAAAAACATGTAGCCATTAACACGAATGTCGCCGTCTGGTAATCTTCTTCGAGAGATTAATTGAAAATTGCTCCGACAAGATGTTCTTGAGCTTCTAATGAACCACATCTGAACGACAGATGAAATAATCGATCTTCAGTCCGATCAAATCTCCAGTTTAAATAAAAAATTTGTTCAAATTGGAAAATTTTGTGTACAGAGCCAAAGTTGAATCATAACGAGTCAACTCGCTCCCGACTCGGATAAAATGACGCAAACGGTTCTAAGGCTGCAGGATCTCTGATCTCCGTCTTGTTCTTCACTTTGTTAGATCTCTCGAGCCAGGATTCACCATAATCGCCGTGGCGTTCACCTCAATCGTCGTCTATCTCGAAACAATGAGTAATCTAATTGCATAGATTAGCTTCGTTGTACAGAGATTGATTCTCAAAGCCTCGTCGATTCTAGTAACGCGATGAAAGCGAAATCAAAGCTTATTCGATCTTTGAGGTTCGTTGTTTGTTCACAAAAAAGAAGAAATTGTCGAAGAAGAAAGAAGAAATAGATGCGATGAATACGAACGACCGAGAATTAAGGTTCAGTTTTAGTTTTGTTAAGTAAATGAGAGAAAAAATGTAGTTAAGGGTAAAATTGATATTAACCACTAAAAAAGTTTACCTACCTTCCAAAATATCTTTAAGTGTTATATGTTTTTAGGAAAGTATCTATAGAGGTAAAAATTCCTAAATAAAACTTCTAACTGATGCTTCTAACTGAGTATTCTAACAAAAAGCACCTTTTTCTTTTAAATAAAACTTCTAATTGATGCTTCTAACTGAAAGTACCTTTTCTTTTATGAAACAGAGCAAAAAGTACGACAGAAAGAAGCAGAGCAAAAAGTTTTTTTTTTCTGATTTGTAGATTCAAATGAAATGAGTTAAGACAAAACAAAAAGAAAAAAGACTTGTGTAACAAATAACTCTATCACCGTAATATTTTGGTGCTAATTTAGTAATGTTTAAGCAAATGATATCGCGATATTATTATCGCCAAGATCATCACATTTTTTTATAAACAATTTCAAAACAACAATTGAAAGACTTACTTTGTTTCACATATAACATATATTGATATTTATCTTATAAACTATTCTAAAGCCACTTTCACTAAATTTGTTTGAGATGACGAAATTATCGGTTGCATTTTGTATAGTGAATTTAAAATTGAAATCTCTTGTGATTCAAACAATTTTTAGGATTTATGTATTATATCCACTATATATTAGTAGAGAAGTGATTCTTTAAAAAATGTGACATGGCTTCTTTAAAATGTGACATGGATAGAAAAAAAAACTGTGACATGGCAAAACACTAAATGTTTATTACCTTAAGAAAATTAATTATCACAAAAATATCTTTGCAAATCATTATTTTCAAAATCTTTTAATTCAATTTTGAAAATCTTAAACTTATAACTTAGAAAATAATTGAATTCCTATATGTAAAAGGTAGGTCATATAACTACAACTCTAAGCAAATTTTAAAAATCTTTTACTTAAAATCTAAAAAATAATCGAATTAAATCTATTAAAATATGTTATATAACTATAACTCGAATATAAATTTGTCCTAAAAAAAGGATTATGTCAAATGCATTTCTCTTTAATTATCTAAATAACTTTGGTAATAAATTTAGTACATTTTTCAAATAATAATGTCCTTTTAGGCAAAATCAATATCACATGGATTCTTCATTTCTTATGGTCACTTCTCTATAATATTTTTGTATATATCTTTTTACAAATAAGCCGTTAATATTGTATTTACTTTTAAATTTATTTGTTGAAAAAATCCCCTATATATTATTAGAGAGGTGATTCTCTAAAAACTGTGACATGACTTCTTAAAATGTGACATTGATAGAAAAGAATTGTGACATGGCAAAACACTAAATGTTTATTATCTTAAGAAAATTAATTATCACAAAAATATCTTCGCAAATCATTTTTTCAAAATCTTTTAATTCAATTTTGAAAATCTTAAACTTAAATCTTAGAAAATAATTGAATTCCTATCTGTAAAAAGTAGGTCATATATCTACAACTCTAAACAAATTTTGAAAATCTTTTACTTAAAATCTAACAAAATAATCGAATTAAATCTATTAAAATATGTTATATAACTATAAATCGAATATAAATTTGTCCTAAAAAAAAGATTATGTCAAATGCATTGCTCTTTAATTATCTAAATAACTTCGGTAAATTTAGTACATTTTCCTAATAATAATGTCCTTTTAGGCAAAATCAATATCACATGGATTCTTCATTTCTTAACGTCAGTTCTCTATAATATTTTTGTATATATCTTTTTACAAATAAGCCGTTAATATTGTATTTACTTTTAAATTTATTTGTTGAAAAAATTAGAAACATGGAAATTCTTACAATATCAAATGAGAGTGCAAAATAATTTATCACATACATGCATACTCTTGAAAATTGGTATAAATTTTTTGATTGCACACTTCAATGTTTTAATTTGAATTATACATTTTAATTTGAATACCTGTTTACGTATATAAAATGGTAAAATTAAGCTTCTAAAGATTAATTTTATAAACAAGAAAATATTATTGATAGACAAAAACTAACAATAATAAAATCAACAAAATTATATGCAAAATTAAAAACCAATACATATTTTCATATTTTTAAAGAAAATAATTAAGAAAAAATAAAAAATAGTTTATCCGCGTTGTATGCGGGAGAGTCACCTAGTTGTAAAGTATTGCAAAGTATAATTTAATTAATTTCGTGAAAAGAATTATATTTTGCAAAGGTATTGTGAAAACAAATGTTTTTTAGGATTTGAGTAAATTGAAAACTCTGTAATAAAAGGGAAAAATATTTTGGTTTTATAGATTGTGGGAGTCAAAACTAACATAATTAGATTTGTTAAGGGTTTGTGAAGGAAAAGAGATCTCTAGGTTAAAGCTCAAGAACGTATGTTGGAATTGCTGTAAAGAAAGCTTTTATTGATGTTTGTGTAACAAGTTGCGGATCCCTTTTCAAGGGTTATTGTACAAGTATATATAGTATGCAAGGTCGACTAGGTCGGCGAGGTCAACCTCTAAAGAGATAAGGAAAACTTCCCAATCCCTTGGGATTTTTCCCTTATTTGTCTGGCGACTAGGTCCATCTCACGTCGTGGGCCTCGCTGTCAAGTTCGATCAAGTACCTTGAAGGCTTTTTGGATTTGGCCCACCTTGCCAATACTTTTGGGCTTGACGTCGATGATCTTTGTATTCTTGAACTCGCTGAGTATCTCCCTTCAGTTAAGATTCTGCTTTGTCGACCTCGTCGCCATGCCAAGACTTAAGCTTTCTGACGTTGCTGTCATATTCTACTTTTGACCTCGCACACCCTTCTGTTAGCTGATTGACTCCGTTTATCCTGTTGACCTTGCGGTCATTTTCATACTTAATCATTTTTTGACATTGATCTTATTGGATGAAACCTGACCCCAACAGTTAGCCCCCCCCCAGCTCGGCAGTATTAGATGTAATGATGTCGAGTTAGAAGTTTTGGGGCTAAGATCAATGTTTATCTAAGTGTGACCTGCTAGGTGATAAGACTCAAGTATTTGCATTTAACCGAGCTCTGGTGTTATGTTAAACCGAGCTCAAGTGTTAGCGTTTAACTGAGTGAAGTGAATTCAGAGCTTTGACCGCGAGGTCATGAAATAAGTCGATTGTGAATGAAAACTGGGTCGCAAGATGGACCTAAGCAGAAAGAAAATGAGGTGAAATTGAGCCACGGTGGTGCCGAAGTCATTCTCACTTTCTTTAGGAAAAGTTTATCTCACCTCGTCGAGGTTTATCTGATAATTCTCAAATCGGTTGAGGTTTCGTGTCAACAAGATGAGTTTGATGAGTAGCATATCCGACGTGGTGAAAATAGGTGGTCTTAAAGGAAGTGACGAGGTTGGTTGTTGTCATTTGAGCTTCCAGCGAGGTCATGATTAAATCGAATCAGGACAGCATGGTGGAGTGACGGAGTTACTCCAAGGCCAATTTATCACGAAGACGCCGAGGTTGGATTGAGAAAAAGATGTTGACATCGGTCTTGAGAAAGGAGGCGGCGTGGTTGCGACGATCTTACGGACTCAATCAGCAAGGTACGAGCTGCGGAGGTGATTGCGAGGCGAGCTGGCATTGTCGCGAGGTGGAGCGAGTTTGATTTTATTGCAAAGTCAATTGGAGAAGGCAAAAGTGATGCCGAGGTTAGTACTTAGAAGAAGACGACGAGGTGAACGTAGTGACGAAGAGAAGAGAGTCTTGAACTCGAGGCGTGGAGGACCATGAGGTCAAATCAGAGCTTCATTGCGAGGTGAATTTATTGCGTTTTGACTCGACGGCGACGAGGTGAGGATAACACGTAGTGGTTAATTAGTCACGAACACAAAGACGGCAAAGTGCTACGATGTGAGATGGTATTGAATCGATATCTCCTTTGGTCCGCGAGATGAAATTAATAAACTTATTGTTGGTGACGTCGTGGTCGCCAAGTTCCAGTGACGAGTTATTGACGTCGAAGTGTTTTGTGAGAAAGAGGGCGCCTCGAGGTGGAGCATTGTATAGATCGCGAGGTGAGATGTTCCAAAGGGACGACGGCGAGGTGAAACGAAGGAGACTGCGAGGTGAGGTATTGAAGCAAAAGCTTAGTTGGGCCTAATTTTTCTCTTCCAAAGCCCAACTAGAGTCTATTGTCTTTGGTTTTGTTGAGTTGATGCACATGGTGAGCTAAGCAAGCGTGGCATGCGAGGTGACTTCATAGGAGAAAAGAGTGTCGCCGAAGTGGTGGTGTTGAATTTATTTGGGCCTTTAAATAAGTTAAGCCCACGTGACTTAGCTCATTTCTCCTCTTGCTACAAATAAAATCTAAGTGATATAGAATAACGCCGTGGTCACAAGAGGACGCCGAGGTGGACCATTTGATCCCGCGAGGTGCACAAAGCCCTTTCACCAACTTGCGTCGCGCTTTCTTGGTTACTTTTTTAAAACCGAGTCTACTTAGTGTTTCAAGAATGAAACTGCATACTTATCTTGACTTAGTATCTCATAGAGCTTTCATTTTTGTAGCGTAGTAGCATAACATGTAACTTTGGCTTCTATTTCATCGTCACCGCGAGGTTGTTTCGATGGTTTTAGTTGAGCTCGCAAGGTCAGTTTAAGTAATTGACAAAGATGAGCTAAAGATAACGACAATGTGAATAGGGTCTTGAAATTGAAATTGTCTGCAATGTCAAATTAAGCAACGAGGTCATGTTTTACCGCAAAGTGATATCTTGATTTTTGAGCAACGCGAGGTGGTGTGAAGTTTCCACGATGTCCCTGAGGTGGATGATTTTGATTCAGAATGTAGCTCTTGGTAAGATAAACCTTCCAGTGTTAATTTAGGAGACTCAGAAGCCTCGACATCCATCGTGAACATTGTAGTTAAGTTTCATTCTAAGGATCGGATGAGTGAGCTTTGTGTCGGGGATAGACGAGTGGAGGCTGCAGAGCACGGCGAGGAGGAGACCAAGGAGGTTGCTCCATAGTTCCTCTTCATGTTTTTGATTTATGTTAGATCGTTTTGTGGTCACCCTGGGTCACAGAGGTGTTATGAACATTTGAGTTTACAAATACGTTCTCTACTAACGTATCTGCTCCGGTAATGAACATTGTTATTGGCGATAAGACCAACGTTGTGGACTGTTGGGTTTAGTTGACAGCAATGTTATGCTAATTGGGTTTTCTGATGATCATTCGGGTTTATGCAAATGTTATCCTCGTAACAAATATGCTCCTACAATGACCACATAGTGACAACTTGTGTTGGGTTTTTAAGATGAACATCCTTGGTTTACAAGCGTTTTACCATAAAAACACCTGCTCCGTTGATGATCATCGCGCGCTTTAATCCGTATGAGGATGTAGAAGTCAAATATGAAAATATCTTAAATGTAGGATGCGTCACTGTGGCCACCAGCGACGATTGTATTTGAGAAACAAGTCTGATGTAGTTAAAACTGTTGTAAATCCGTAAAGGATGTGATTGAGCTTTGTAGGTTTGACATAGAATAATCCATGAAGGATGTTTATGAGAATTAGGAGATGACTGCAGGTATTCTAGTTTTGTTAAAACGTTAACAAAGTAGTGGGAGTATACTTTGCAGGGATCAAGCCACCTCGTAGTTCAACGAAAGTACCTTAGTGGGAATTAAGAGAGGTCTTTGTCGCCTCTTTGTTTACCTTCATCTTCTTTCGACCATCTTTGGACTCTTGGTCGGTAACCGGGTTTTGAAGTTTATGTGCAACCCTCATCAAGTTTAACCATGGGGTACCCATGATGACATGGTATGGTGCTAGGTTATATGATACAGAGAATTCCACTACCTTTGTATCACGTTCAGCCAAGACAGGTAGGCGGATGGTTCCCAACGTCATCGTCGTTTGACCAAAGAAACCAGTTAGCGGATTTGGAAAAGCTTTGATCTCGGACAAGGAGACTCCCATTCTCAAAAGCGCATCTTTAAAGATAATGTCGACCGTGCTATCTGTATCGATCAATACCCTTGAGATAAGAAAGTCAGCGATGACTAACTTGATTACCAATGGATCGTCGTGCGGTCTGTCGAGTCCGCTGGTCTCCTCTTCCTCAAAGGACAGTACGTCGTTTGGAAATCTGGAGGGTGCAGAGAAGTTAACACTTACTTCTGCACGTTGTTAGAAAGCTTTGATGAAGGAAACTGTATCGGAACAGTAGCGGGATCCTCCCATTATCATTAAGATCTCTTGTCATTTTTCTGCGGGCGTTGGCGCTTCGTTATTGTTTCGTCCTCGTCGAGATGGTGCTGGAAACTCCGCTTGCTCTTGCTTGGTAACGTCCGCATCAGCAAAGTCGTCGATATGAATGTTATCACCAAGTTTTCCTTCTGCAAGTCTCTTTGCAAGGAGGGAGCCCAGAACACGGTAATTCGCAGTAGAATGACCACGTGTCTTATAGAACTCGCAGTAAGCACCTTCGTCGTATGTGTTCTCGCTTCGAGTCCAGGTGTTGTTCCACGAACCTGGTCCGCTACCTCGACCTTGACCTCGGCCAGAGTAACCGCGACCACGTCCGTAACCTGGAGAATCTACTTGATAATTGTGAGCTCCACCGAATCCTTCTTCATGTTCCACGAAACTTGATCCTTGGTTAAGTTTCTTCGCAGTTGGTTGATTCTGACCAGGAGGAGGGTTCGTAGTCTTTGCTTTTCCTATCTTTTGAGCGAAGAACTTCTTCTACTCCTCGTATCGCGCATAAAGCGTTCCTCGGTGAAGCACGTCCTGGATTGTAGCAGGAGGGTTTAAAGCCATCTCTTGCTGGTAGGCAGATCCGAATCTAAGTGCTTTCTCAAGCGCCTGCAATGCGTAAGCGTTGCTTACTCCTTCCATCTTAGATAATACTCCTTTGAAGCAATCTAGGAAACTTCGTAGTGATTCACTATCTCCTTGAACCATCGTCCAGAGATCAACGTCGGACGTACGCTTCTCGATGAAGATCGCGTATTGCTTTAGGAAGGAGCAGTCAGCTGGTTGAAGCTATCGATTGAGTTTGGTGGAAGTCACGAGAACCACCGCAAGGCCGGTCCTTTAAGGTTTTCTACCGATAGAAGACACTGACCAGCATCCTTTTCTCTTTCTCTAAAGCTTGCTCATCCTATTGTTACAGAGAACGCCGCAGATGTTTGGTGGGATCGGTTTTTCCGTCGTAGGCAGGGATCTTCATCTTTCCTGGGTCGGTGATCACTGCTCTGGTTATCCGCGCTATGAACGGAATGTTCTGTGTCTCCTCCAGGACTTTATCTAACTAAAGAGCGTGGCTTATTGCCTTGTGAATTTGGGAGCAGAAATCCCTCATCTCCGTTGTTGTTCGCGCCATGTCGGCTCTTATTGCTGCCATCTCCTCCTTCTGAGACTGGATTAACGCTCTACGCTCTGCTTCCAACTCGGAGCGTTCGAACTAGAGAAGGTCTTCTTCTTTATCTTGAGGCTCTTGGTTCTACTCGGTTATATCGTTGATCCGTGTAGTCGCCACTCTACGAGCAGGTAAGCGACGTGGGGTGCGTTCAATCTCTGGGTTCTTTAAGTTGATCGCCGTTGCCACAGTCGCTTGTGGTTGTGCAGTTGCAGCAAGTGCATCCGAATTTCTTTCCACGTGAAACGCATCAGGATGATCGAGGTGAAGGCTCCGGACCCTGGGAGCGTTAACCGGGGTCAAAAAATACAAGGACGTAGGGTTTATTCGCCCAATGGGTCGTCTGAGATTAGCTACGGCGAGGTTGCTATCACAAGTAGCATCGAGATAAAGCTTTGACGATAAGGCCCGACTCAATTTACCGTCCTCTTGGTGAATGCAAACCACAAGCTTGTCAAGGTTGATTTGGTTAATCGAAGCTCGCCGATATTGGTCTGTAGCTTGCGACGAGGTGTGTGTGGTCAGCTTTTGGTAGAGATAACTCCTTTCTATTGTTGGGTCTGATTTTGTAGTGAGATTGGTTGCAGCGAGTTTTGAATCAACGAAGTTAACCAAGTAGTAAAGCAAAGTTGATTCAAGCTCAACGATCTGAGCGAAAGAGACTGCCAGGCTGATTAAGAGCTTTGCCGCGAGGTCGGTTATGTTTCACCGCAATGTTGAGTTCATCAGAGCTTCCCCGACTCCCCGTATTCGTCTGTCATATGACAAGGTTGCGAGGTGATACTTTGAATTTCAATCGACGCGAGGTGGTGAGGTCAGATTACAAGGCGGCGAATTAACTCGGCGTGGTGACCAAGTCCACAAGGTCGTTTCGAATCTAAAAATTAGCTTGTGTTTTGTCGAGATGTAAAAACCTGAGGCTGAGCTCTGCGAAGAGGATCATTGTTGTGTTGTGGTAATGAAAACAAATCCAAGTTGTGAATCGACTTGGTAAGGTTATTGTGAACAAGAGGAGGCAGCGCGGTGGATATAAACATAACCAAGATCGAGAGGTTGACTCGGAGGATAAGAGCGAGTTGACTCGGAGGAGGCGAGCTACGCGAGCTCGAGCTGCGGCAAGGTTATTTTGAAGCTTCGTCGCGAGGTGAAGGAATTGACCTCATTGCCTCGAAATTTTGCCAAAGTTAAAATGTTGTGAGGTGAGAATCGACGAGGTGGGATGAGCTCCGTCACGATGAGTTCAAGTGGTAAGTTCCGTCACGACGAGGTCGACGAATCGTCACGACAAGGTCGATGAATCGTCATAACAAGGTCAGATGTTGTGTCATTCTTTACTTCGATTTTAGGTTCTCTTCTTCTCCATGACAAAGTGACTCACGGCGAGGTGGATTTTGACAAGAACCGCCTCATGGCTTTGCTAAGTGATGACGAGGTGAGGAGAAAGAGACAAGGTCACGACTGCGAATCGATCCAGTCAAGTTTGCGAAGTGTAATTGAAATCCGGCGAGCTCTACGAGGTGAGGAGAAAGAGACGAGGTCGCGACGAGGTGGTCAAAGCTCGTGAGGTGGTTTCTGGTGGTTTACTTGACCAAAACTCATGATGTCTAGCTGTGCGGTGGAACCAAAGTTGCGAGGTGAAATCGCGAGTTAAAATTCATAATCATCATCTCTTCAATTCAAGCTTGTGCCGCCTATCCTTTGTCGCAGTGAGTGAAACGAGATGCTTCCGTCGACGTCGGCGAGGTTGATTTGTCACTCGTGGCATTGGGTTTGTCTGAACATAGGCTTTCTTCTGCGACCTCAATATGCGGTTACGAGGACCCGTAGCTCGTCTACAACTTTCTCTTGGTCCGTTGTTTTCTTAAGTATCGCGTCTAGCATCGCTTGTAGGCCAGTTAAGAACGCAGGAGTCACCGTTGCTGGAGTTTCAAGAATGATTGTGTCATCGGTGTTGTCGCGACGCTGCTGATCGGCGATGCGTCGTTCTTCGGCAATACGTTGCTGTTCAGCAGTGAGTTGTTGATCGTCGTTCTTAACCGGTCATTCATAAGCTTTTTCGAGTCAGAGAATCTCCAGTTTCCCCTTAGTCGGCGCTAAATTGTAGGAGTCAAAACTAACACAATTAGATTTGTCAACGGTTTGTGAAGGAAAAGAGATCTCTGGGTTAAAGCTCAAGAACGTAGGTTGCAATTACTGTAAAGAAAGCTTTTTATTGATGTTTGTGTAAAAAGTTGCAGATCCCTTTTCAAGGGTTTTTGTACAAGTATATATAGTATGCAAGGTCGACTAGGTCGGCGAGGTCAACCTCTAAAGAGATAAGGAAAACTTCCCAATCCCTTGGGATTTTTCCCTTATTTGTCTGGCGACTAGGTCCATCTCACGTCGTGGGCCTCGCTGTCAAGTTCGATCAAGTACCTTGAAGGCTTTTTGGATTTGGCCCACCTTGCCAATACTTCTGGGCTTGACGTCGATGAGCTCTTTGTATTCTTGAACTCGCTGAGTATCTCCCTTTAGTTAAGATTCTGCTTCGTCGACCTCGTCGCCATGCCAAGACTTAAGCTTTCTGACGTTGTTGTCATATTCTACTTTTGACCTCGCACACCCTTTTGTTAGCTGATTGACTCCGTTTATCCTGTTGACCTTGCGGTCATTTTCATACTTAATCATTTTTTGACATTGATCTTATTGGGTGAAACATGACCCCAACATAGATTACTAGAATAAAACCCTCGCGATGGAAGAAATATTTGACTTAATTTAATAGTTATGTTTAAAACACGTTTTGGGAGAAAGAATATTATATTTTATTGTACATCCTAACTTAAATAATTTAGTGATTAAAGTTATGAGTTCATATATAATTTTAAAAAGTATAGTTTCGTATCTCTTTATAGTTTGAATAATTTAGAGATTAATGAAGCATATACACTTGATATATGTAAATACGGTTTAAATCATTAAACTATTGGATATAATAACTAAATTATTTTTACATGTTTTGAAGATTTTTCTTTAATGATATTTTGTAAAATTTTAACATGTAAAAACATATTACTAACCAAATTTTCTTTAACTTTGCCTCTTCTCGTTGATGTAGTTTCTTTTTCGCAATAGTTTATTATTTTATATTCCCCATAGATATATACTCCCTATATATTGAAAGAATATGAAATATTCTTGTTCTGTTTAGATATCATTTCCTGTATCTTAGGAAGAACTTATCATTTCCAGTGTGATAGGACCACGACCAATAAACCCACCTCCGGCAGAAGCTAATGTTGCTGAAGCTTCACTAATCCAACCGATGCGGGACTTTGCAGAAGCTTTCAATACCATGACTCTCTCCGATCCTACCTCAAGTGGTTGGTACATGGATACGGTATTGATCAACTTTAGATATTTGAGAAACCAAGATTAAAGAATTCATCTCTTTATTGCTTAAGAAAATCACTCAAAACTTAAGCTCTCAATCTCTCAAATCTTTTAAAGGTTTACCACAAATTGGCAACTCTTTATATAGCTAAAACTCTAGGTTAATTCTCAAACATAAAAGTATAACTTACATATTTAGATTACTCCTAAATATGTCACTTTTCCTAATCCTTTAACAACCATAACTCGGCAGGATTATGATTACTTAACACTCAAGCTTTCTTCAAGCTTACCTCAACATTCTCCCCCTTAAGCTTGAACTCTTCATTTGATACATCTTGAACTCCAACAAGTTCTCTCATCTCCTTGAACTTTATTCTTCCAAGTGCTTTTGTCAAAATGTCAGCCTTTTGCAAATCTCCAGGAACGTGCTCAACCTCCACTTGTTTGTTTTCAACACACTCTCTAATAAAGTGATACCTTCTATGAATATGTTTACTTCGTCCATGAAATACATGATTTTTCGTAAGAGCTATTGCGGACTTGTTATCAATTCTGATTGTTACCTTCTCACAAGGTTTGCCAACGATCTCTCCAAGAAGCTCTTGTAACTAGATTGCCTGCTTAGCCGCTTCGGTGGCTGCCATAAACTCGGCTTCACAAGGAGATAGAGCCACAATCTCTTGCTTTTGTGAACACCATGTGACCGGACTTTCATTAAGATAGAAAATGTGACCGGTCGTGCTCCTCCCATCATCCATATCCACATTGTGACTACTATCACTATATCCTATTAGCTCCGTCTTCTTAGATCTTTTAAATGTAAGACCATAAGAGAGAGTACCTTGTAAATACCGCAACACTTGCTTTAAAGAAATTCCATGAGACTGTTTGGGTTCTTGCATATATCTACTTAATACTCCAACAGCAAAAGAAAGGTCAGGTCGTGTATGAATCACGTACCGCAAACAGCCAATGTTTCTTCTATACTCTCTCTCGTCGATACTTTGTTCTTCTGGTGCTTTGGAGAGCTTTAATCCCGAATCCATTGGAATATGTACTGAGTTACATTCTCTTAAACCTGCCTCTTCTAAAATCTTCTTCGCATATCTCTCTTGCTTTAAAGTTATTCCTCCTTCATGTTGAGCTACATCAATACCAAGATAGTATGTTAATCTTCCAAGATCACTCACCTCGAATCTTGCCGACATTCCTCTTTTAAATTTTAGTATAGCTTCAAGACTTGATCCCGTGACAAGAAGATCATCCACATATACAACAACAAGTAGAATGTGTTCTCCTTCTTGCTTCCGATACAAAGAAGGTTCTTTTGAGCATTTAACAAACTTTAACTTTCCGAGAATTGTGTTAACAACAAGTAGAATGTGTTCTCCTTCTTGCTTTTCGTTCCATGCTCTAGGAGCTTGCTTTAGCCCGTAAAGTGCTTTGTTCAGCTTATACACTTTGTTTTCACTTCCTTTAGTCACAAAACCCTCCGGTTGAGTAACATAGACCACTTCTTTTAAATCTCCATGAAGAAACGCGGTTTTCCCATCTAAGTGATGTACTTCCCAACCGTTTGAAGCCGCTAAGACAATAATAAACCTCACCATTTCTAAGCGAGCCATTCAGGCTTCCATCCGAATTGCGTTTAATTTTAAACACCCACTTCAATCCAATTGCTTTTGCACCTACTGGAAGATCAACTAAGTTCCAAGTGTTATTTTTTATTATTGAGCGTATCTCCTCTTGACAGGCATCTCTCCATACCTTCTCATCTTTAGCTTCATCATAATCCCATGGTTCGTCATTAACCAACAGTAAAAGACGCTCATGTTCAAATTCAACAAGTTGCACGTAATCTTCCAAGTAACTTGGTCTAATACTTGGTCTTGTTGATCTTCTCAATTGCGGCTGACTTTGATCCTTCTCTTCAGTATATTCTTCCTTAACATTCTCGACAACGTCATCATCTCCATGCTGCTCCTCTTCAACTTCCATCTCTTTCATTGTTTCTTCTTTTTCCTCACTTATGCCATTATTACCAAAATCTCCAAAGTTAAGTTTGAATTTTCCAGGCTCATTCTCAACTTCTGCATCTAAACCCTTCCACTTCTATCTCTTGTTCTCATCAAATACAACGTCTCTGCTTACTACAATCTTTCGGTTCACCGGATCAAGTAACCTATATGCTTTCATGCCTGGCTCAGTTCCAAGATGTACAACTGTCCGAGTTATATCATCTAGCTTCCGAAGATGTGGAATCTCCACTTTAGCATATCCAATGCATCCAAATACGCGCAAGTGCCCGATGTTAGGTTTCTTGTTCTTGAAAGCTTCATAAGGAGTTTGTGTGATCAATACCCTTGTTAAAACTCGATTGATGAGGTAAGTGGCATGTCTCACTGCTTCTCCCCAAAGGTAATTTGGCACACTCATATGTTTAAGAATGCTTCTAGTCATCTCCATGAGTGTCCTATTTCTCTTTTCAACAACTCCATTCTGTTGTGGAGAATAAGGAGCTGTCAAGTGTCTTCTTGAGGTAAGCTTGAAGAAAGCTTGAGTGTTAAGCAATCCTAATCCTGCCGAGTTATGGTTGTTAAAGGATTAGGAAAAGTGACATATTTAGGAGTAATCTAAATATGTAAGTTATACTTTTATGTTTGGGAATTAACCTAGAGTTTTAGCTATATAAAGAGTTGCCAAGTTGTGGTAAACCTTTAAGAGATTTGAGAGATTGAGAACTTCAGTTTTGAGTGATTTTCTTAAGAAATAAAGAGAGGAATTCTTTAATCTTGGTTTCTCAAATATCTAAAGTTGATCAATATTTGGTATCAGAGAGGTTTTGAAGATCATACAGAAGAAAGAAATCAATGACTAAAGAAGAAGGCAGCGAGAAACATATCGAGAAGATGAAGGAAGGGGGAGGAACCTCTTCCATTAAGTGCATGATGCTGAACTCCACGAATTATACGGTGTGGTCTATGAGGATGAAGGTTTTGCTTAAAGTACACAAGGCTTGGGAGGTTATAGAAACAGGAAAAAACGATGGAGATAAAAACGACATGGCCATAGCTCTTATCTTCCAATTAATCCCTGAAGCTCTCATACTTCAAGTTGGAGACTTAGATACAACAAAAGAAGTAAGGGAATCTATCAAGGCAAGACATCTAGGAGCAGAAAGAGTTAGGGAAGCAAGGTTACAAACTCTTATGGCTGAGTTCGATCGGTTAAAGATGAAAGACAACGAGCCAATTTATGACTTTGTTGGTAAGCTATCCGAGATTTCATCAAAATCTCTAGCACTAGGAGAAGAAATAGAAGAACCTAAATTGGTTAAAAAGTTTTTGTCGGGCCTCTCTCGGAAGAAGTACATTCACATAGTAGCCTCTCTTGAACAAGTGCTTGATCTCAACAAAACAAGCTTAGAGGATATAATAGGTCGTATGAAAGCCTATGAAGAACATGTTGCTGATGATGAAGAGATCAAAGAAGAGTAAAATAAATTAATGTATGCCAATACGGAAGCTCAACGTCCTGCGTATAATAAAAATTTTGGTGGAGATTATAGAGGAAGAGGCAGAGGAGGACGATTCTATGGTAGAGGAAGAGGCCGTGGACGGTTCTATAATACAAGAGATTTGTCAAATGTTGAATGTTTTCGGTGTAACAAGCTTGGACACTTTACCTCAAGTTGTCCAGATCGCTTACTTAAGTTACAAGAAACTCAAGAGAATGATAACACCGATACACAAGAAGCAGATGAACTTATGATGCATGAAGTGGTGTGCATTAACGACGGAAGTGAAAAGAAGAGTGAAGTAGTTTACCTCAATGAAAGAAAGATCAAACCAAAAGACTTTGAAGCTTGCGCAGATGGTGATAACGTGTGGTACTTGGATAATGGGGCAAGTAATCACATGACTGGAAATTGAGATTATTTTAAGAGTATTGATGAGTCAATCACAGGAAAGGTGAGGTTTGGAGACGATTCTCGAATAGACATAAAGGGAAAAGGATCTATACTTTTCATGACCAAAAGTGGAGATAGAAAAGTTTTAGCTGATATTTACTTCATTCCGGATTTAAGAAGTAACATCATAAGTTTGGGACAAGCGACTGAATCAGGATGCGATGTTCAAATGCGAGAAAACTATCTTACTTTGCATGACAATAATGGAAATCTGATTGCACACGCTAATAGGTCAAAGAACCGATTGTACAAGGTCTTTATGGAAAAGGTTGATAACAAGTGTCTACAACTCATAGCACAAAACGACTCAACAAAGTGGCATGCACGGCTAGGACACATTGGAATCAACTCATCATGCTTACTTGGAAAGCAAGCTAGACATAGTTTTCCTCAAGCGACTTCGTATCGTGCTGAGAAAATCCTTGTTCTTTGACCTTTGTGGACCTATCTCACCACAAAAATCATGGAGATCTTTGTGGACCTATCTCACCACCTACTGCAGCAAGAAACAGGTACATCTTTGTTCTCATTGATGATCATTCACGATACATGTGGTCAATACTCTTGAAGGAGAAGGGAGAAGCGTTTGAGAAATTCAAGAAGTTTAAGGCTTTGGTTGAACAAGAAACATGAGCTTCTATAAAAATGTTTAGAACTGATAGGGGAGGTGAATTCTTGTCACAAGAATTTCAAAAGTTTTGTGAAGATGTGGGACTTGGATTGATATCCCAACATTCTCCCCTTCAAACCAAGGACCACATGGCTCGTGTCCTCCCCTCTAGCTAAACCTTAAGCACCATCTTGTACCCATCTCGTTTGCTAGGGTCTAGCGAAATCTTGGCACCGTCTTGTACCTTCTTATTCGCAAGGTCATCTTTTGAGGAGTCTGCTCCTACATCATTTAATTGCCCATCCACTTCTCCAAGTCCACTTCTCGAACCGCTCCGATACCATGTTATGTGGCTTTTAAGCCCATCACTACAAGAAAATACTGATTTAGAGTCGACATATTTCGATGCTAATTCGACGCTAAACCCACTTAGCGTCGATTTAGCATCGAAATACATTTCGACGCTAAATTGTAGACGCTAATTCACTTTCGACGCTAATTCAATGCTAATTTAGCGTTACAAATTCGATGCTACTCCGACACAATAATTCGACGCTACTATAGCGTCGAATTAGCGTCGAAACAAGTCGATGCTAATTCGACGCTAAATCAATGCTTATATAGCGTCTAATTAGCGTCCAAATGCATCTTGTTTCGACGCGACATAAGCATCGATTTAGCGTCGAATGATAACATTTAAAAAAAAAATGAAAATATTATAAAATATTTATAAAATATAATAAAAATTAAACATATTATAAAATAAAATTATCCGATACAAATGAAATTAAAACGGTAATTTGACGGCGATTGTTGGGTCCTTAGGTTGATGACATCTTCTCGTATCATATCTTCGAATTCTTGTTCGAACTGCGTTTGACCGGGAGGTGTAGGAGGCGGTGGAGGACGATGTATGCCTTGCAAGGCATTGGCTAATGTCGGGTTAACCACTTCAATGATGTCAAAGAGTCTGGTCAATGTCGAGAGACAAGTCCTCAGCTCCGCTTGTTCCGTCTTTAGCTGCGCAATCTCAGCATTAGCAGCTTCCAACTGAGCGGTCAAACGCGGCTGAGACGAACCCGAAGAGTAAGAATATTCAGAAGACGAACAAGCTGCCGGGACATCCTTGATGGATCCAACACCCATCGTTCGTCCTTTCTTCTTCGGTGCAACCTATAAATTAAAAGTGTTATACAATAAAATTATAATAAAAAATGAGTTATAATATAATATAAGAACTAATAAATTACCTCCTCATAAAGTCTATCGAAATCTTCGAGACCCATCGTAGACTGGACAAACTCATCTAGCTCTGCCAGTCATGCATTGTACGCGTTGAACGTTTGTTCCGCTTGAGCAGTAACAAACGTCCCATTCTTCCTCCGATGAGTTTTCTCCATCACTCTAAACATCAGAGGAAGATCACCGCCATCAGCCTGTTAAACAAAAATAAACATAGATAAAAATAAAATATATAATAAATAAATATTGAAAATATAAATAACCAAATAAATTAATTTAATTAAAATATTACCATATCCCGTCGTATTGTGGCGTATGATGATTGACCCGCACAATGCTTTGACGGTCCATCTCCTTCGGCCACCGGCGTAAGACGGCTGCAGAACACTTCCCCGATTTAACCACCGATTGGGGATCCTCCCAAAACTACACTAGACCCGACCAAACATCGGGATCCATCCCGATCGGCTTCGCCTCATCGCCTTTCTTGCCCCCATGCTTTTTTAAGTTAGTGACGTAACCGTTGAGATGCTTTAGCGCCTTCTGCTCGAACGCCGCTTGCACTTCGAAAGTATGAGGTTCCTCCCAATGCCACCCTTGCTACAAAAATATGAATAATAATATGTAATATTTAAAATCAAATAATTTAATAAATAAAAGTAAATAATATAAAATGACTTACCGCCCATGACTCGATCCAAATATTCCGAACATGATGCGGCGTCTGGCTCCAATTAGCATGCGACATAGTGAAGTGGGCTCTGATTGCCTTGGTGACCGAACGCGAAACCTTGTTATCGCTAAACCTATTAAACAAAATATTAAAATGTTAATAATTTAATTATAACTTGTAATTAAAAATTAATTACCCAAAACAAATTTAATTAGTAATATTGCAAAAAATTAAATCATACCATAATGTACCAGGAGGCCTCATCGGACGGAGAACCCTAACCCGTGTCTCACATCCAGGTTGGCGGAGAAGCTCAGAAATCTGCATCATAAGAGGCGCGTTTGCCGGTGGAGGGGCCTTAGCATGGTCATCGGGATCAATAGCTTCATCTTCTTCTGGCTCTAGCTGAGGCGGTGGCAGAGGTCGTGGCGGAGCTCGTGGCGGAGCTCGTGGACGATAGTTCGCAACCTGCGAACCCGACCCCGACCCTGATCCGGATCCGCGACGACCATCGGATCCGGGAATCGTATCATCCTCGTCAAATAACTGTCTGTATGAAGGAGGAGGATGTCGATCCGCCTATGAAATAAAACAAATTTAATAAATAAAAAGTGTAAAATATAAATTGATAAATAAATTAAAAACTTGTAAAATAAAGTGATAGAACTATTCATCGATTCTTACATTTTATATATAATAAATGAATACAAACACATAAATCCATAAATTAACATTTAGGAAATAATTTAATATTATCGAAAAATAACTTGTAAATTCGTTTTTAATTTTAAATATTTATTTTAAATTCAAAAAACTCTTAAATTTGTTTTATTTGACTTTACATAAATAAATTTCATAAAATCTAAATTCAATTCCATAACTTATCAAATCTAAATTCAAATCTATAACTTATCAAATCTAAATTCAAATCTATTACTTATCAAATCTAAATTCAATTCCATAACTTATCAAATCTAAATTCAATTCCATTTCCTTAAATCTATTTCCTACATTTTTAATAAAATCTATGTCATATCAAATTTCCTAAAATCAATTTACTACATATTTCCTAAATTCATTTTCTAAAATCTATTTCATATCAAATTCCATTACTAATATATGTAACAAATTTATAACAAATTACTAATATATATATAAAAAAAAATTTTACCATTTGATCGGCGAGAGAGAGAGGAGCGAGGCGGAGGGAGAGGAGAGAGGCGGAGGGAGAGGAGAGAAAGAGGCGGAGAGGAGAGAGGCGGAGGGAGAGGAGAGAGGAGATGGAGAGGCGGCGGAGAGAGAGAGGGGCGGAGGGACAAGTCTCTTCGGCGGAGATGGAGAGGAGAAGTAGAGGGAGAGGCGGCGGAGGGAGAAGTCTTCGGCGGAGAGAGAGAGGCAGAGAGAGAGAATTGCAGAAAATGGAGAGGAGAAGGGATTTCTCTGTTATAAATCTGTGATACTACGCTAATCCGACGCTAATCCAACGCTAAATAATTTTGATTTCCCACGCAGAATAAATGTTTACCGCCGGTTAGATCCGAAAAATTTTGATTTAGCGTGGAATTAGCGTCGCACTGCGAACCAATTCGACGCTAATTCGACGCTAAATCAAAATTAATTCGGTGTACCGCCATTGGTTTAGCCAAATTAATTCAATATAGCGTCGGTTTTGCGTCGGATCAAATTAATTTGATGCGTTTAACACTCGTTACCCTAAACCCCAAACGTAAAATTTGTTTCAGTTAGCGTCAAATGGGAATCGATTCGATGCTAATTCGATGCTAATCACTACAAGAAAACAGGTGGTTTTGCGACAGAATTTTGCGATGGCATTAAAGCCTCGCAAATTTGCGTCCTAGTTGCGATAGATTTGCGACGAACTGTCTTAATAACTCGCAAAACTGTCGCAAATTTGGCAACGATTTTGCGTCGACTTGTACGTTTGGACGCAAAACCGTCGCAAACTTTGCGATGTTTTTGAGTCTATTTATAGTCTGCGACGGTTTTGCGTCGAGTTGTACGTTTAGACGCAAAACCGTCGCAACACGTGCATCGAATTTGCGACGATTTAAGGGTTGCGAGGGATTTGCGAGGAAAGTAGGTTGAACACGTTTTAATTGATTCCTACTTGTTTATAAGTGTAATATTTTAGCCGCAAATCAGTCGCAAAAGTCTTGTAAAATCGTTGCAAATTAGTCGCAAACTGAAATGAACATTCTATAAAATCCACATTATAATTCAGATAATTATCTCACATTCTATAATTCAACAAATATGGATAACAATCGATCTTTGATTCTGGGTCCGGCTGGTGTGAGAGAAGCAGAAGAACGGGTAAGGAAAAAACTTGAAGAATCGATGTTGGAAGAATGCAATTCTTATGAGAGACATGTACAAATGGTTAACTATGTCGTTGAGGCAGAAGATCCATCGTTCACCGATGTCCTTTGGAAGACGATAATTGGAAATGTCAACAAATTAACAGGTATAATGAAATGTTATTATTATTAATATATATTAGTAAGCAACATAAATAATTATATTTCAAAGCTTGTATATTGTTTAATTGACATTTAATTATATTTTACTTATTCTACGTTGAATATATACAGGTGGACATATACGTGGGTGGACACTGGTAAAAGAGTTGCATAAAATAAAACCACAATGGCGTCACGTACCATATGTGGTAGCAGTGATCCATAAAATGGAACCTAATGGATTGGGGGACGTGATGGTCATACTAAAGGTAAAATGCATATATAAGTTATAAGAAAAGATGTTTTTAACAAATTATATATTTAGTAATCGATAAATGTTATTTGTTTTCCTTGAAGGATCCTACCAGGACTGTACAAGCGAGCATTCATAGGTCCGCCATATCTGATAACAAATATGGGTTGCACATAAAGGAGGGTTCA
The DNA here is from genome assembly GCA_963576765.1 of Draba incana. Classification (NCBI taxonomy): domain Eukaryota; kingdom Viridiplantae; phylum Streptophyta; class Magnoliopsida; order Brassicales; family Brassicaceae; genus Draba; species Draba incana. The sequence goes on from OY755208.1 coordinate 13,738,839, forward strand.
GAATTGGTTCTAAAGGAGGTTGTAGTTGTTAAGTTTGATAGGGCGACAACATATCTTAACATTATTCTTGAGAACATAAGCAATGTAAGTTAAGTAGAATATATATTTTAAAGGTATTGTATTAAGTAGTATCCTTACACATAACTCAAGAATTTGATTTCACAGGTTATATCTAAAGAAAACATGGCTACAACGTTCATAGAAGACAGTAGTAGCAGTCGTGTTAATCAAAATCCAAACAATTGGTTATCCCAGGAATCTGACGAAGGGTCAACAACGGATGGTGGTGAAGAAATTGATGATGAGTAATACATTACGTCATCAATAAAAGAAATGAAAATAAATATGTGTTTATGTTAGCAGTTTATTTGTATTACGTTTTTAAGCAATAATGTACTATATATATATATATATATATATATATATCGATTGCGTTGTCAATGTTCCGGGTACGTTTGGACGCAAAACCGACGCAAAATTTGCGACGATTTTGCGTCGACTTGTACGTTTGGACGCAAAACCTTCGCAAAATTTCGACGCGTTTGCGTCGATTTATATGTTGCGATGGTTTGCGTCGAATTGTACGTTTAGACGCAAAGCCGTCGCAACATGTGCGTCGAATTTGCGACGATTTAAGGGTTACGAGGGATTTGCGACGAAATTAGGTTGAACACGTTTTAATTGATTCTTACTTGTTTATGAGTGTAATATTTTATCCGCAAATCAGTCGCAAAATTTTTGGAAAATCGTCGCAAACTGAAATGAAATTCTATAAAAACCACAAATGTATGTCATTAATGATCACAACAAAGAAAACAGAAAAAACAAATTTCTTAATCATCAATTAGTATGTCTTATCATGAAATATACACGATTCTAGGATGGATGTACAATCGTCGTGATCCAGAAACCGGCGAAGTGACAAGAGAATTTAGAGAAGGGGTTGACCAGTTTTTGAACCAGGCGGTAAACAACCAAAGGGCACATGCTGGAATCACCTATACCGGTAACTTAAAGATTTTTTGTCCTTGCGTGAAATGCACAAACTTGACACCATATGATACTCAAACTGTTTGGAAACACTTGTTTAGAAAGGGGTTTTTACCTAACTACTATGTTTGGTTTTCGCATGGGGAGGATTTTGTTGTCAATGTTCTGGGTAGTTCAAGTACGAGTTATCGTGGGAATATAGAAGGTGGTAGTAATTATGAGGATAATAATTATCAGTATGGTCATGATAATTTTAATGAGTCTTTGTATGGAAATACTGATGGGAATAGGTTTAATGACATGGTTAATGATGCATTTCAAGAAACTACTGCTGCATTTAGTGATAATACTTTTGAAGAACCAAACCCGAATGCTAAATTTTTTTATGATATGTTAGATGCTGCTAACGAACCTATCTACGAAGGATGTAGAGAAGGGCTATCAAAATTGTCCCTAGCATCTAGGATGATGACAATTAAAAGCAAGGATAACCTTAGTGAAAATTGCATGGATAAATGGGGTGAATTATTTAAAGAGTATTTACCAGAGGGTAATAACTCTGCTGAGAGTTACTATGAGATACAAAAATTGGTAGCAAGTCTTGGATTACCGTATGAGATGATTGATGTATGCATTGATAATTGTATGATTTTTTGGAAAGATGATGGTCAGCTGCAGGAATGTCATTTTTGCTCTCATCCAAGATATAAGAAGACTAGTGGTCGAACGAAAGTCCCGTTCAAGCGTATGTGGTATCTTCCAATAACAGATAGGCTGCAGCGATTATATCAATCAGAGCAGACAGCAGGGGCAATGAGGTGGCATGCAGAACATAATTGTGAGGAAGGGGTAGTCGCTCATCCATCAGATGCAAAGGCATGGAAACACTTTCACACGGTACATCCGGACTTTGCTGTAGAACATAGAAATGTGTATTTAGGTCTTTGCACTGATGGGTTTAGTCCTTTTGGTATGTTTGGTCGGCAGTATTCGTTGTGGCCAGTCATAGTGATGCCATGTAATCTCCCGCCGGAAATGTGTATGCATAGAAATTTTTTATTTCTCAACATTTTGGTTCCAGGGCCTAAGCATCCAAAAAGATCACTTGATGTATTCCTACAGCCTCTTATACATGAACTAAAGCAGTTGTAGCATGTTCGTGTACGCACGTTTGATTCGTCAAGCCGTCAAAACTTCAACATGAAGGCTGTCCTTATGTGGACGATAAGCAACTTTCCGGCGTATGGCATGCTATCTGGATGGACAACGCATGGAAAGTTATCATGTCCTTATTGTTTAGATAAGGCCGAATCATTTCAATTGTCAGCGGGAGGGAAAGCTTGCTGGTTTGATTGCCATCATCGTTTTCTTCCAAGGGGTCATCCTTATAGAAAGAGTAGAACGTTGTTTCGAAATCGAGTTGTTAAAACCTCCCCCTTGGTTTACCTTTCAGGTGAGGAGTTGGAAGAACAAATGGATGGATATGGTGCGCAGGAAACTGTAAAAGTTGGAGGTAATTGGCAAAGTAATCCTACAAATATGCCTGTTGGGTATGGGGTATACCATAACTGGCATAAGAAAAGTATATTTTGGGAATTGCCTTACTGGAAGGATCATCTGTTGAGGCACAACTTGGATGTCATGCATGTGGAGAAAAATTTCTTTGAGAATATTATACACACATTGTTAAATGTTGCAGGGAAAACAAAAGACAATCGAAAATCTCGTCTCGATCTCGCGGCTTTATGCATAAGGTCAGAGTTACATCTAACAGGGGATGGTAGGGCACCTATTCCCAGTTTTCGACTATCACTTGCTGCGAAGAATGCTTTGATTAACTGGGTTAAGGAGTGGGTGAAGTTCCCAGATGGATACGTGTCCACTTTTTCAAGGTGTGTTGAACAAGGGGGCAAATTTTCTGGGATGAAGAGCCACGATTTTCATGTGTTCATGCAATGACTACTCCCTTTCGCATTTCAAGAGCTTTTACCGCAAAATGTCCACGACGCAATAGCAGGTGTTACGTTTAATCCTTGTTATTGATATATACATTAAATTATATTTTTCCTTGTTATTGATATATACATTAAATTATATTTTGTAAGTGTAATAGTTAATTATTAACTTACTCCGGTCTGGATTGCCATTTCAGGTATTGGAGCATTTTTCAGAGACTTATGTGCTAGAACCTTAATGAAGGACGAAATCTCGAAGTTGAATTCAGACATACCACTCACTATTTGCAACTTAGAGAAGATATTCCCACCTTCCTTTTTCGATGTGATGGAACATCTGGTTGTACACTTACTTCATGAGTTAGATTTGGGTGGACCAGTCCAATTTCGATAGATGTACCCCTTCGAAAGGTTTTTCAAACATCTGAAGATGAAGGCGAAAAATCTCGCAAGAGTTGAGGGATCAATCATTGCTGGAAGTTTGACAGAGGAGACATCAAACTTCTCTACTTACTACTTTAGCCAAACCGTGAAAACTAAGAGAAACCGTCGTAGACGAGACGACGATGGTGGGGTTGGCCGAACATATCTCTTAGAGGGTGTACCGGATGTTTTCTCTGATGTTGGTCGAATGGGTGGAAAAGTGAAGGAAACAACGTGGTGTGATTTCAAGCATATGCAAGCTGCCCATACGTATATATTGCTAAATTGTAACTACTTTCAGCCATATGAGAGGTATATATATATATATATATATACATATGAGAATATATTATTTAATATATATATATATATATATATATATATACACAACTAATTAACGGGTGTACGTACATGCAGAATATTAGAAGGACAAATACGAGAAGCTTTTCTTGATCTAAATGATGCAGAAATCCAATCTTTCCTAGAACGTGATTTTGCTTCCTGGATGCGGGAAAAGGTAAGAAACATGCATGTTTTATATTAATAAATGTATATATATATATATACATGTATATTTATATATATACTAATTAATTATTTCATTTTGAGAATAGGTGGCAAAGAGATCTCGACACAGTTGGCCTTTATGGGTACATGAGTTTGTTTTGGGGCCTATTGCAAGCATAAAAACGAGTAAGATGTATTGTACTCGTGGGTTTATTTTTGACACATTTGAACATGGCCAAAATAAAGTCACTGCAAATTATGGTATTCAAGTCCCTGGCGATGCAAACTTTTATGGTATTTTGAAAGAAATCATCGAGATTGAGTATGCTGGTGTGTTGAACTTGAAAAGTGTATTATTTCGTTGTGATTGGTTTGATCCATCCATTGGTGTCGGGGTTAGAACCAGAAAATTTGGAGTTGTTGACGTAAAAAGAAATAGGAGCTACACCGACAAATTTGAGCCATTTGTTTTAGCATCCCAAGCAGACCAAGTAGTCTTCATTCCTTACCCACGCACTCATGCACAACGGGATCAAGATTGGCTATCTGTGATAAAAGTTAACCCAAGGGGTCGAATTGTCGGTGGGTTAGCAGCTGATGCTGATGATCAACCCCCAGTGCAACCAGCTAGAACCGAAGAAGTTTCAATCCCAACGGAGGTAAACACTGATTTGACAAGAATTGACCCGCTCCACAGTGGTCTTGATGTGATATTCGAGGATTCGGATGGAAACGAAGATGAATTTGATGAAGACCACGAAGAAGAAGATCATGAGGAGGAAGATGAGGAGGAGTAGGAACTTATGTTTATGATAATGAAGAAGAAGATTAATAAAAGTAATTGCGATGAAATTTTTTTTTAATTAAAATATTGATATTTGCGACAATTTTGCGACGAAATCGTCGCAAACTCGTCGCAAACCTAAACCCTAAACCCTGAACCCTTAAACACAATACAAGAAAATCTACACAACACAATTTTTTAATGCAAGAAGATTTTAAAAACAGGTAACCCAAAAATTATATGTTCACGGTTAAGGGTTTAGGGTTTGCGATGATTTTGCGAGGGAATCGTCGCAAAAGCGTCGCAACCTATCCACAGTTGCGACGCTTTTGCGACGACTCCCTCGCAAAATCGTCGCAAAACCTAAACCCTAAACCCTGAACGTATAATTTTTGGGTTACTTGTTCTTATCATATTTTTGGGTTATATTAACTAAAGAGTCAGTAGTATAAGCAATAAAAACTTTCTTATTGAAATTATTATAACATCAATCTATCAACCGTGAGAAATATAAGTATATACATCATACATTTAGACAATAAGTATGGTAAATTTATCATTTATACCGATTTGCTGATTTTCTTCATTTATTGTCCGTGTTTCTCCGCTATATGCATAAGGGACCCAAAAACAAGTATATTTAGCATTTTGTATTCCAAAAATTGGTCCAGAAAACTTGAAACCCTAAACAAACCCTAAACCCCGTTTGCGGCGATTTTGCGACAGAACCATTATTGCGACGGTGTTGCGACGATTATAGCCTGATTTGCGACGATTTTACGATGGAGGTGGCGGTGAAAACAAGGTTTTGCGACGATTTTGCGACAGAAGTGGCGGTGAAAACAAATTTTTGCGACGGTTTTGCGACGTAAATGTGCGACGGTTTTGCGACGGATCTTTTCCTATATAAGCGCGAGCCCAGAACCGTGAACAGTCGCACAATCCTCTCTCCCATCTCGCAAAACCGTCTCCTCTCTCTCCAAATTCCGATTTCAAGGTACAAAATTCCCTTTTTTCTTTTAATTTATTTATATATTTGTTAGGATTAAATTTTTGGAATTGTTAAAATGATATGATTTATTAGAATGGTTAGGATTCTATTGTTGATTAGAATAATTAGGATTATGGGAATTATTAAAATTGTTAGGATTAGGATATTAGAATATTAATTTTTACTATTTATTGAATTATATAATTTAGTAGAATGGTTAGTAATATGTTATGAGCATAATTAGAATTATGAGAATTATTACAATTGTTAGGATTAGATGTTTAAAATGTTAAAATTTTAACATAAATTTTTATTAATTTTTTTTTAATTTTAAATAATTGTGGATGACGGGTGGTACACCAAACGAGTACACTGACTTTCTACAGGGGGACCCTTCACATAGACCTCCACGACCTGGATTTCATGCGCCTAGAGACGACGGGTCTTATTCTTCTGCGATTCCCGAGACTCAACCACCGCCGGAGGCTCCTCTAGAGGACAATCGTAGAGTTCCGTCGATGGATGATATGAATTTTGCTCAGCTTCTCGTTAGTCATGCACGCCGAGTACTTCCCTAGCTACATCCTGAGCCGTCCGGCAACCAATTGTGGTACTACATTTTCTTTTGAAAATATAATATTTTTATTAATTACATTTATTACGTAACAGGTTTTCAATTACTGATTTTTTCAGGTTCTCAAAATACTCTGTTGGAAAGTCTATTAGGGAGATTATCGAGCGGGATTTCACCATGCTACATACGAGTTGGAAGTATGTTCTGTTGGGGTCGGTATTCACCCGCTCAACATTAACGTCCAAAGACAAGTCAATAGAAGAAAGGGTCCTCCCGACTCTTGACAAAGAAAGGCATAACGGCACCTAGGTTTTCTTACGGAGCGAAGCGTGTGGTAGTGTAACGAGCTCGAACGAAGTGGAGAAGGACCGGGACTGCACGAAGGCCGACCACGTGCTCGCTCATGGTCCGACCCTGAGCTCGCCATGGGCCGACCACATGCTCGCTCGTGGTCCGACCATGAGCCCGCCGCAAGCCGACCACGTGCTCGCTCATGGTCCGACCATGGGCTCGCCACGAGCCGACCACGCCCTTGCTCGAGGTCCAACCATGGGCTCGCCGTGGGCCGATCATGGGTTCGCAGTCTATAAGCCGATCGTGCACTCGCTTAACTCATTGATCACACCCTCAGCCCGAAGCGATCTTCAGCCCAATGACGGTGCGATGTCCCGGTCCAAACGTGAAGCCCATATTGATGACTCCGCAGCTTAGGAGACGTAGCCGCCTTAGACATAGTATAAGTACCTCTTTTTGTACAAACCCTAAGGGATCCGAATCTTTTCACGCATTGTACTAAAATTTACACAGCAATAAGAACAATTCTTTCTCAATCTCTTGTGATCCCTAGTTAACATAGAAATCTCTAAATTCCCCTCACGAACTCTTACAAATCTAATTGTGTTGGTTTCGATTCCCACAATTTGGCGCCGACTAAGGGGAACAGAGAGTTTTTAACACACAAGAGTTAGGGTTTCACAACACCATCACCATGTCAGGAAGCAACAACAGAAGCAGCGAAGGATCTTCGTTTCATAGGAACTGGAATGATGAAGGCACCGTGAATATGATCATGGGAGGATCGCAGTATTGTGATGACAATGTAACTGCAATCGAGGCTTACCAGAGACGCGCCGAAGTCTGCGCTAACATCATCACATCCATGAAGACGGAGCGTGCCGATAATCCTATCGCTTTCGACGAAGAAGATGCTGAAGGTATTAACCATCCACATAGCGACCCCTTGGTGATCAATCTCACAGTCTTCAATTTCAACGTTGCTCGAGTCCTCATCGACACCGGAAGCTCGGTGGATGTTATCTTCAGAGATACACTCGAGAAGATGAAGATCGACCTGTCACTCATCACAGGGCAACCGAAGCCTATAATAGGCTTCTCTGGCGAGACAACCATGACGATGGGAGTGATACATCTTCCAGTGGAGGCTGGAGGCGTCAAGCAGATGGTGAACTTCACAGTGTCTGATCATCCCGCCATCTACAATTTGGTCATGGGAACACCGTGGCTCAGTCAGATGCGAGCTGTTTCGTCAATATACCACCTGTGCCTGAAATTCCCGACCAGAGATGGTGTGAAGACTATTTTTGGCAGCCAAAGAGATTCACGCATGAGTTTCTTAGCAGAGCACAAGCTGCGCAATCATAAGAAGAAGAATGACCCGACCCCGCGGGAGCAGCAGAAGAAGGCAAAAACCAATTTTAGCCGGGCAAGAGACCTGGCTAACCTCCTACATCAACTACAGATTACTGACGGTCGCGCAAAAGAGGAGCGGCCTACCTACGAGCCCGTGCTCTCTGTGTGCATCGACGAGCAACACCCGAAGAGATGTGTCGAGATTGGAGCAGCTCTCGACGAAGCACTAAAAGCAAAGCTAGTGGCTTTTCTCCAGAAGAACATCAACACCTTTGCCTGGGCCGCCGAAGATATGCCTGGGATAGACATCAATGTTGCCAGCCACGAACTCAATGTTGATCCCACATTCAAATCAGTGAAGCAAAAAAGAAGGAAATTGGGTCCCGAACGTGTAAAGGCTGTGAATGACGAAGTCGAGAGGCTGCTACGAGTTGGGTCGATAACCGAAGTCAAGTATCCCGACTGGCTCGCCAACCCAGTCGTGGTCAAGAAGAAGAATGGGAAGTGGCGCGTCTGCGTTGACTTCACTGACCTTAACAAAGCCTGTCCGAAAGATAGCTTCCCCTTACCTCACATTGACCGCCTGGTGGAAGCAACGGCAGGTAACAAGCTCCTCAGCTTAATGGATGCTTTCTCGGGCTACAACCAGATTCTAATGCATCCCAAAGATCGTGAGAAAACAGCTTTCATCACAGACCGAGGCATCTACTGCTACAAGGTGATGCCCTTTGGCCTAAAAATTGCCGGAGCAACATATCAAAGGCTGTGAACAAGATGTTCCAGGACCAGTTGGGAAAGACTATAGAGGTTTACATTGACGAAATGCTCGTCAAGTCACTTGAGGAAGAAGACCACATCGCCCACCTGGAAGAGTGCTTCAACCAACTAAACTTTCACAGCATGAAGCTAAACCCAGCAAAGTGCAGATTTGCCGTGACTTCTGGCGAATTCCTTGGGTACCTGGTCACTCGCCGGGGCATCGAGGCTAACCCAAAATAGATCGATGCATTGATCCAGATGGCTTCACCAAGGAATAAGCGTGAAGTGCAGAGATTAACTGGGAGAATGGCAGCACTCAATCGGTTTATTTCACGCTCCACTGACAAGTGTCTACCCTTCTACAACACCCTGCGAGGAAACAAGCAATTTGAGTGGTCGGAAAAGTGTGAAGATGCCTTCAAGCAACTTAAGCAATATCTGGCAACGCCACCCATTCTTGCTAAGCCAGTAACTGGAGAACCACTTTTCCTCTACGTTGCCATCTCAGAAACAGCTGTCAGCGCTGTCCTTGTGCGGGAGGAAAGAGGCGAGCAGAGACCTATCTTTTACGTGAGCAAAACGCTCACAGACGCTGAGACAAGATACCCTCAATTGGAAAAGCTAGCATTGTCCATCCTCGTGGCATCTAGAAAGCTAAGGCCTTACTTTCAATCTTATTCTATTATTCTCCTTAGTACCTTCCCACTACGTTCAGTTTTTCATAGCCCAAGCCAATCTGGCAGGTTAGCCAAGTGGGCTGTAGAGCTCAGCGAGTATGACATCGAGTATAGGGAGCGCACATGCAACAAGTCACAAGTGCTGGCGGATTTCCTCAAAAAACTTCCAGAGGACAAGGACTCAGAGGAGGCGCAACCCGGAATCTTGCAGCTGTATGTGGATGGTTCATCCTTGAAGAGTGGTTCTGGGGTTGGGATACGGTTAGTATCGCCAACCGGAGAAGTCCTTAAGCAATCGTTTCGACTTGGGTTCAAAGCTTCCAACAATGAAGCAGAGTACGAGGCCCTCGTCGCTGGCATGAGGCTTGCCCAAGGACTAAAGATCGAGCATGTTCACGCATTCTCTGATTCACAGCTGGTGACCAGTCAGTTCAGCGGCGAGTACATCGTAAAGGATGATCGCATGGAGGCTTATCTAGAGATGGTAAAGAATCTTGCCTCTGCATTTCAGGAGTTCACCCTCACAAGAATTCCCAGAGGTGAGAACACGAGTGCCGATGCATTGGCCAACCTCGCTTCCGCCACTACCATGCCAGAGGATCCGGCTTTGAAGCGGGTCATTCCAGTTTAGTTCATTGAATTCCCCAGCATTCAGGAGGATCTGGCGCTCGCCATCTTAACACGCTCTCAAGCAGCAAAACAAGTGGACGCCTTTGCTGAAAACGCCAACAAAGACATAGAAATGGCGAAAGCTCCCGAAATCCCGGACGCTGACATGCACGATGCAGACGAACCCGTTGACGGCGTCCCCGTCAGTGATATCTCTCCTATCCGCAGTTCTCATCATCCCGAAGCAATCCTGATGGATACGGGTGCCAAAGAGCTAGAATACGGCTGTGACAAGTTATGGATGGGCGAGATACGAGAGTATATTGCCGATGGCACGCTGCCCAGTAGCAAGTGGGCAGCCCGCAAGTTACAGAAGCAAGCAGCTCGCTATGTTCTACTAGATGGTAACCTCTTCAGGTGGGGATTCTCCGGTCCTATGCTCACCTGTGTAGAAGGAAAGGAAGCAAGGCGAATAATGGAAGAAGTCCATAGTGGATCATGCGGCAATCATTCCGGAGGCAAAGCACTTGCGGTCAAAATCAAGAGACATGACATTTCTGGCCTACTATAGTTGGTGATTGCATGAAGTTTTCAGCCAAGTGTGAGGAGTGCCAGCGACACGCTCCAAAAATTCATCAACCTACTGAGAAGCTCTCATCTATCGCTTCACCTTACCCATTCATGAGATAGGCAATGGACATTGTTGGACCATTACACCCGTCAAAGCAGAAACGGTTCTTACTCGTCTTGACAGACTACTTTTCCAAGTGGGTAGAAGCAGAAGCATATGCTACAATCAAGGATGTCCAGGTGGAAAGCTTTGTCTGGAGAAACATCATATGTCATCACGGAGTTCCGCATGAGATCGTTACGGACAACGGGTCGCAGTTTATATCCAACCGGTTCGAGACATTCTGTGCAAAGTGGAATATCAGACTTAGCAAGTCCACGCCACGCTACCCTGAGGGCAATGGTCAAGTAGAAGCTATCAACAAGACAATCCTTGATGGCCTTAAAAAGCGCTTAGAGGCGAAGAAGGGCCGCTGGGCCGACGAGCTAGAGGGGGTTTTGTGGTCCCACCGTACCACTCCCCGTCGAGCAACAGGCGAGATTCCTTTCGCCCTTGTCTATGGAGCCGAGTGTGTCATCCTTTCCGAAGTCTGCTCGCCTGGGGTCCGACCCCAGCTCTTACCCAGCAATGAACCAGTTAACCGATCAATGCTGTTGGATGCATTGAACTTCCTCGATGAGCGTCGCGACCAAGCACTCGTCCGGATTACAAATTATCAGAGCGCAACATCTAGATATTACAACTCCAGAGTCAGGGAAAGGCATTTCAACATAGGCGACTTGGTCCTCCGTGAGGTATTTCAGAACACAGCAAAACCAAACGCTGGCAAGCTCGGAGCTAACTGGGAAGGCCCATACAAGATCATAACAGTCATTCGTCCCGGAGTTTATGAGCTCCCCACCATGTTCGACACTCCAATCCTCCACTCCTGGAATGCCAAGCACTTGAAGAAGTACCACCGCTAGTCTTCTCCACCAAATGAACTATGGGGCGACTTGATCCCTGCAAAAGGGTACGTAGGCAACCTGTCTTCGGATAGGTTCAGTTGCTCCCCTCCATCAAAAGGGGGGGGGGTTACATTCCACTTTAGCCTCGTTCCGGATGAGCTCACTCGATCTCCTCCGCCTTCGGGGGGGGAGTGAGTGCTTTTCACAGTCTCTAGACGACTTCAGTTCCTTCATTCGTCTAAAAGGGGGGGGGGGGGAGTGGGGTACCCATACGCCACTCCTTGACACCGTCACTTCTAAAAAAAAAAAAACAACAAACACTTGCCACAGCACTCATCATGAGAACAACTTGTCCTTTATGGACTAATCAAAGCTTTAATCGAGTAGAGTCGTTCTGCATTTATTGCTGCTGGCCACAGCAATAGTGTAGAAATACGAACACAATGACATCCACAACGGATACAGCGCGCTATATAAGTACCAGTGTTCAGTATTGGGTCATGCCAACTGATCACCAGTGTTCAGTACTGGGTCATGCCAACTGATCACTCAAAAACCCAACAAACGTCGTTGGTAAAATGCAGCTGCTAATGACCTCCGTTCGAATTATACCCTGAACGTGTCATCCAGAAACCCAGGATACACTCTGGTCAAATTTATGGTGAACTTGTTCTCGGACAGACGTGTCTCGAGAACGGCACCATTCCACAAAAGTCCAACAGCAACATTGGCAGATAGAGAGCGTAAACGCATTCGCATTCTCTCTACTTAACAAAGCTTCATGCATGAGCAGACAAAGCCCCATTCGGGAGGCCCAACGTCAATGTTGGCAAACACATGACAGAAACGCATAAACAACTCAAAGAATTCCTAAGTATAGGAACAACGTCAACAACATCTAAAGCAAGTGCCTGAAACTGAAACCATCAAAGTTCATCATGAACAAAAGCTACAAAGTCATCCCGCATTCTCCACAATGCAGGGATCCAAAATAATAGCAAGGATACAAACTGTCCAATGCTACAACCGAAAATCACCGAGTCCAACAAGAGTTTTCAGAAACAAGAAACTTCAAATAAACTAAGTCATAAGCAAAGGAGAATGATCACTCATCAGTCACTCATCCTCATCAGCTACGTCAGCATCCTTTGCGATCTCTAAGGCTTGCCTCACGCTAGAGACAAGCTCATCAAACACGTCACGAGCTTCAAAGATCGGGATCTTCCTATCAACCAAAAGCTTCTCTGCGGCACCTAGAGTCGGGCCCTCAGTCTCGTGGAAACATTCAATGCACTATAGGCTCGCCTCAATCTCAACAAAGCCCAGCGCCAACTAAGAGCTCTGGGTCTTCATCATTAAAGGGGAAGGAAAGTCCAATTCTCCTATCACGGGCCATCGAGTCGACATCACCACTAAGCCTTTCTCTCCTCCTTAATATTCGCTAAGTCACCGAAAACTCTGTCATTACCCTCATCGAACTCATCGAGACGATGCCACGGAACAGTGATCTTACTGCGGAGACGAACTCCGGTGCCGACACTCTCGTGGGATGCCAAGGATGGCGTCATAACCTTATCCCCGGTTCGGCTCGACGGAGTGACCGCGGGATCAATTCGGCCTAACGAGGCGACCACGCGATCGATCGAAAGTGCGACCACGGGCTCGGATTGGTTCGGCGATGGGACCAAGGGTTTGAACTGGTTCGGCGATGCGACCACACGGTCGGATTGGTTCGGCGATGCAACCGCGGGCCCGGTTTGGTGCGATGGTGCGATGGTGCGAGCGCGGGCTCGGTTTGATGCAATGTTGCGACCACGCGATCGGGTTGGTGAGACGACACGAGTGCGGGATCCTTCCCACTTACACGTCCGACCACGGAATCGGTCCGATACAACGACGCGACGGAATCATCAGCTCGACTTAATAGCGCCGCCGGTTCACCGCGGTTAACCAAACCAAACTCTTGTTTCTCCATAACAACAAGTTCACCTACAACAAGTCAACAAATAAAATCAAAGGTTATGTCTCCTAGGAACTAAGCCTAAAGTCCCTAACCAAAACTCATGGGAATCAAGAGGAACAAGGATTGTTCTTCCTAAAAACTAGATCCAAAGACTTGGCTTCTCAAACAAAAGTTCTTGGAACTTAAAACAAATAGCTTGAGAAGGCAATAAGGGAGCTCACCAAGAAAGAAGGAGAAGGTAAAAAAAAAAAAGCAATCAAAACCTTATCCTCTCTCTTTCTCTCACCAAGCGGGGCCCGACTCCATTCAAAATAACACAACACTCTTCCCTCCGAAAATCGCTTGGCAACTACTCGGAAACATCATTGACATTAACAATAGCAACACGGAGTCTTAAAATCTCTATAGGACACGCGGAGTCTTAAAATCTCCGTAGAAAGCACGAAGTCTTAAAATCTTCATAACGTTTAGAGAGTCTTAAAACCTCTTGCGAAAAAGTCACTCTCTACAACTGTAGGATAGACAAGCGCCTTGACTTCAAACGTTAACGCTGATATTCAACACATCTTTTAACTCGGCACTATTATCTCCAACACTACCGAGCTGGGGGGCTAACTGTTGGGGTCGGTATTCACCCGCTCAACATTAACGTCCAAAGACAAGTCAATAGAAGAAAGGGTCCTCCGGACTCTTGACAAAGAAAGGCATAACGGCACCTAGGTTTTCTTGCGGAGCGAAGCGTGTGGTAGTGGAATGAGCTCGAACGAAGTGGAGAAGGACCGGGACTGTACGAAGGCCGACCACGTGCTCGCTCATGGTCCAACCATGGGCTCGCCACGGGCCGATCACATGCTCGCTCGTGGTCCGACCATGAGCCCGCCGTAAGCCGACCACGTGCTCGCTCATGGTCCGACCATGGGCTCGCCACGAGCCAACCACGCGCTCGCTCGAGGTCCGACCATGGGCTCGCCGTGGGCTGATCATGGGTTCGCAGTCTATAGGCCGATCGTGCACTCGCTCAACTCATTGATCACACCCTCAGCCCGAAGCGATCTTCAGCCCAATGACGGTGCGATGTCCCGGTCCAAACGTGAAGCCCATATTGATGACTCCGCAGAAGCTTAGGAGACGTAGCCGCCTTAGACATAGTATAAGTACCTCTTTTTGTACAAACCCTAAGGGATCCGAATCTTTTCACGCATTGTACTAAAATTTACACAGCAATAAGAACAACTCTTTCTCAATCTCTTGTGATCCCTAGTTAACATAGAAATCTCTAAATTCCCCTCACGAACTCTTACAAATCTAATTGTGTTGGTTTCAACTCCCACATGTTCCCGAGGAGACGAGGGCTCGGTGGTACAAAACATTTACGGTAATTATATAACTTTTTTTTTCTTTCTTAATTTTTAAATTTATATTAACTTGGTTTTTCTTGTTTTTTTAGCAAAAGTATTACTGGGACCCCGCGATCAACGGCTATGTTCGGGAACATTTTGATGCAAAAGCGAAGGCTCGCCTCAACGACCAAATAGGACGGTGGAAAGACAAGTGGGAGGAAAACCCAGATCCGGAATTCTGTATGCCACGCTGGTTTAACCCGACCATTTGGGCTGGTCTTGTCGCGTTTTGGGAGAAGGAGAGTAGCAAGATCCAATCGGCCCAGTGTTCTTTCGCTCGATTGACGCCGGTTAACGGTGACCAGCCGTCAAAGCATTGTGTGGGACAAATATCTTATGAGGAGAACGCGCGACATATTGTAAGTTTTTAATGTTTTTTGTTTTACGTATTACAAAAATAACATTTTAAATTATATTTTTATTTTTAGGCATTACAAAAAGGAGGTCCCGCTACGATGCTAGAGCTTTGGGAGAAGACGCACCGCAGGCCGGATGGATCATAGATTGATCAACGTGTCGAGAAGCTCCACAACGATGTGCTTACCTGGGTCAAGGAACTCGCAACCCAGCCTACTCCCGATGGTCAGCCTACTCAAGTGACACCATTTGAGGTCAACCGCATCGCCGCTGAGGTAAGAAAATATTTTAATTTTAAAATTTAATTTTTATTAGAAATTTTAATTACATTATAGTCTTAACCCTTTATTTTTATTAAAATTATTATATTACTAAAAATGTTTGAAAATTTAACCTCGTCCTTTTTTTTCCTAGATGGCTCCAAAAAACCGTAAGGGGAAGATGGCATTTACTGGATCTATCCGGATGAATGAACATGGAGTTCCGTTTTGTCCTGTTTCCACCTATGCTATTGATCCAACGTTGCAAAAGGCGGTCCTTCGACACGAAAAACAACAGAAGAAAGATGCAAAGATTATCAATATGTTGGAAGCTAGCGATACGGCCTACGATAAGATGTTCGAGCTATTAGCGCACGATAACCCCCTCTTACACGAGTTGTTGAGGGAGAAGAGAGGCGGCAGCAGCGCAGAGGAGAGCGATAGAAGAGGAAGACGAAGGCGAGGAACCGATCGAAAACCAAATTAATTTCGATTAGATTTTCTTTCGGTTTTATTTTTATGTTTTAAAACTTTTAAAAATTTTGTGTAATTTTTATTATTCTCGAATGGTTTTAGTATTTTAATTTTAATTTTTAAAAATATTTTAAAATTTACAATTTCTTTAATTCTAATTTTTTTTAATCAGATCTACAAAATGTCGCAATTTGGTCGCAAATTAATTACTCGCAAAACCATCGCAACTAAACCGTCGCAAACTCGTCGCAACATAAATTGGTCGCAAAACTGTCGCGAATATTTTCTCCGTAAAATAGATGCAAACACGACGCAAAATAGCGTCGAATTAAAATCGCCGCTAAACCGTCGCAAAATGTTTGCCACAAATACGTCGCTAACTTTGCGACGAATATGCGACGTTTTCCAAATTTGCGACAATTTTGCGACGATTTTGAGTTTGCGACGAGCCACTCGCGACAAACTCAAAATCGTCGCAAATTTGTCGCAAAATTGTGTTTGCGACGAAATTGCGACGAATACCGCCGTCGCAAACGGGGGTCTTTTCTTGTAGTGAATAGCGTCGAATTAGCGTCGAATCGTTGCTAATTCGACGCTAACTGAAACAAATTTTACGTTTGGGGTTTAGGGTAACGAAACCGCCACTGGTACGAAAACTATCTTAGCCATTTCAATCTTTGATATAACAAAATAATTTTAAATTTTGAAATTAGAAATTACATATTTGGTTCATATAGGGTTATGATTATATATGTAAACCTATATAGTTTGGTGAAATAGAAGTCCTTCCATGCATTTGTAACATCGAATTATAAAAACATACTAATTTGTTCGCAATTAAATGTTCGAATATAGATAATATTGTAGCTTCACTCTGAATCGTCGACGTTAAATCTTTTATTGTTTATACCCTAAACGTAAAATTTGTTTAATTTAGCGTCGAATTAGCATCGAAAACACACGAATTCGACGCTAATTCGACGCTAATGTTGTTTAATAGCGTCGAATTAGCGTCCAATTCTGTGATTTTGATGCTATTTCGACGCTAAATTAAACAAATTTTATGTTTAGGGTTTAGGTTAAAGAAACCGCAACATATACGATAACAATCTTAACTATTTAAAGATTTTAAAACCGCAACATATAACGATAACAATCATATGAATTTTTTCATATCAAATTTCCTAAACTCTATTTCCTACATATTTCCTAAATCCATTTCATTACAAATGTATAACAAATATATAACAAATTTATAACAAAATGTACATATTGATATTTCATTACTAATATATAAAATAAAATTAACATAAAAAAAAATATTCATTTAGCGTCAAATCACATGAATTCGACGCTAATATTGTTTAATAGCGTCGAATTCGTGTGATTTCGCTGGTAATTCGACGCTAAATTAAACAAATTTTATGTTTAGGGTTTAGGGTAAAGAAACTTTGTTACCCATTTAAAGATTTTATGTTCACAACATATAACGATAACAATCACATGAATTCGATAACAATCTAACATCAAATTAATTAGTGTCGACCGGAATAAGTTTTTTTAAAAAAATTGAAAACATTCATAAATAATAATATTCTAAAAAATTAAAAATATTCGGAAAAATAAATACAAATGAAATAAAAACACTAATATATGCTTCACTCTGAATCGTCATTTAAGTTGTCGTCATCCTCATTGGTACTTTCTCCACTCTCGTTTGCGAACTCGTCTTCGGGGTTTTCTGCATCGGTAGCATCCGGAAGTATTTCCGCTTCTCGATTTTGCGGATCTATAAGAATGATGTTGTCTATATCTTCTTCTAGAGTTGTTAGATCCACGGCAGTTTCATTTTGCATAGGAGCGTCGTCGGATTCAACTATCATTCCTCTGGGTGCTATTTTAAGCACAGATAACCATGGAATCCCTGCTTTTCTGACACGTGGATATGGAATGAAACATACTTGATCCGCTTGTGATGCAAGGACAAATGGATCATCCTTTCCACAAGAACGCGATCCATTAACATTGATGACACCAAACTTTCCTACTCGAACCCCTCGCCCGACAAATGGATCAAACCACTCGCACTTGAAAAGGGTGCACTTTAAGTTAACCAAACCAGGGAATTGCACTTGAATAATGTCTTGTATAATGCCATAAAAATCCGTGTCCCCAGCTCGAACTACCACACCATAGTTCGCAGTTCCTCTATTTTTGCCACGTTCGAACGTATGAAACACATAACCTCGCGAAAAATACATTGGAGATGACGTAACTTTCCCCAACGGACTTTGGATTAACTTTCTGAACCATACAGGGTATGATGTGTCTCCATAATCAACCTGGCAAATACAAATTACACATTGTAAATATAGTAGTATATACACAAATTGTATATATAATTTTGTGTTTAACTTATATACATGCGTCCTCAACCATTTAGCAAAGTGTAGATCTTTCTGTTTTTCAATCTCACCGGCGGATGCATTAAGGAAAGCCTCGTTAACTTGGCGAATGAATTCACTAATAGAAAATATGGTTATAACAAATGTTTCAAAGCATATATAAGTACGAAAATAACCCTTTTGACCTCAATCCATAGTTGGTAATTATAATATGTACCTCAGAAATGGGCTAACTTCGTCGCATTGTAAGAGAATATATGTGTGTGCACAATTGTAGTCTTCGTGCGAGGACCAGTCTTGTTCTCTTATGATTTCGGCATGCCTACCAACTGCACAAAATATATCTGGGACATCTGAAATTGGATATATTTGTGCGATGCCACCATCGTCGTACCTAGGTAGAGCTCTTTTTGTCTCTGGACAGTTGGAGAGAAGTAATATGAGCTAAAATGAGAGGTTTCTTCGGTTAAACTTCCCGCAACAATTGATCCCTCAACCCTAGCCAGGTTTTTTGCCTTTCCTTTTAAGTGTTTCATGAATCTCTCGAAAGGATACATCCAACGAAATTGAACGGGCCCTCCTAAATTGGCTTCGTGAGGAAGATAGACAGGAAGATGCTCCATCACATCAAAGAAAGAGGGAGGGAATATCTTCTCTAAGTTGCACAGCAATATTGCGATCTCAAAAAAATGCTCCAACACCTCAACCAAAACACAAATGTAATTTTCCACACATAATTTGTTTAGATATTTAAATATCGTCATAGAAAATATACCTGCAAGTGATTTATGCACGTTCGTTGACAAAAGTTCAGCAAAGGCGAAAGGCAATAATCTCTGCATAAACACATGACAATCATGACTCTTCATACCAGAAATTTTTTTCCCTTGCTCCACAGACTTAGCGAGTTTTGACACGTATCCATCTAGGAACTTAACTTCGGTGGAAACCCAGTTGAAGAATGTTGGTTTGCCTTCACTTGACAATCTAAAGCTAGGCACTGGAGTTTTCCCATCTCCCGTGAGATGTAACTCAACTCTAGAGCATATAAGAGACAAATCCAGTCTAGACTTCAAGTTGTCTTTAGATCTGCCTAGAACGTTTAAGATGGTGTTCATGATGTTATCGAAAATTTTTTTCTCAATGTGCATGACATCAAGATTGTGGCGCAATAGGTGATCCTTCCAGTACGGTAGATCCCAGAAAATGCTCTTCTTATGCCAATTATGTTCTTCAAGGTATCCATCTGGGAGATTGGTCGGAATATTAAGCCAGTTACCTCCACGTTTTGCTGTGTCCTGAGCTCCCCAGTAATCAAGTTTACCTTCAATTTGCTCTCCTAAAAGATAAGGAGAATGGGGGATACGTACACGTTTACCCTTTGTGAACAACATTCTGTTCCCCCGGTACGGATGGTTCATAGGGAGAAACCTCCGGTGACAATCAAACCAACAAGATTTTCTACCATTTTTTAGTTGGAAGGCATCTGTTTCATTTTGGCAATACGGACATGATAACCTACCATGTGTTGTCCAACAAGATAACATTCCATAGGCTGGAAAATCGCTTATCGTGCACATAAGCACATCTCGCATGGTAAAATTCTTTTTCCTAGAGTAATCAAAAGTATAAACCCCATAAGACCACAACATGTTCAACTCGTGAATCGATCTTCTTGGATGCTTCGGACCAGGGATTAAAATACTCAAAAACAGAAATTCCTTCTACATGCACATATCAGGCGGAAGGTTATAAGGTGTCAATATAACCGGCCACAAAGAATATTGCCTGCCAGACATACCGAACAGACTAAAACCATCTATACATAGGCCGAGATAAACATTGCGCTTCTCTTTAGCAAAATTATAGTGTACCGATTTGAAGTGTTTCCAAGCTTTTGCATCAGAAGGATGATGAACTTCTCCTTACGTAGTTGAATGTTCCCCATGCCACCTCATTGATGCAGCTGTGCGTTCTGAATGGTATAACCTTTGTAGCTTATCTGTTATGGGCAGATACCACATTCTCTGGTACGGCACTTTTCTACCAGCTCCTTGGGGCTTAAATCTTGGTTTGTGGCAAAATCGACATTCCTGTAGATCTTCATCATCTTTCCAAAATATCATGCAATTGTCAATGCAAACATCTATCATCTGCGAGGGCAATCCTAAACTAGAAACTATTTTATGTATGTCGTAATATGACTCAGCAGCTTGATTACCCTCTGGCAAATATTCTCTTAGAAGAGATGCCCAATCATCCATGCAACTCTCAGATTGATTATGATCAGACTTTATTGTCATCATCCTAGATGCCAACGATAATTTAGACAGACCTTCCCAACAACCTTCATAGATTGGTTGTTTTGCAGAATCAAGCATATCATAAAAAAAATTTGCATCTAAATTGGGTTCCTCAGCAACATCAAGAGTAGGCATAACTCCAGGAAATGCATCGGTTACCATTTTTCGAACCTATTATGCTCTAACCCGACATCAGGATCATCATTTTCTATAACAAATTTATGCCGATCATATTGCTCATTCGAATAACCCTGACCCTGATCCATAGGTTGGTAACTAGTACTACCCAAAATTTCATCTTCATATCCCTCTCCATGATAAAACCAAACATAATACTCAGGTGTGAACCCTCTATTAAATAAATGCGTACCAATTGTATCAATTGTCTGTGGCCTCGAATTTTTGCACTTCCGACACGGGCACACCATCACTCCGGTCCGTTCAATTGTAGGCACACTACTCGCTTGAGCCATGAAAATTTCAAGGCCATTGAGGAACTCTTCTAAAAGGCCTCCATTTTCATCTTTACGTCGATACATCCAGCGTCTTAGTTCGTATATATCGCCCATTTTAAAAAAAAAAATTTGGAGAAAAGATTTTTTTTTTTTCGGAATAGAAATTTTTTTTTTTTTAACTTGTGAAATGATTTCTTAAGGTGGTGTTGGGTGGGTATATATAGGAGATTTTAGCATCGATTTTGCATCTAATGTTAGCATCGCATTAGCATCGAATTCCTTTGCGTCGATTTTGCATCGAATTAGCGTCATTTTTGTGTCGTTTCTAAACGACGCTAAATAAGTAGGTGAACATGTGTTAAATGTGTCATCTACCTACCAAATTCGAGGCAATATTCGACGCTAATTTCGACGCTATTTTTTCGACGCTAAATTTGCATCGATTTAGCGTCGAAATTATACTTCCGCTGGAAGTTAGCATCGATTTAGCGTCAAAATGTTTCGTCCCTAATTAGCGACGAATTAGCGTCGAATTGTGTTATCGACGCCATTACGACGCAAAATCGACGCTAAATTAGCGTCAGAATAAATTCGACGCTAAATTCCGATGCTAAAACACAGTTTTCTTGTAGTGCATGTCCAACTCTCCTATTAGTATGATATTGTCCGCTTTTGGCCCAAGTGGCAAAGTTCGCACGGATTTATCTTTGGGTTCCTTCCCAAAAGGCCTCATACTAATTTGGTTGGACATTATTTATATATTAGACCAATCTTGTCTAATCTTCAGATGTGGGACTTGGATTGATATCCCAACATACGGGTGCCACTGCACACTTGGCTTCCTCACCAGGTATCCTCCAATCTGTTTTTAATTTGAACACCGAAAAAACGGTAATTATCGGTAATGGTTCTACCATTCCAGTTCTTTCCTTTGGTTCTTCATCTCTTCCCTCAAATTCTCGTCCTCTCAGTCTCAAAAATATTCTTGTCACTCCTCAAATCATAAAAAATCTTATCTCATTTCGTCGTTTTACAACAGATAATTGGTGTTCTGTTGAATTTGATCCCTTTGGTTTTACTGTGAAAGATCTGTAAACTCGGAAAATTCTGCGGCTCCGCAGTGACAGTTCTGGTGATCTCTACCATGGGCTGTCTCTCCTCAATAACACACGTCAACATTCTGCTTTTCTTACCGAATCTCCTTCTCTTTGGCACAATCGTCTTAGCCATACAAATAATGAGACACTTAGATCTCTCATTTCTTCAAATTCCTTTTCTTGTAATAAGGACAGCTTACCGTCTAGTTGTAATGCTTGTCAATTGGGGAAACATTTGAAAGTTCTGTTTTATAAATCAAATTCTCAAGCTTCAAGGCCATTTGATCTTATACATTCTGATCTTTGGACTTCCACTACAAGAAAACATCTCGGTTTCTGACGGACTAATCCGTCAGAAATCCGTCGGAATCAGGGGTTTTTCGACGGATTTCTGACGGATTTGTTCCGTCGGTTCTATCTCGTCAGAATTTCAAATCCGTCAGAATTCCATCAGGCTACCCCGACAGAATTCTGACGGCCAACAGATCACCAGAATCCGTCAAGAAACCGCCGGAATGTCGTCGGATCCCAGAATGCCGACGGTTGTCTGACGGCTCAATTAACTGACGGAATTCCGACGGCCGTCAAAGCCGACGGCTTGTGGGACCGTCGGAATTCCGTCAGTTAATTGAGCCGTCAGACAACCGTCGGCATTCTGGGATCCGACGACATTCCGGCGGTTTCTTGACGGATTCCGGTGATCCGTTGGCCGTCAGAATTCCGTCGGGGTAGCCTGACGGAATTCTGACGGATTTGGAATTATTTTTTTAAAAAAATAATTTATTTAAATGAATAATGTTTTTTTTCTTATTTAAATGTATAAAATTTAAATTATAATTAAATAGAAATTGTTTTAAAAACAAATTTAAAGTTTTAAATTAAATTTAAATTACAATCTAAATTTAAAGTCATTGACGACGTAAGAACTCGTTCATCTTCTCCTCCATTGCACGGTATCGGTCCTCCGCCTCCGCTTTCTCTCTCAGACGCCGTGCCTCCACCTCCTCAATCTGTTTCTGCATACGTGCCTCCGCCTCCGCCTTCTCTCTGTCGTACCGTTCCTCCAAAGAGGTAACCCGTTGGGTCAGTTCGGCGTTTTGTGCTACCAAACTGCTACCACCGTGATAGCGAAACGACGAAACGGATGAGCAACTGTCTTCGGGGAGGCCGTAGACACGACCTCTACTCTTAGGGGTTACCTAAGAAAAAAAAAATCAATTTCAAAACGTATTAGTATTAAAAGGTATTTTAAATGTGTTTAAAATTGACATGTTTACTAACCTCGTAAGTCAACTCGTTGACCTTGTCGAATGGAACTTTGGTTAGCGGCGGAGTTCCTTCGACGATCAGTTGCGATAGGAGGTATTGCTGCACGGCCTTCTCCACGCTCTCCACGATTTCCCGAGCAATCGCATCTTGGATTTCACCCGTCTGTCTGTTGGTGTGGGCATCTCTGATGATATCAACATGCGAAGGACGCACACCGGTCTTCTCAAACTGTTAGCATATTCAAGTATGGAAAATGTTAGCGATAATTAAAAATATTTGGAAAATTAGGAAAATTACCAGTTGCTGAACACGTGACGCCTTGCTCGTTGCACCGAGGTTGTGGGTCGCCTCTCCCTTCCCATTCCGCTGGCTCTTCCGGTTAGTTGAGTTTTGGCCGGATGTCGCTTGAGTGGCCTCCAGTTCCCAATGTGCAACAAGTCCATCCCATAATGTTTGGTTGTCTTTAATAACCTTAGGCACCTTCCCCTTTTTTCTCCACCCGTCCTTCCACTCGTTCATCTTCTGCGAGTACTTTCTCTTCGCCTTTTTGTCGAAATTACGTCGGACCTGAGGAGTTAGTTGGGGGTCCCACGTAAATTCTTGCTGCAAAGAAAACCAATACTCGAATTATTGACAAGTGGAATTTAATATAAAAATTGTATATTTAATTAATAATATAAACACATATCGCAAATTGGCGAAACCATGTGTCCTGGTCTGCAGCCGGCATCGACTCATATGTGGGATACGGCTTAGTTATCATGTTGTTGACCATTTCGTTGATACAACCCGCAATACCGTTTCCCGAAAATTGGAACCTACACGGTATTTTGTTTCATATTTTGTAAACAATATTTATTAAGCTAATATAATCATTTTAATTTTGAAAAGTAGTCATTACCAGGTCGTGTAGGGTGGTAATTCTGGGTCAAGGCGTGTCAACCTATCCCTACCTGGTTGCGACACAAACTCCTCGATGGTCATTGTCGTGCGAGCAGCAGAGCCAGCTGTACCCATAACAGAAGTGGTTGGGATCTGCGAATCACTCGCAGTCCCACCTCCCCTACTGGAACCACCACCTCCGCTAGTAGCATGAAATATCTCATAATCCCTACGATTTCAAAATTTTTTATATAACCTTTTAATTTTCTACCATATTAAAAATTACTATGTCAATTATAGATATAAAATTTAGAATCTTTATTACGGAGTTAGGGCTTTTGGGAATTATGATTTTGAGTTTTTGAGATGTTAGAATTTATGGATTTTAGGATTTATGGTAATTTGGTAATATGCGATATTGGAAATTCGTGAAAAAAGCAATGAAATAATTCCACGACATCACCAAGAACAAACACCTTAAATTTTTAAACGGTTTAAAGGTTTTTTAAGATATAGTTATTTTTTGATTTTTTCATCTCATATATATAGAATTTGGGATTTTGGATATGTTAAAATTTTTTAAAAAAACATTAAAGAAACATTTAAAACAATACAAATTTAAAAATTTAAGGGACTCACTCAATTTAAGCAACCATTATTGACAATGTTAAGGAATTAGAGATTTATGAAAACCAAGGCAGCATGGGTAGAACTTCTGGGATTCACGGCCTTAGATCTTTGATTGGCAGAACATAAATTACGACGGATCCTGTTGCCATTCGAAGAGCCAATCCCGTGAAAACCAGAAGTTCTACTCATGCTGCCTTAGTTTTCATAAATCCCTAATTACTTAACATTTTCAATAATTCTTCCATACAACTCCCATATTTAATTATTAAAATTTGTATAGTTTTTTAAAAAAATTTACATTTTTAAAAAGTTAAATGTTTTTAAAAGTTAAATGTTTTTAAAAGTTACATAATTTGATGTTGTGTTTAAAAATTTAAGAGTTACATGTTTATAAAAGTTTATAATTTTTAAAAAAATTTAAGAGTTTAATTTTTTTTTCAAATTTTTACAAATTACATTTTAAAAATCTCAAAAAATTACAAACACTTATTAGAATTGGAATTATATTAATTGCAAATGGTAAGTTCCTCAAATTATCATAATACCTTAATCTATATATCCATAAATCCCAATTTTATCAAAATTTCAAAAATAATAAAATTTTCTAAATCCCTAATTTCTAAAATATTTGTAAATCCCAAAATTCATAAAATTTTCTAAATCCCTAATTCTTAAATTCCTAAATCAATTACGAACTCATGTTAAACTATGCTTCAAATTCGATATTTATGCATTCCCAATTGAATATCACACAATTTCAAGAACGGATTTGAACAGATTTATAAATTTTCAACGGATTTGTTCATAATTTTTAAACCAACAAGAACTTACATTGATTTGGTGAGTCGGGTGACAATCGGCGGTGATAATCGGCGGTGATTCGGCGGCAAATCGGACAGAGTGACGGAGGAGATTGGGGAATTTTTTTGGTTGCTCTGTTTTTGTGTCTGCGGGGAAGACGAACTGTGGGATTTTAAAGAACACTGCGACGGAATTCTGACGGCATTATGACGGTATATTAAAATCCGCCGGAATTCCGTCAGATATTCCCCCTTTTTCGATGAGATCGAAGTGTTTAGGCGGGAGTAAATTAGGGTTTTCCGTCAGAAATCCGTCATTATAGTCTGACAGAGTTCTGACGAATCATTTATTTTTATTTTTTGCTGTTTAAAATAAAAGAAATAAATAAAAAATAAGTGTCCGTCAGAAATCCGTCAGACTATAATGACGGAGTTCTGACGGTTTCTTAATTTTTTAAATTTTTTTCCGTTTAAAATAAAAGAAATAAATAAAATTTATCAGGTTCAGAAATCCGTCAGAAATCCGTTCAAACTATTTATAAAGTTTTTGAAAATATGGTTAAGGTTTTTACTTTTTAAATGTAAGAGATTCATGTGGGTTTGTTTTTAAATTTTAAAAATTTTGTACATTAATCCTATTATAAATTTGTATAAATCCTTATAAATTACAAACACTTATAAGAATTGAAATTCAATTCATTGGAAAAAATTGGAAAATTGTTAAAATATCGTACTTCCTAAACAAATATTGAGTTTATCTGTATGCGAGCAAAACGGTATTTAAATTAAGGATCTGTTACAAATCTGTAACGCATTATTGTATTTTTATTTTTCCATTATGGAAAAAATTAATTAAAAAATAATAAACCGTCAGAAATCCGTCATTATAGTCTGACGAAGTTCTGACGGATCCTGATTTTTTTTTTTTTCGTTTAAAATAAAATAAATAAATAAAAAAATATTGTCTGACGGATTTCTGACGGTTTTTTTTTTTTTTTTTTTTTCCATATAGGAAAACATAAACTACAATAATGTGTTACGGATTTGTATAGGATCCTTAATTTAAATTTGTTTTGCTTACATACAGAGAAACTCAATATTTGTGTAGAAAGTACGTTATTTTAACAATTTTCCTATTTTTTCCAATGAATTGAATTTCAATTCTTATAAGTGTTTGTAATTTATAAGGATTTATACAAAATTATAATATGATTAATCTAAAAAATTCTTTAATTTTAAATTTGTTACAAACTAAAAAAAAACACATGGATATCTTACATTTAAAATGTAAAAACCTTACTTTAAACAGAAAAAAATAAAAAAAAATAAGGAACCGTCAGAACTCCGTCAGAATATGATGACGGATTTCTGACGGATTCTTTATTTTTTATTTATTTCTTTTATTTTAAACGGAAAAAAATAAAAATAAAATAAGGATCCGTCAGAACTCCGTCAGACTATAATGACGGAGTTCTAACGGATCCTTTTTTTTTTATTATTTTTTCCGTTTAAAATAAGGTTTTTACATAGGAAAATATATATATGGAAAAAATAAATAAAAAAATAAGAAACCGTCAGAAATCCGTCATTATAGTCTGACGGAGTTCTGACGGATCCTTTTTTCCGTTTAAAATAAAAGAAATAAAAAAAAAATAAGGATCTGTCAGAACTCCGTCAGACAATAATGACGGATTTCTGACGGTTTCTTATTTTTTTATTTATTTTTCCGATGTAAGAGATTTATGTGTTTTTAGTAAAATTTTTAATGGAGAATTGTAACAATTTTTAAATTATAGAATTTTGTGGATTAATCATATTATAAATTTGTATAAATCATTTACAATTATAAACACCTATAAGAATTGAAATTCAAACCATACATTGGGAAAAATTGGAAAAATGTTAAAATAGCGTAGTGTTATTTAATTTTAATTTTTTCTACGGGGGATTTTTAATTAAAAACAAATTAAGTTGGAAATCCGTATTATAACATATAAAATCATCGATGGTAGATACTAAAATCATGGAGGGTAAAATATTACACATAACAACATTATACGGATAAACTCGTACAATGGAAAGTCGGAAAATATTAAAATCATGGACGGGTCGGATGTTTATTCATCATCATCTGAGTCTGGAACTGTTTCATATTCGTAGCCAGTAGTTCCGTCATCTTCATCATCAATGGTACATACTTCCGTTGGTTGGTATTCAGCAATCATCGAATTAGCACCGATTATCTGTTTCAAAAATGAATTTAATTAGTTAATTAAGATTTCCTAGAAAAATGTATAAACTTATAATATACATGTACCTTAACAATGTTCCGCTCTGTGATGTTAAGGTACTTTGAGTTCTTGTTAAAACGGCAAACGGTAACATTCTTTAGGATGACCACCGCACCTACACCAGTGGTGAGTCTGTACTCCTCCTTCTTGAAGATGTTATGGCGCATGGTTCCCTCAATTTTTCCTAAAAGATCTTTAAAGGTTACTAGCAGATCTCCCTGGTCATTGGGGGTTAAACTAGAGACCATAGCCATAATCTGATAATGAAATAGAATATACTTGTGAGATCAATTTTATGTCTACATGTTAATAAAATAGGTCCAAAACGTAAACCTTTTTCACTTTCACAAATTGTGAATGCGGACATTGAATTTCTGCAAGTTGGGACCAGAATGGTGTGCTCCTATTGTTATAATAACCTACATGTATGAATGATTGATTTAGTATTTGTCAGCTACAATCATTATTGTAAAAGTAAACCTACATATATACCTTCACGGAGTTTGTAATCGATAGTAGAAGTCCACCGAGAACTACTAAAATTCTGGTCGGTCTGTGGTGCCTCATTAATGACCTCACGAATAAAATCTTGTGTTGGGTGTGCCTGAGAACTTTCACCTCGCATCACCTGCGCATCATGAGACCTCTTTCGAAACAGGCCGCGGCGTACAACTTGGCCAGGTCCCGGTATTACGGGCG
The DNA here is from genome assembly GCA_963576765.1 of Draba incana. NCBI lineage: Eukaryota > Viridiplantae > Streptophyta > Magnoliopsida > Brassicales > Brassicaceae > Draba > Draba incana. The sequence continues at coordinate 13,767,561 of OY755208.1, forward strand.
TTTGGTTCAGGGATTGTTGAGTTGGACGGAGTGACATTGTCGGTTCAGCTTTAGTAACATTTAAGTTATCGTAAGGAGGGCTTGAAGGAACAAGAGTTGTGTTTGGAGGGTTATGACCGGGGGCTCGGTTTTGCATATAGTAATTCCACAAATCTCTGTTTGCCATTACGCAATTGAATTTTTCTAAGGGGGAGTGCGTGTTGAAATTTTTTTATAAAGCAATGACAAAATGTGCAAACTTATGTAGAACTGATATCCGTCGGATTTCCGTCGGAAATCCGTCAAAACACTCTGACATAACACCCCACAAATCACTTCGGCAACTGCAGACGATTTATTAACCACTCAAAGTTTGTCGACATCGTAAACCGTCATAATTCTGTCGGAATTCCGTTACATAATTCTGACGACTTATCTCCGTCGGAAATCCACCGGTCCACCTGACCAATCAATCTTTGCCGACATCAGAAATCGTCAGCAGTCCGTCGGACATCCGTAACACAATTCTGACAACATAACTGCGTCGGAAACCCGTCGGTACAGCTGACCAATCAAACGTTGCCGACATCGTGTAGTCTGAATTCCGTCGGTAATACGGTAATACAGACGGAATACCGACGGTTTATACATATAACTTCTACTATAAATACACCTGATGGAGTGTATATCTTCTACACCTCTCAGTCACAAACAAAAAAATATGTCTTCTAGCTCTCCAAATGAAGACGCAAAAACAACATCCGAGGCTAATTTTTTTTATGTTCCAAAATACTCATGGGAAACCGAATCTCATTGCGACGAATTCACTCAAGAGATTCCCACTTACTCGTGAAAATTTGATACCTGCTCACCAATCCATAAAGAAGATTCCACATTAACAATAGTGCCTGACAGGCAGTGGTCGCAAAACATCCACCACGCCAATCCAATCGAAGCCGAGCAACCATGTCAATTGATGGAAAAGTCAGATACTTACAGTGGAAGTACTTCAAACGTATGTAAGGATCAGTACTATGATTATGAATTCGCCCAAAGCCCAGAAAAGCCAAACTTAAATTTAGATGTTGATGCAATCAAACGTGAATTGTACGACGGATTTATAGATTCTCCACCAAAGGATCATTACTATGATTTCGAGTTTGCCCAAAGTCCAGAGAAGCCAAACATAAATCTAGATGTTGATGCAATCAAAAGCGAATTGTGCGACGGATTTCTAGATTCTCCAGAAAAGAAGAAAAAGGGAAAGAACATCACTAAATGGTTCTAACAAAAGAAGAAAAAGGGAAAGAACATCACTAAATGGTTCTAACAAAAGAAGAAAAAGGGAAAGAACATCACTAAAGTGGAAACCGACATATGATTTTAAAATGCGGAGTTTATTATGTAGTTGTACCATAACCGTTGTGTGTTTAATATTTGCAAGGATTTCGTGTACCTGTTTAAGAATGTGTTCTAAATTTTATGTTTCATTATATGTAATGGTTTATCGGAGTTGCAATACCAATAATTATCGTTAATTAGTCAGTGAATATGAATATATATATACTATTAACTAATATGGTACACAATATTAGTCCACAGCAGAAATAATTAAGATTTATTCCTTTATTTAATGAAATGAAAAATATTATACGGAACAAACAAATGTGAGAGAAGAACATAAAAAACCAAACATTTATTCCCAAATTATTATTCTGAATCTTCGGAGGGACCTTCACTAGGGATGGAGTCTGAATCGTCGTCAAATTCCCCTAGTGTTTCCTCTTCGTCCGAATGCACTAGATCATCCCCGACATGTGTGACATCAACGACAAGGTCAATGTTATCTATCTCCTCAACATGTGACATTGGTACACTTCTAGATGGTTGTAGAGCATCATGTTCTGGAACTCCATATATTTTTCCTCTTGGGTTTATTGGCGTTACTGTGATCCACGGATCAGTACGGTAGGCAACTCGAGGATATGGAATGTAGCAAACCTATTAATAATTAGTTGATATTGTTAATATACATGAACAAGAAACCTTAACTATGAGTACATAGGTAAACATATTAGTGTATATATTGATAACTGGTCTGCTTGAGACGCAAGGATAAATGGATCATAATACTGCAATCTCCGGCTTGAATTTATTGAAATAACACCAAGCTGGTCAACTCGAACCCCTCGACCATTGGATGGATCATACCAATCGCACATAAACACAACGCACCTCAAGTTCAACATTCCTGGATAGCGGATTTCCAAGATTTCTTTTAAAATCTCATAGTACATGGTATCGCCGGATTGCGCCGAAATACCATAGTCCGCAGTTGACCTTTGACGTCCTTCCTCGCGGATCCTGAATGAATATCCCCTAGTGCAAAACTAGGGATATGAAATCACGCTGCTGCGTAAACCATGAACAAACTCCACTAACCATGCCGGGAGTGAATGACCACATGCAATACAATCAGAAACCTAAAAATAAGTAAGAAATAAGTAACATATGAACGTGAAAACATGGAAACGTAAGAGTAAGTAATAATATTAAACTTACATAACATTTCAACCACCCCTCAAATTCTTCGTCTTTCAAGACAGCAAGTTCGGCATCTATCTTATCACGATGGTAACCACGTGCGAGAGACATGTAGATCCTGTAACATAACAGTCGTTAGTAGATGAAGTCAAATAATTCAATAAATTTATAATGATAACTGATATATATATATATACCTTTCGTACTCCAAAATTTTGTCACAGTTTCTGAGGATATACGTATGCAAATGTGTGACCTCTCTTGGTGATAGTTTGCGTTTCTTTGCTTTTCCACTGGCTCGACCAACTTGGGCAAACAACTCAGGAACAACCACGGCATACACTGCTTTCTCACCTCTATCATCATGTCGGGGAGGCCGTCTCGCCTTAGTACTTACTTCCCGTGGAAAGTAACATTCAGCAAATTGTGAGACTTCCTCGTTTAGGCTTTGTGCGACAATAGATCCCTCAACCCTGCTCAAATTTTTAACCTTTTTCTTCAGGTGGAACATGTAACGCTCGAACGGATACATCCATCGGTATTGAACAGGGCCTCCTAAGGCTGCTTCTCGTGGGAGGTGAATAGGAAGATGTTCCATAACATCAAAAAAAGACGGTGGAAATATCTTCTCAAGATTACAAAGGAGTATCGGGATATTGGCCTCCAAGTTACGTATCCCGTGGACAGTTAGCGTTCTTGAACACAAATCTCGGAAGAATGCACCAACTCCTACATAACAAAGAAATGTAAACAAGTTAGTAAATATATAGTAATATTATCGTAGTAATACACAAATGGGAGTAAGAAATATACCTTCAATTGCTTGGTGGATAGGTTCTTGAAGAAGATATGCAAATACAAATGGAAGAAGACGCTCCATCACGACATGACAATCATGACTCTTCATTCCTGTAAACTTGCCTTCCGTCGAATCCACGCTATTACGTAGATTAGATGCGTAGCCGTTTGGAAATTTGACAAATTTTTTGAACCAGTCAAAAAATTCTTCTTTCTTCCTAGCGTCTAACCGGTAAGCAGGCATCGGCAATCTACCATTCGAAACATGAAGAGATGGCCTCGAACAAATCGATGGCAAGTCGAATCTAGACTTCCAGTTGTCTTTGGTCTTTCCTGGGACGTTTAATACGGTGTTCATGATGTTGTCAAAGAAATTCTTTTCCACATGCATGACATCTAGATTATGCCGCAGTAGATGGTCTTTCCAGTAAGGCAAATCCCAATATATACTCTTCTTGTGCCAATTGTGATATTCCCCACAACCGTCGACGGGGTAATGGCCATTACCCCCACATTCAGGACTTCGCTCTGCACCAAAATCTCGTAACTGTTCCAATATGCTGCGACCATCTATCTCAGGAGGTGAACCATGTAACACTAGTTCATTCTTCCTGAAATGTCTTTTAGACCGACGATATGGATGATTTGGCGGTAAAAACACCTATGGCAATCAAACCATGAAGTCTTCCTTCCGTGCTGCAGTTGGAATGCTGAAGTATTTTCTTGGCAATAAGGACATGCCAATCTTCCATGCGTTGTCCATCCAGATAACATACCGTATGCTGGAAAATCGCTTATGGTCCACATAAGTACTGCACGCATCTTGAAATTCTGCTGGATTGAAACATCATATACCTCAACACCATGCTCCCACAACATCTGCAACTCGAAGATCAATGGTTGGAGGAATATATCGAGTGACCGTCTTGGATGATCTGGCCCGGGAACTAGAATTGAGAGAAAGAGGAACTCTCGTCGCATGCACATAGATGGAGGCAAATTGTAAGGTGTTACGATGACCGGCCACAACGAATATTTTCTTCCATGCTTGCCAAATGGGTTGAAACCATCAGTGGATAAGGCTATGTATACATTCCGTCTTTGATACGCAAAATCTGGATATACGGATTGGAAGTGTTTCCATGCTTCCGCGTCAGAAGGATGCGTGATATCTCCATCTTGACTATGCTCTGCATGCCATCTCATAGCCTTAGCTGTGCGGTTTGATTCGTACAACCTCTTCAACCTCTCCGTTATGGGTAAATACCACATCCATTTGAATGGAATCTTCACCCTGCCACTTGTGTCCTGGAATCGGGGTTTCTTGCAAAATTTACATTTGTTCCGGTTCTCGTCTGTTGGGGTCGGTTTTCACCCGCTCAACGTTAAAAGTTCAAAGTCAGTCGAGGCTTGACTGATGGAGGTATGTTCGGCTGTACGAGGCCGACCACAGCCTCGGAAAGGGAGACCGACCACATGTTCGGTCAAGGTACCGAACACCTCCTCGCCACGCCTAGGCCGACCATACGATTGGTCATGGGAGGAGCATGGCTTCGGCCATGACAAGGCCGACCGTGCGATCGGTCACGGGACCGAGCATAGCCTCGGCCATGGCGATGCCGATCGTGCGATCGGTCACGGGGCCGAGCATGGCCTCGGCCATAGCAATGCTGACCATGCGATCGGTCGTCCCTCTTGAGCATGGCCTCGGCAAGCTAAAGCCGACCGTATACTCGCCCAAGCCAAAACCGACCGCATGCTCGCCCACGACCGAGCCGACCACACGCTCGCCCACGACCGAGCCGACCACACGCTCGCCCACGACCCTGCCGACTGCATGCTCACCACGCGGCCGACCGCGACCTCATCATGCGGCCCGACCCCAGCTTCGCCACACGGTCCAAATTCAGCTTCGCCATGCAGCCCGACCTCAGCCTCGGTCCGACCTCAGCTTCGCTACTCGGGCCGACCATAGGCTCGGTCGTGGTCATTTGATCACGTCCTCTCCAGTCGCGTCTTCAGCCCAATAACGTAAGGAGAACCCAGTCCAGACATGAAGCCCATGTAATGTAACCGTCTCAAGCAAGGCAATTCTGTGAAGACCTAGGATGTGAAACCGCCTTAGATAAGTTATATATAGATCTCTTTGTACACCCTGAGGGGGATCCGCAATTTCTCATACGAAACTTGTACTAAAGCTTTGACATCAATAACAAAGTCTACTATTCATCTCTTGAACCTTAGCTTACCCTAGAGATCTCTATTTTCCTCTACACGAACTCTTACAAGTTTAATTGTGTTGGTTTCGACCCCCACATCGTCTTCTCTCCAGTATATCATACAGTTGTCGATGCACACGTCTATAACCTGGTAGGGCAAACCAAGACCGGCGACAAGTTTTTGGATCTCGTAGTATGATCCTGGGGACACATTATCTTCAGGCAAAATATCTTTAACGAACTCGGCGATTGCATCAACACATTCTTCGGACAAATTGTGATCAGTCTTTATGTTCATCATCCTAGTAGCAGAAGATAGCGGTGAATGACCATCCCTACAACCGCTGTATAGTGGTTGCTTTGCTGCGTCTAACATATCGAAAAACCTTCGAGATTCTAAATTAGGTTCTTCAACCCTATCACCCTCATAACCACCGGACTGGAAATTTTCTCTAACCATCGCAACCGTACTAACCCCAACATCTACATCCGATGTAGGTTCCCCAACGCTAGACGGAAAATAAGGTTCATTGCTACTGGTACTACCATATTCATAATTCCTTTCTCCATGTAAAAACCAAACCTTATATCCCGGCCTAAATCCATATCTATATAAGTGGTTCCAAAGAGTAGAAACTGCAGCACTAATTCTATTACAGCAATTAGAACAAGGACATTTGATATCCTGACCTTTGTTGGCCACCTCTTGATTTATGGGTAACTGCATGAACTGGCAAATACCATCAGCGTATTCGGTCGTTAATAAGTTAGACCCCTCTTCCCTCATTGGCCCGTCTATCCATGACCGAAAATATGAAGAACTCATCTCTTAAAAAAATTATTTTGGTTTTGAAATGTTGTTATGAACATCTGAAGAAATTTTAAAACTTATGTAGAATGAAAATCCGTTAGAAATCCGTTAGACAACCGTCAAAACCTCCGACACAATAACACATCAATCCCATCGGCCGACCCAGACGATTTGTTAACCAGTCAAAGTTTGCCGACATCGGAAACCGTCAGAATTCCGTCGGCACAAAAAAAAATCTGATTTCCGTCAGTATTACCGTCAGAATATTCCGACCGTTTATTCCCGTCGGTATGTTGTCGGAAAATGTTGACGGATTTATGATGGAATAGTGACAGAAACCTTTGTCGTTAGTAATCCGTCACAAAAAACTGACGGAATAACGACGGAATGATTTTTCGTCACAATTCCGTCAGTAATTCGACGGAACTGTCGGACTTTCCGTCAGACAGTTCCGTCAGAAATCGTGATGTTTTCTTGTAGTGTTCCCCGGTCCCCAGTTTAAGTGCAATTCGCTATTATGTCTTGTTCCTTGATGATTATCCACTTCGTCGTAAAAGCGAAGTTTTCTCGAAGTTCCTACATTTTTCAGTGTTATGTCGAGACACAATTCAATTCAAAAATCAAAGCTTTCCAGTGTGATAATGGAGGAGAATACAATAATTCTCAATTTCATGATCACTTCGACACGAATGGAATAAGTGTTCGATTTTCATGTCCTTATACATCCCAACAAAACGGAAAATCCGAAAGAATGATTCGAACCATTAATAAGGCCATCCGTGCTCTCTTATTTCATTCTCAACTTCCACCAACTTATTGGGCCGAAGCCCTTAATGTTGCGGCCCATTTGCTTAACATCTTACCTTCTTCTTCCATAAACCACAAAACTCCCTTCTCTGTTCTTTTTCAACAGAACCCAACATACGATCACCTACGTGTGTTTGGGTGTGTGTGTTTTCCAAATCTCAATAACTCAACAACTCACAAACTTTCTCCTCGTTCAACACATGTCTCTTTCTCGGGTATCCAATTCAGCATCGTGGTTATCGCTGTCTTGATTTGAAATAAAATCGGATTATAATTTCAAGGCATGTGATATTTGACGAGACAAAATTTCCTGCGGCTGAGCGAATGTCTCATGAACCCAACAAATATGATTTTTTACAAACTCTTGATGAGCCTTCTGCATCCTTCAAACACCGTCTCGGATCGAACCTCAAACAAATATTATCCCACCTTCTTCTCCTATCCAGATTGCTTTGCCTCGTCACAGAAAAATTCGTGCTTCCCCTGCCCCACCTTGACGACAAGGAGTCAACTTGGAATCTGCAAATCCAAACCAGTTATTTCTCTCTTCTCCTCTTCTGTTTCACGCCTTCCTTCTAGCCATAAAAATGCTCTCCTTGATCCGAACTGGAAACCGGCAATGACCGAAGAGTACGATGCTCAAATTAAAAATAAGACTTGGAGGTTGGTGCCTCGACCTCATGGAACTAACATTATCAATTCTATGTGGTTATTCAAACATAAACATGATGCAGATGGTTCTCTTACCCATTACAAGGCTCGATTGGTGGCTAATGGAAAATCACAGGAAGCCGGAGTTGATTACAACGAAACGTTTAGTCCGGTTGTTAAACCAGCTACAATTCGAGCTGTCCTCACTGTCGTATTAAGTCGTGGCTGGGATATTAGGCAACTCGATGTAAAAAATTCGTTTCTTCATGGAACTATATCAGAAAATATATATATGCATCAATCGTCGGGTTTTGTCGACAAATCGAGACCTTATCATGTGTGCAAGTTGGATAAAGCCCCTCGAGCCTGGAATGCACGTTTCACAAGCTTCCTCTCACGGCTTGGTTTTGTAACAAGTAAATGAGATCCATCTCTCTTTGTTTACAGGAAAGGTGCTAGCAAGGCTTACCTTCTTCTCTACGTAGACGATATCATTCTCACTGGATCAAGCAAAGAACTCATCAATCATATCATTGTCTCCCTTAAAAATGAGTTTCCAATCACAGATTTGGGATGCTTGAATTTTTTTTCTTGGTGTAAAGGCAGAATATAACCAAGCTGGAATTTTTCTTTCACAACAACACTATGCCAGAGAGATTATCGAGTGTGGTGGAATGATTGATTGCAAACCAGTATCAGCTCCTGTTGATATAAACTCTAAGCTCTCTACTGAAGCCGGTGATCGTGTTGAGAACCCGACGTTGTACAGAAGCCTTGCCGGTGCTCTGCAGTATTTAACTTTCACACGCCCAAACATCACTTATGCAGTTCAACAAGTTTGCTTGTTTATGCATGATCCTCTTCTACAACATATGAATGCACTAAGGCGAATCATCAGATACATTCAAGGTACAAAAGATCACGGCCTCCAACTGTTTCGATCAAAAATTGATAAGTTGACTGCGTACTCCGACGCCGATTGGGCAGGCTGTCCTGACACTAAGAGATCGACTTCCGGGTACTGCGTATATCTTGGCGAAAATATAATCTCTTGGTCGTCGAAACGACAACAAACTGTCTCTCGTTCAAGTGCGGAAGCAGAGTACAGAGGTGTAGCAAACACAGTTGCAAAAACATGTTGGCTTCGAAACCTCTTATTAAAGCTTCATTGTCCTCTACAAACGGCTACACTGATTTTCTGTGACAGCATTAGCTCCGTTTACCTCTCTACAAACCCAGTTCAACACCAAAAAACCATACATGTAGAGATCGATCTTCACTTCGTTCGTGAGAAAGTAGCAATTGCCGTATGCTCACATCTTTACTAAAGGTTTACCATCTTCGTTGTTACCGCGGGAGGGTGAAAGAATATGAAATATTCTTGTTCTGTTTAGATATCATTTCCTATATCTTAGGAAGATCTTATCATTTCCTGAATCTTAGGAAGATCTTTTTCAAATTGTAACTACTAACGTTATATATAGGCTTGTAAGTACGTTAACAAACTCAAGGAAATATTCAGATTTTCAGTCGTTTCCCCTTGGATTGGATGGCCGAAGAAGTTGGCGAGACGGAAGAGTCATGCACGACTAAGTTGCGCAAGCTTGCCGAGGAGTCAGACGCCGAAAAGTTAGAGAAAGCTTATTCTCATCGTCAACTTCGAAATGTCTGTTTTCATCTACTCTGCCCGCTAGACATTGCCCTTCGGTTTGTCGGAGACCGAAGAAAGAGAATTCCGACAATGAAAAAGCATTTCGGAATCTCCATCTACATCAACAGGTCCGGGATTGCAAAAGGCGAATCGGTTGTGTTTCACAGTGATGAGGTATTCAACCTTCATTCTCCAACTTCATTTTTTTTATGGCTTACTGATTTACTTTTTCTAGGTGTATGAGGAAACATCTCGGGTACTTGACGCTTTGCTTCTACCCTTTCCTCTGCTCGTTTGTGGCTGCATTCCGTCTATCATCCTCGTCATGGAGGAAGAGCACGTCAATGCCCTCCAACTAGCTCGCATCAAACTGAAATTCGGCGTACAAATTTCCGTTTCTCCGGCTTCTTTTCCGGTTTCCAAGGATTTTGAAATTGAGATCAGCGGAAGTGACACTCAACATGTGAAGAAAGCTCTTCGGGAGCTTATATTATTATCGAGGAGAAAAACCTTCCGAAGATACAACTTTCTTGAAATCCAAAGATAATTTGTTCACACATTTTTTCTGTAATCTGTTCTTCATTTTTTTACTTCCTTAGAGTTTTTCTTTTGTTTACACGTTTTGTATTTTGCTATGCAGATTTATGGGAGGAAGGAAGTAGTGACAAGTGGTTTCTTTTCTATTGTTACTGACCTATTACCAGTGCCGGTCCAATCATTTTGGATGCCCTATGAATATATGTAAAAAGTGCCCTTTTCGTACGTTTTCCAACATCGTAAAAATAGTAATCTAAATAATAAAACATATGAAAACTCTATTAAACCGTTTCTAATTCCAAATAGTTAGTAAGAAAAGAAAACAACAAAATAGAATTTAATTTTGAAATATTGGTCTCCTTATATTTTTGCCTGCAAAATCATTAATTAAATTCATGTTGTCGAGTTTTTCAACCATTTATGTTTCAATAGATGAAAAATCTAAACCATTCAATCTCTCTTGTCACATGGTAGATCGCAAATAATTTTGTTATCAGTTACAACTTCGAATTTTAACTAATAATTCCAAATTGATTTTTTTTTAAATGAATAATTAACATGTTTGTTTAGAGAAGACCATAAACATTAAAAAAATACATTTGAAAAACAAAATCTTATGAATATCATTATTGTAGAAAAAGTTTATAATTTTTTTTTAATTATAGCTATAACAAAAATGTAATTAAAAATGTCTTCTAAATTTAGGGCCCTAAACGGTGACTTCACTAGGCTTGTCAGAAAATTGGGTGTTTGATAATGTTAAACAATTGTTTGCCTCTACTTTTTCTGGTTATCAAATAAGCAATTACAGAAAAATAGGAGTTTGATATCTTCCATGCCAAGAGAAAGTTGAAAGAACTTCAAAACTTCTAATCTTGAATATAACCCACCAAAATCTACAATTATTTCATCTGAGTGCCATGTGCGACTCACGCTAACCGAAAAGATTAACCACATCTAAATCAGAGAGAAACCAAAGAGTGCTTTTTTAACAACAGCAGTTGCTTCTTCAAAGTTTGAGTTGAGCGAATCCTTCTCCTCTTTGCTAAGTTGATCCACCAGATGTTTGTCCAACTCAGGCATTTTACGCTTTGGTTGAGTGGGCTCGACTATTCCATCACTAGGAGAGAGAGGAACCGGCCTTGGAGGCCCCATGATGTTGTTGCTGATGGAAACCTACAATATTTGGTCACGAAATGAATCTGCCTACTTCAGAAAAATAATGCAAGTAATACAGAAAAATATCTGTGCTGCAATACCATGTGGATGCCCCAAGGAGGCATTGCCATGTGGTGCCACAAACTGACCAGGAGAGGTACACATGCTCTCACTAAGTATTATAGAGCTTGGGAACATTGAGGGAAGAGGTCAGAACAACCTCAAGGAGAGCAAGCTATCATTATCTTGATCAGATAAATCCCATACCTGCTTCAAAGCCCCTGTAACACCAAGGAAAAGCATATAAAACGGTCTTCAATATTCCACATGGAAAGTAGAATACTTTTTGACTGAGAAAATCTTAATATCACTATCGACCTACACATGGACCAAAACATGAAATACTACAGATGCACTAAAAATAGCAGTTGATCAATAATGTACACACAAATATACAGAACTACAGAAGTGTCACCTATTTATAAACCTAGTTCTCCATTATAACAACAAGCTCAAACTGAAACTAAGCCACTGCTAACGGACTTACGGATGAAGCAACAAAAAAGTAAATGTAGCCTACCTCGTGGGAGCCTCCAACTTTAGAACAGATTGCGAGCCTGTTGCCCAGTGATCTTTCCACCCCTATCAGCGTCAACTTGCACAAAAACCTTGGTACCATAACTTGCATCCCTATCAGTTGGAGCCATATTTGGCCACGGGGCTTGTGGTTGGGGCTGCCGTTGGGTCAGCGGACCAGAATCTGCAATTCCAACTCCAACAGTAGAGCCAGTTGTACCATAAGCTGCGCCTGAAGGAACTAATGGCTGCCCTAATTTTCCAGTTAGATGATTCTGAACACCAACAGCATGCTGGCTCAAAGAACCCTGTTGTGGGATAGACAATACTCCAGATGCACTAAAAATAGCAGTTGATCAGTAATGTACAAACAAATATACAGAACTACAGAAGTGTCACTTATTTATATACCCAGTTCTCCATTATAAGAACAAGCTCAACCTGAAACTAAGCCACTGCTAACGGAGTCACGGATGAAGCAACAAAAAAGTAAATGTAGCCTACCTCGTGGGAGCCTCCAAATCCAAGCCGAATTAGATGAACAAACACAAAAAGATACAGAGAGTAACAACAAACAAAACATCTATGTGTACTGAGTAACCATATGCTTCCTCTTGATATCGATATCAACTTGGCAAGGGGCTTATTAACGGTCACGATCTCTATCTTTAATTAGAAGATAAGATGGGAGAAACCGAGGAAGAATCAACGCGACCACAAGACACAAAACTACTAAAACCACCAATGACCAGCATGAGTATGCGATTCCCAAGAGTTGTTCTTCACAAACTGTTACCATTAGAGTTTTAAACTTTAGAAGAAACACTTTACTCACTGCAAGTTTTATGTATCAAAAGAAAGATGAATGATGATAGTAGTAACTTAGTAAAAGTAACAAAACATACAATCCATCCTATATATCAGAAGCAAAAAATGCTCAAGGACTTGTGTCCTGCTTCATTCAAAGTTGTATGGACTAATCAAAGCTGGTTTGAATTATGGCAATACCTTGTTAATAGGTTCTACGAGACTATCGGTTTTAATTTTCTAGCTAGTGTTTTTCATTTACATTTACGGTTAGAGTCTTAGACAATCAACTTTTCATATCAAACTCACATATGTTGTCTTCTTCATTAACAACAAGAAGAATCTTTTGGAAAAAAATCCTATTCATGTCGAGGATTTGCCTGCATGTGTAATATTAGATTAAAAGCGTCATTAGGCACTAAAGAAATAATATTAGCAGCCTCAATGCCTACCAAGTCATTTGATGAACTTTGGTTATACAAAGCAACCACGACAAGAAGCACGTAACCATAAGAGCAAGCAATATGTCTAAGCATCGCATATGTACCCTTGAGACATAACAAGACTCATTGTGATCTGGCTTTGGCAAGCAGAGACGCATGAAGAATAAATGAAATCCTATGATACGATCTCAAATTGAGAATGCACAAAATAATAAATTTGCAACGGTTCGTTGGAGTAAAGAAAACAAGATAAATTATCCTCTTTCATAAAACAGATAATAAACTTTCAAAATAATAAACAGGGCCTACGGGATTGATAGGTTTGAAGAGTAACTCAACAGACTTGGAATCGAGATCATAAATCTATCACTGGTTCAGTGTAATCACGACCGTGAAGCAATAACTTATTCTTCTCTAGAATTGCTACAGGAAGCAGCACGAAGGCGGGTTTCCTTCCAAACTCAAACCAAGAAAGAGTTATGGTGAGATTTATCGAACACATTTCTTTCCATGTGCCCGAAGAAGAATCGAACCACCAAATGACCTGGTTAGGCCAGTTGCTCTGAGATATGCACAAGCGGTCATCCAGGATGCACACGATGACGTCACGATGGTCAGGTGTATGGGGAAAGGGAGCTTTAGAGTGGACATGAAAAGTTTCCGCGTGAAGATCAAAAGATAATACCTTGGTTTCTTCACCCTCAGTCAACCAGTATAGGGAGCCATCAAAGTGCACGGGTTCTTGGGACTTAAGAATCCGATAAGGAGAAGCAGGGAGAAGGTACCTCCATGCATTGGTGCTAAAATCAAAAATTTCACAAGTAGTAGCGTTCTCTAGGCCAAATTCGGATGAGTTATATAATAAAACCGGCATGTATGTGCCCCTGAATTTGTCTTTACCGAATCCAAGATAAGGAATTCGGTATGTGAAATTTCCTTTAGCATGGAAGCCGACGATGACCTGTTGGATGGTGGAAAGAGGAAATATTTGATGCCATCCAGTGGCGGGATTCACCACGGCATTCGGCGGTGCGTAGGCATTGTAGATGCACACAAGACCGTCACAACTACTTCGGCAGATTGTGGAGCCTGTAGTAGGGTTCCTAGCCGTAGAAACTATTGATGAACCAAACACAAAAGTTGGATCATCACCCTCAACAGCAAAACGATAAAAAACCGTCACAAAAAGGACATCTGGACATCGAGATAGCCTACGACGGATCAACTGTCTCTGTTCGAAACGTGAGGACTCAATTGTGGATTTCCACTTCTTGGATACACACTTGATGCAACACCCAAATTTTTTTTTTTTTTTTTTAACCTAACAATTCTACTGGGAAACCAACAACTCAATCAAACCAACAGAACGACCAATTAATTATCATAAAATAAATAACCAATTCAATACACCAATAAATATGATTTAACATTTATTCCGATCCAAAATATTCAAAAGCATTTCTAACAATTCCTAGCAACTTAAACAGGTTCTAAACACAACCACAACCAACTAGAGATCCTAATCATCCTCTCGTCCCAGCCATGATTCCACGATCTTAAACTTTTCCTTTACCCGCAACTCAAAAGAGAAAAACAGAGTTGCGTGAGTATTATCATAAATACTCAGTGAAGCGGTCATCCCGCCAACGGATTACATAATAGGGAAATAGCATGTCAATTACTACGCGAACAACCAACATTCAACAGATATGCAATGATCAACAGATAAGCAACACTCAACAGATATGCAACGATCAACAGATATGCAAATTTTCACAATTTACAAGTAGTGTCGATCGACACTCCACCTGGGTGTCGATCGACACTCCAATACCAAAACCGAACCCTCGCGATCGAAAAGAGTGGTGTCGATCGACACTGTCACTAGGTGTCGATCGACACCTCTCGCATAAATCTAGACCGAGTCGAAATCCTCACGAGACTCGATCCTGTTTCATCGTACGAAACTGATCACGACAAAGCCACACAATATCACACGGAAATCACAAAAATAACATTCATATTCATCACAATTCAATCATTCAATACCCTAACAAACTAATCTCGTAATCGCGATCACGCACTCACCTTAGCTTTAAACGAAGGAAAAGAAACAAATTGACCACGAACTAACGACGAACAGAGCCTCTACCCACTGCTACAGAACGATCCGAGCGATTCCCTCACGAAATCACAAAGAACGATGATCCATACGGCCCTAAAACTCGAATAAACAAAGTCTCGAGGATTTCTTTGCAACAATCCTCAAGAACGATCGAATTCTCTCTCAACTAAGATTCTCTCCTTTTTCTCCTCCCAAAATACGGCCACAAATACGGCTAAACGTATTTATAGTAAAGCCCTAGGGTTTCCCTTAACCGCGATGCAAACCAAGCGATTAATTTTAAAACTGACCAAACCGCAACACTTGGTGTCGATCGATACCCACAGCTCGTGTCGATCGACACCCCTTTACCAAAATCAGAATTTTGGTTTCAGGATGTTACGATTCTCCCCCACTAAACTGGATTTGACCTCGAATCCCAAGACACAAGACTCCACACTATGGCCGCCCCGGCCCATACCATCAAAGATTCTCACATAATCTCAAAAGTCCACAATTAAAACCACGCTATACGCACGTTTTCAGACATTTATTACGTTTTAACTCGTCCTCACTCACACACACACTAGGGAAACACCATCCCTTTGAGAGAACTACCGTCTCTCAGCACTATAGAGGAAACCACCGTCCCAATATAGGCTCTCAGTACTATAAAGGAAACCACCATCCCAGTATCAGTACACAGGATGTATATAGGAAACCACCGTCCCCGATACAAACTCTGGAAAGCCACCGTCTCCAGATCATGAGTCATCCATAATAAATTCCAAAACGCCTACCCATAACAACAATAAGGACCTAAAATCTACTCTAACAGAAACGCGCAAGGCTCCTAGCCCGGAATACCATAATGCAATGTTGCCAAATCCTGACTAGGTCTGTCCAAGTGATCGCACAACAATCAAACAAGAACATGTACAACAGCTGTAGACCCAGAATTGGATCGATCGATTGTGCAATAATCAAACAAGAACATGCACAACCAAGACATTACATATGATATCCCGGTCGTTGGGACCGAACGCACAAGAAATATCAAAGAGATTTATATCTTGTCTCATGTTTATGCCACGGTTAGATATTGATTACTCATACTTATACCGTCATCATCACACTCTCAGGACGTCTCCTTTGAGGTAACGATGCCGATACCACTCCACTCTCAGGACGTCTCCCTCAAGCTCTGGCTCTATATAGGAAAATATTTCCGTAGAGTAATCAACACATACGTGAACAAGCACCTGAAACCTAGGAATACTTTCCATGATAATAACAAACAATAACCTAATATAGCAAAACAACTCTACTCCTACTGAACACTTGGCTAACACAACTGACCAACCTCCACGACCCCTGCTCACTTCCGAAGCGCCTCACCAACCAAAGCACCAAAGCACGACCCGGGTATCTATTGCTCTTAACTCAGTCTACACCTGACACCCATAGGACGCATCATGTGGCCCATCAGGAAAACATACCGTTTGCACTCTCGGGACGCATCCTTCGAGTCAACGGTATCTGGGAAACACATATCCTAATCAACATACCGGAGAGCTCACATCTCCTCAAAACACATGAGTTATTCGGGACCGCAGCCCCTAGAGCAATAAATACCGAGTACTGAAAACAAAAATTGGACTGCCCAACAAGGGTTCAAATCCACTCCAGGCGCCTCAGCGTAACTATCCATCGGCCAATACACTCGCATATACACCTGAATGTTCCATTTGGAGAGACCTGAAAAACTGAACCGACTGCCTCAAAACAACTCCCGACTCGGATTCTTCTCCTGGGCCACACCAACATTCTATGCACTCCTGAACACATAACGATACGCAACCTACGCCAACCTTCTGATAATTCCCCTTGTCTGGATGTAATGATAACGCGAGAGACCAAGAACTCCTCAAAATACTGTTTTGCCATCCATTGCGATGAACCTTAAACCTTCAGATGCTCCACTCTGCCTTCTTACAACTAAAAACCGGCGCTCCTCCTAACCGTACTTTCTCGACTCCGCATACCGCTTCTGTTCCCAAGCCTCTCCAGAACCAAACGCAATAAACTTCATGCTCCTCAGGATTCTTCGAATAGCCCAAGATATAAACGCTGAGTATGAAACGAACACCTTCCAAAATTCCTTAATAACATCGTAATAATCTCGTGCGTACCGCAGGCGCATTTGTCAAGCCAAAAAGCATAACCACAACTCGAAATGCCCATTACTTGTCTAGAGAGCGAACCTTCTATGCAACATTTTTAATCCAACTGGGCCTGGCGGTTGATCGTACAACAATCAAACAAGAACATGTACAACCACCCGTCAATCCCGACTACGCAACATTCTTAATCCAAACT
Organism: Draba incana; assembly: GCA_963576765.1. Lineage (NCBI taxonomy): Eukaryota > Viridiplantae > Streptophyta > Magnoliopsida > Brassicales > Brassicaceae > Draba > Draba incana. The sequence goes on from OY755208.1 coordinate 13,785,025, forward strand.
AGGTCTGGCGGTCGATCATACAACAATCAAACAAGAACATGTATAACCACCCGTCAGTCCCGATTTGGATTTCACAAATGCTACATCTGTTACCAGAACTCCAACCAAGGCCTAGCCTGACCAGCGATACTTTGGCTCACAACTCGAGCCTCCTGAACCGTCTATTATAGACCATATACTTGACCTATCCAGTCAACACTGCACAAGATCCTCACCTAATCCTCATAATCCGCCAAACATGGACTAAAATCCCAACCTGACTTGGTGAATACCACACAAGATCCTCCCCTAATCTCAGAGGCTCCGTCTAATCCACACAAGAAAACATACCGCTCGCACTCTCGGGACGCATCCCTCGAGCCAACGGTATTTGGGGAACTCACTTCCCCGCAAGAGATATCACATCCCTCGCTACTTAATCTGGGAACTCACTTCCCAAAAAGTATACTGGAAAACACACATCTCCTCTAATTAGAGCCGCCTCATGGGGTATAGTCTCGATATTCTCAGCCTGGAATATCCTCAAAGAAATGACCTACACTGGTCCACACATATAACACACATCCAAGGACCACACGCCTCATAACTCATATGAAAATAAATAAGAAACACCATCTTATAAATTTTCAAAAAATGTATATCGTTTCAACACCAACGAAAATACACAAAACCAGAAACAACAACGCAAAGCTCAAAAACTGAAACTGGAAACGAAACCCAAGAGGAAAAACAACTGCTCAATCCTAGACCTGCTCTTCTAGGTCCTTCTCAAGCACTGTAACTGCCTCAACCAGCTCCGCTCTCGATGCGAACTTGGAGCCTCTCCATGCCTTCCTCAGCTCAAGCCTAAGTCTTCCTATAAACTTACCCAACTGAGCTCGTTCATCATCCATGCCGCTACTCACATATACTATTAGCCTGCTGAACTCTGCATAATACTCACGAACCGAACGGTCTCCCTGAACTAGCTCCCTAAACTGCATCTCTAACTGATCCACTGCATCTTGAGGGAAGTACCTGCCATTAAACTCAGCTAAAAATTCTCCACAAGTCCATACAGTCCATCTCCTCCTGGCCTCGACGCCAGTCCACCAGAGATAAGCATCTCCATCCAAAAATTCTACCGCCAGATCCACACAGTACTCATCCGGACATCTAATAGAACAAAACCTCTGCTTCGTCCTCAACCTCCACTTGTTGGCTCTCATTGGTCCCCTCCACCCAAGAAGTATGTGGGCCCCAAGCCTCGCATCTGATCCAGCATCTCATAAAAATCTGGAGTTTCCTCTGCCACTGGAGTCACTACCGGAGCCTGCACCGAAAACACACTCGGCAACCGCTCCAAAATCAAGGCTAACATCTTCGACAAGCGATCATCTGGATCATGGGCTCTACCTGAAGCAGTACCCACACCTGGGTCTCCTGCAGCACCAACCGCTCTAGGACCCCTACCGGTACCAGCAGCATCAACCGCCCCACTGACGCTGCCCACTGATCCCTCATGAACCGCCTGCGACATAGCCACCTTCCCTGGCGTCTCATACTGAGCCACCCACTCGAAAGACAAACTAACACGCTCCCGACCATGACCCCGGCCTCCACGGCCACTAACTCTGCCACCACGACCTCTCGGAACTCTAGCCATCGGACACTGCACTTACCGAACGCACATTAAGCTACTAGAATTCACAGAATAAACGTCAAACAATCACATACCGTGGAATCTCTTTGAAGGCTCGGAGAGGATGATCTAAGACTCTACAACCGACTAAGCATACATAATCAATTAAACACATAGTCTCAGTTCATCCAATTACTACTAGCCCTAGAACCGTAAGGGCTCTAATACCAAAATGAAACACCCAAACTTTTTTTTTTAACCTAACAATTCTACTGCGGAAACCAACAACTCAATCAAACCAACAGAAAGACCAATTAATTATCATAAAATAAATAACCAATTCAATACACCAATAAACATGATTTAACATTTATTCCGATCCAAAATATCCAAAAGCATTTCTAACAATTCCTAGCAACCTAAACATGTTCTAAACACAACCACAACCAACTAGAGATTCTAATCATCCTCTCGTCCCATCCATGATTCCACGATCTTAAACTTTTCCTTTCCCTGCAACTCAAAAGGGAAAAACAGAGTTGCGTGAGTATTATCATAAATACTCAGTGAAGCGGTCATCCCGTCTACCGATTACATAATAGGGAAATAGCATGTCAATTACTACGCGAACAACCAACATTCAACAGATATGCAATGATCAACAGATAAGCAACACTCAACAGATATGCAACGATCAACAGATATGTAAATTTTCACAGTTTAACAAGTGGTGTCGATCGACACTCCAATACCAAAACCAAACCCTCGCGATCGTAAAGAGTGGTGTCGATCGACATTGTCACTAGGTGTCGATCGACACTGTCACTAGGTGTCGATCGACACCTCTCGTAGAAACCTAGACCGAGTCAAAATCCTCACGAGACTCGTTCCTATTTCATCGTACGAGACTGATCACAACAAAGCCACACAATATCACACGGAAATTACAGAAATAATATTCATATTCATCACAATTCAATCATTCAATACCCTAACAAACTAATCCCGTAATCGCGATCACGCACTCACCTTAGCTTTAAACGAAGGAAAAGAAACGAATTGACCACGAACTAACGATGAATAGAGTCTCTACCCACTGTTACAGAACGATCCGAGCAATTCCCTCACGAAATCACGAAGAACGATGATCCCTACGGCCCTAAAACTCGAATGAACGATGTCTCGAGGATTTCTTTGCAACATTCCTCAAGAACGATCGAATTCTCTCTCAACTAAGATTCTCTCCATTTTCTCCTCCCAAAATACGGCCACAAATACGGCTAAACGTATTTATACAAAAGCCATAGGGTTTTCCTAAACCGCGACGCAAACCGAGCGATTAATTTTAAAACCGACCAAATCGCAACACTTGGTGTCGATCGATACCCACAGCTAGTGTCGATCGACTCCCCCTTACCAAAATCAGAATTTTGGTTTCGGGATGTTACACTTGAATCGTAGCATAGTCTTCACATGAAGTCTCTCGAGGATGAGCTCTACCACATCGTGAGGTAGCGATGATTCCATAGACGATCTGAGTGATGCTTCGTCCATATATATATACACACACACGAGCGTCTGAGTCCAACTAGAAGATGGAAAGAAAACTTCAAGTCAAAAGGAAAAGGAAAGGAAAAATAAATTTTCTCAGAAAAACAAGGAAAAATAAATTACAAGAATTTTTATTCTTCATCGAACAAAATGATTCCTATTTCATGTTCATCAAATCAAATCACGTTACCAATAATGATAGTTATTATGCAAATCAAGTCACAATCACAATAACAATAACTAGAATTTTAACATTATCAACAAAAAAAAATAACTAGAATTTTCATTGATGAAGAAACTGAGAGCTGAGAAACTTAATTTCTAAACTCTGCTTTCTTTTGACGTACAATGACTTTTGTACCCCTATCTCTAGGTTTGACTGAGTATTTCATAAAACGTTGAATTTTTTCCTCTTTTTCTAAAGCAAGCTATTAATTAGTTTGAAGTAAGTTGCATTGTATCCTTTTGCTGACAAAACATTAGTCAAACAAGTCGTTTTGGTTTGCTCTTCCGAAACATTTCCTTCAAACAAACAGTCAAACTTTTTCTTTGCATGTAAATTATTAATTGAAATTATCTTGCCTAACAAGTGACCTTGTTGGAATTGCTTAAATACATGCATATGCACTTCACTTTACAACAAATCACAGAAGAAATAATCACATCAAATAAATAAAAAAATCCAAAGTTCTTCCTCTCTCTTTTTTTTTTTGGTTTCCTTCATTTATCGATCATGGAAAGCTTACCATTTCATCTCCTAGAGGAGATTCTGTTCAAACTGGATTCCAAATCTCTTGTAATGATGCAATGCGCTGATAAATCTATCAAATCGCATGTATCCAAAGATCCCTATTTCAAACCCGAATACCTTTCTCGGGTCGAATCCGATTTGCTTCACATGTCCACATTTGGCTCCAGCTTGCTCTTTTGCCACTCCTCCGGCTCAACCAGAGGCAACTACAAAGATCCTTTAAAGATCGGGTCTTACATTCTCGGCTCTTGTTCCGGCCTTCTCTTCATCGGTGGTCTCTGCTCATAACCGTAGCTAGAGAAGTAAAGTGCTTATGTGCGGCTTGGCCGGATCATAAGCAATCACCTTAACTTTTCCAATCGTTTCAGCAATACACTCCATGGTTTTGAGAGTAAAGTACTTGACTGGAATCTTGTGTAAGCGTATCCAGACTATAGCTGTCTGCAGAAACGTTGGTGGTGGGTTTTCCATCCATCGATCTAGGACCATCCCCCAGTCATCAAAGGTCCAGAAACCACTGCGTAGGATCGTTTGTAGATCTGATTCTAGTTCAAATATGAACTGGAAACTATCACGCGTTAACGCAATTCCACGAACCCTTTCATAAATCTTCCATATCTTAGGCATGGTTCTTAACATCCACGCCATGTTCTGGCAATCCGGGTTAAGGAGACGACCCATCAAACTTCGAGCACTCCTCTCGACCGTAGTAGAGCTTTCATCATCTGTCAAAACAATCGGTTGATCTTCTTCAATCGCCATGGCTTCAAGTGCTTGATTGAGACTTCCATCCATTAGTAACAAGAACAAAGTTTTTGAGTTCCACGAAAGACTTTTCTCCACTGGCGGCTGCTTTCTAGATCTTGTGTATTTGAAGAACCCTAGACAAACTTCAAGATCCTTTGAAGATTTAAAGGAAATTGCTATGAAAACGCGAAATTCTGCAAGATTTTGTGACGAAAAAAGGAAATATTCCTTAAAACATTTGATAGCGGCAAGACGATACATCTTCCGAAGGTTTCCACTAGAGGGAGAGAGTTCTCAGAACGTGGAGTGATCCATTGAGTTCTGAGTAGGGGTGGGCATTTCGGTTTAATTTCGGGTTCGGTTTGGGTTCGGTTCGGTTCGGTTCGGTTTATTTGGTTTTAGTAAAACTCTAACCAAAGTCAACCAAACTTAGTTCGGTTCGGTTTTGATTCGGTTCGGTTAAATTCGGTTCGGTTTAATTCGATTTGGGTTAAGTTTGGTTCGGTTTTATTTAAACACAAATCATAAGTATTGTATTGTATCTAAAAAAAATCAGCAGAAGTTATACATATTGTATGTTAGCTTTAATACGTATTGTAGGTTAGCTTTTAATACATAATTCATACATAAATTATACTAAAATAATCAACATAAATCATACGTATTGTTTATATATTACTATTAAACATAATTAACTAATAAGTGAAATAAACATATTGGATTTTCGGTTCGATTCGGTTTTGAACCGAACCGAACCGAACTATTTGGGTTGAGGAAAAACTCATCCAAACGGTTTGTGTGTAGACTTTGGTTCGGGTTGGGTCGGTTTGAGTTTGGTTGGGTTGGGTCGGTTCGGTTCGGTTAGGTTAAAATGCCCACCTCTAGTTCTGAGGAGAGATTTTAAGATATGCTTTTTTAATCATTGTTTTGTTTATATTGAGATTTTGATGTGATCTATCTTGAGAGATCTCAGTTTCCTATTGAAGACTGTTTCTTCTGATCTTGCCTAATCTGGTACATCTTTCTTCTCATTTGTTTCATTGTCATTTCTCTTTTTAATCTCTTTGCAAACATATAGACTAGAGTAAGTAGTGGCTGATTAGGGCTCCATATAATTATGCTGAAACGATGTTCTTGGAAATGGTTTATTTGTCTTCTCTTTTCTGTTTCCCATTTTGATCTCTTGGGATTTTCTTCCCAAGAAAATGTGTTGGATTTGTATTGCATGATCTCTTCTTCTGGTTCCTATATATAATTGAATTTGTTTTATTTGTGTATTGCCTTGGAATTATTAGCCATAGCAATAACATTGACTAGTGAGTTAGAGATTATTCATCTGTAACTGTAACGATTGAGGTTGGCTAGTTTAAGGTTTTACCGGACAATACCTCAAGTGTATATCAATTAAAGACAAGTGTAAGCATTGTGGAACCTTCACATAGATGATCGTACTACGATTGCTGACTTGTTACAAGTACATGTAATGCGGTAAATATAATGATTTATTTCAAAACAATGGAAGCTTCAGTGCCCATTTTCTTTGTTTTGCTTGATCTTTTTGGATTCTGATGCACAATTTCGTTACACTTGGTAACTTTTTCTTATCTATTATGCATTTGAAATGAGAAATGTTGTTAACAAGTCATCTGATATGGAAAACGCTTTTGGATTTACGCTTGGACCTGTTTCGAGTATAGAGACGTAGAACACAACCATGTAGGCTTCCGTACAGCGAGAGGAAAAGTGGAGGGAAGAGAGCTGATTGCATCGGATGAAGTGAGAATCTAACAGAGGAATTACAAGCAGTGAAGCTTCTCAAGACTGGAAAGAAAGAGCAATGACACAATTACAAACCGTAAGAGCCAATTGCGATTCTTTAGCAGAGACGGAGAAGCACATGAAGAAAAGTGGCACAAGTACAAGGTGAATTAAAGGAAAAATGAAAGAAGCAATGGCCAAATTTGGATAAAATATCCTCAGATAAAGAGTGAATTCTAGTTGGCCTCCATAGTTGAAAGATGGAAGCCCTGGATGTCAGACAATGATCTGTTCCAGAGCATGAGAGCATTCTTTATCTTTGAAATGTAAATGAAACATGAGACGAGAAATTTATTAGTCCATTCTACTGGTGAATAGTGTCTCAGTGTGTTTTTTCGTAAGCTATACATACTACAAGGGAACATCTGAAACCAAACTTAAAGGGAAAATACAAGTATTCAACAACGTTGACTTTTGAGAAAGAGAGACGAAGATAAAAAGACGAACCAACAGAGCCCAACCAAAACTCTCAACAGATAATTTCTCTAAACTCTACCCAAATACAAAAAGACGAACCAACAGAGAACAATAGAGCCCTTATCTAAGTCACTCACCAAGGATCAAAGAAGAAAGAAAAACAGTAGCAACGAATCCTATCCTCTAATCTGCAATCATCTTGCTCTTGAGCTCCGTCTCATCTTCATTTGGTAAAGTAGAAATCCAAAACGCAGTCGTTTAGCATTTACGAACACCGGAACCAATTAATTGAACTAAACCAGCCTTAAACCGATTCAGTTTGAAAAAACCGGAAATTTTCAAACAAAAATGTCTATTCCGGTTTTCGGTTCGCTGTTAACTTCGAGATTTGTGTAACTAATTTGAAAAATCCAATAAAATGTCATGTTTTACTTTCATATCTAAAAACTAGTTCAAATCCGTTATTGTATTTCTCATTCAAGTTTCCTAACGATTTGACTTCACATTAGTTTTAAAGTCAAAATTAAGGAGTAATTGGCAATTGAACTTTTAAAACGGTAAACAAAATTATGATAACTAAAGTTTTTAAAGTCAAAATTTATCCAATTAGACTTTTTGATTTAAAAGTCTCTAAAGTTTTTCTCACCGCTATTTTCTTTGTTTTGTGTTGCAACTATCGCCTATAAAATCTAACTTTTATTTCTAAAAGTTAGAATTGTTTATTTAAAAGCAAAATTTTACCGTTCCTTTTAAAAAAAAAATCTACAGTCAAAAGTTTTAAAGTTGCAACCAATCGTCATCTATGTTACTCATATCAAGCGTTTGAGATTCATCTTTGTACTGATATTGCACTCGTCGCGAGATTTTCAGTAACCAATACAATCAAGCTCAAATTCAATCGCCTCGAATTGGCTCGAATCAAACTCAAGTTATGCGTACACATCTCTGTTTCTCCGACTTTTTCTTACATGTCCAAGCATCATGAAATTGAGATCACAAGTAGTTACAAAGCAAATGTAATCTCCATTTCGCCTTACGGAGCTTATTGGCACATGGTGGAGATGAAGGGAAAGATGGATACTTTGACGAAAGCTTTTAGGGATCTTATTGTATATTTGAGGAATACAACATTCTTGGTACTAAATCTCTTAACCTTGATGTGTTTGTTTGTCTTCTCTTTTGGCTCAAGTTTGACTAAACTCTTTGTTTTGCTTTGCAGATCTAGAGGAGATGTAATGGGAGGAAGGAAGTAGTGACTATTACAAGGAAGGATGTAATGGGAGGAAGGAAGTAGTGACTTTTACAAGAAACTATTGGTTTCTTTTCAATACCTTTTATTTTTAGGTGTTCTGACCCATTGTTACTTAAAAATTAGTATTAGTGCACTCTCTCCACTATATGTTTCCTCACCTATTTTCTCTTTTCATTTCATTTGTGCACACTTTCCACTCTTTCTCTGCTATAGAGGCTGTTTTAGACTTTCAAAAATATAAATCCGTTCTATGTTTGAAAGCACATGATTCCACATTTTTTAGAATTTCAAATATTTTTAAAATTTTCTATGTTGGAATGTGGACAATGGTCGGGAAATAGTCTTTAAAACCCTCTTCTTCTTTTTTTAATCATCTAGGTTATAATATAATGAAGGAACACAAGGGTACATGAAACAAAGAAAGAAAACAACAACAACATAAAAACAAAAGCAAATTATGAAACAAAAACATTAATGAAGACTAAGCATAGAAACCAAAAGCAAAGAAGAGTCTCCAACAGAGTAATAAGAAACCAGGACACTCCGAGCCTTTTCCTTGATACTCAACCCGATTTCATATAGAGGGAAAGTTGTTGATATTCATCAAGACAAATTATTGAAGGGGGAGAACCGTGAGACCTAGCTGTCGGATGTGGAAAACCTGTCCCATAAAACTCTTCCTCATCATCGCACCATCCAATCTTCAAACATCTTTTAAAACATTAATCGACAGTAAAGAGGATATATCAGATCGGCCAAGAAATCACTTGTGTATTAAAACATGCCCATGATTTGAAGTCCACCTATACCAATCGAAGACCACCAAGCTAAACCATAGAAACTATAACACACAAACCTAAACTTCTCTAACCACCTAATTCGAAAACCAGATGAACCAAAGGAGAAGCGAAAGAACTTATTCTAAAACGAAAGATAAACCATAACACTTAACATTTAACATTTTACACCGGTGAAAACAAAAGAACAAGACCACTCCAGTGAGAAAGAAAACCAGGCGGAGAAGAAATTTTATCTGAGCCGCTAAAAACAGCTCTCACGTGTAAAAGACCCGCGCACCACCTTCTTCATATGTACAACCAAGCCCTCAACACGAGCCACCATCACGCGCCCAGACCTCCTTTTAAACCACCACCAAAACCTCACCATCGGATCTAAATAACTCAAGCCACCGATGAAAAAAGATACTACAACGTAAAGCAAAGAGAGGCGGTCCCTCTCAAGGTGGCGGTGAGAAACACCCACCACCGGAGAGGGAGATCGGAATAACAGAAGAACGGAAGAAAGAGGGAAAGGGGGAGGAGCAGGGGGAGCAGGTAGGAGCAGAGGAAAACTTTTACATAAAAGTGTAAACATTTAAAAAAAAAAAAAACCCCTATATTGTTAGAATAAGAGAGAAAAGAATGATGGATTGATTGATGATTTATTCTAATGAGAACAAGAGTATATATAGTGGTACAATAACTTGGAGAAGAATAAAAGCTTGGAGAGAAAGCGACTTGGTGAACAAGGCCATAATCATATATGGACATTCACAATTAATGGGATTTATAACACTTCCCCTTGAATGTCCATTATCTAAAACTACTCCTAATACGCAAGTGATGCTGCCTCATTAAAAACCTTACCAGGAAAACCCAAAGGGAAAAACCATGGTTAAGGGAAAAAGAGTGCAGCGCGTATTTACTTCCCCTGATGATTATATGACTTGAGATCTTTGAGACAACGCATCCAAATGATGAACTTGTTTCTTCAAAGTAGCAGTTGGAAGTGTCTTGAAAAATAAGTTCGTCAAAGTTTCGCTTGAACGAATATGTAGAACATGTATATCGTCATTCTTCTGCAACTTAAAGATCTTTTAGATTATCCATCTTGATCATTCTCTATGTTTCTCTTAATATCATTAAAGTAAGATATTCATTATAGAGATTGATAGACTTTCATATATCACTCTAATGATAACATTCCTCTTTAAGTGTCTATCATTTGCGTGTTATTTGATGTCTCGTTAAAAACATTTCATAGAAAAACCCTATGGGATAAAAACTATGATAAGGGAAAAAGAGTACATCCACGCTCATCATTATATTTTCCCCTCTCAGAAGCATCTTCTTCAGGAGATGACTTCTGATCATATGTTATCTTTTCGAATGATCATAAACATAGCCTTAACAAACAAACTTGTATGATTTATGATATCTCAAATCATTAGACTTCTGGTCCATAACATATTTTCTTTTTATCATACAAAATCACATCTTTCAATCATGAAAGAGATCGATAAATTTTTTAAACATCAGTTTAAATTTGGTACTTCAGGACCATTTTGCTTCTAGCCATTTAAATCCTTCCGGGATTTGTATACAAATCTCATTATCAAGTGATCATTTAGCATAAATTATTGTCATCATACTATTTCAGATAACACTGAGTTTTGATGATCTTCAAATTAAGAATCACTTTGATCAATATCTTTAGAGAAATCTACATGGGTACACATATACATAATTATACCATATTTTCTCTTTTCATTTGATCGAGTAGAGTTCTCAAGAACATAATTTTGATATCTTTAATCCTTCAGGGATTATATCCATATAAATTTCCTCATCCAGTGTTCTATATCTTATTGCCAGACTTATAAGATATTTCAAAAGTATTGCTACCACCACAAGAGAATATAAATATATCTCTTCATAAAACAATCTTTGTCTTTGTGAAAATTTTACTATTTTCACTATCGTTTTCCACAAAACTTTATATCTTTCACTGGTTTTACACTTCAGGTGCATGGACTCCTGGTCCAAAAATTTCTCTTCAAGAGATTATAAGTACAAGTCTATTTTTCTTTCCACTTTGGTCAATCATTACTTTGTGTACACATTTCAATAGACTTTCTTTTCCATAATATCAACTGCTCATAGCATGCAAAATATTACGACGTCGATTTGCTTTTTCGGTTCCCTTATTATTTCTAACATGACATAGCTAGCTAGCTCTTTTCATTGTCAAGTACTTGAACTTTTCATTTGTCATGTTGATGTCTCTTCTGGAGATCATTCAAAATCTTTATTACCTTGATTTGGTCATTCTCAATTTATGCTCCTTTATTTTTACGAGGATTTATATATGGAATCAAATAGGTCTATCACGCTTCATGCGATCTTTAGACTCACTAGCAGTTTGATATATTCTTTCTAGGACATACATTTAATTGGAGCATATACAGCTGGCATAGGTGATTTCATCACTCTATTGGGATCAGCAAAAGTGTATGGCAATTAATACGCCAAGTTTTGTTTATGAATTATCCTTTTTGAACTTCTAATGTACATTCTCTAGTCCGAGGATCATTGATAATTCATAGAAACTTAGATCTTTTTCCAGCTATTTATTTTCTCCCCCTAATGTTAATATGAGACCCGAGCAATAAAAATCCTTCTGGGATAGCTCTAGACAATTATTCATATCCAACATATATTTTTATCCTCTTTCTGAGGTCCCATCTTAAAATGCTATGGTGGAGCACTTTTAACATTCAAACATCTTTCTGATGGGAATTATTTGGTTTCTGATCCTTAACCAATAATGATTGGGAGACCTATTAGTTATTCATTGGCTTGATGCGAATCAATGGTATTAAACCATTTTGTGTATAAACATAAACTTCTGGATGTTCAACACTTTATTTTAATAGACAACATAAATTCCCATCATTATCAAATAACCTTGCAAACTTCAGGTTGCAGTTTCATGACGAGGATAAATGTGAATCTTGAGTTGATGTGTCCATCGAGTCAATGCGTCCATTGAATCGATGCATCTATTATCTAAAATTCACATAGTGGGTGATCAGCCCATAAATATCTCCTTGTATATACTTCTAGAAATAAACATATTCCAGTTTATTTTTTTTACTAGTGAATGCCACATTATCATATTACTTTCTGAGCAATCAACATATGATAAATGACTAGAAAGAATCTTCTAATTCTTTACAAAATATCCACACACTTTTATAAATTTCGCATCAGATATTAAACCAGGATGACCAATCCGGTTAAGCCAAATACTTAAATTCTTAGTAAACATCTGATTTATTTTTCATTCTCAGTAAACTTCTGATTTACTTTTCATTCTCAGTAAACTTTTGGTTTACTTTTCATTCTCGGTAAACTTCTAGTTTATTTTTCATTCTCAGTAAACTTCTGGTTTACGAATCTTTGTGTAGTACAATCTAGTACAAAATAGGTAAATTCACTTAAATACTTTCAACCTTGGGAAAAACTTGTGATTTGGGGATATTCAACAATTCCTTCACTTTTCATATAAAATCCCATAGATTTATTTTTATGAAGGAGTAAGCAAACTCAATTTTAGTGTAAACATAATCTTCTGGATGTTTCACTTATAGTATACAAGATCCTTTAACTCTTCCCCTCGAGATGATAACACTGTAGATTTATCAATCTTGAACTGAATCTCATTTTAGAATCAATAACATATCCTACTCGGATCATTAGATCCTTTCTTTTGAGACTTTGGTGAATAGAATGTATAAAGTACTCCAATTGCCTTCTTTAGACAATGATATATATGTGCTCTTCTGGAGCATTCATATATATGTTCTATACAACCTTGTATTGTACTTCCTCAAGTTTATTTTCTTTTCTATTTGTTCACTTCCTGTGAATATATGAGTTCTTGATAGAAACTTTTCGATCTCGATCTTAACTATATTCATATCCACTTTCACATATGCGACCGACAAATATTATTTGTGTGGTCCTTTTCTTTCTTAAAATATGATGTCACATTCGCTTCAGGGAATGGAGTATAACCAATAAAACATATTTTAATCTTAGATGTACACACTCATAATGATCTCTAAATAACATCTTGTTCTCATCATACTTTTCTTTTAAATTGCCTTATTGAACTTGTGGATCTTTAAGAGTCAAGTAGTAAACATAATCTTCAAGATATGTTATTTGTCTATGTGAGATTCTTTACTCTTCTACCTCGAGATGATGAAACTTCAGGTTCATCCATCTCGTATTAAATTCCATTCCATAATTAAAACATATCCCAACTTGGATCATCTATATCATTATCTTATTTACTTTAAGACTTGGAGGAATATATCTCACAATGCGTTCTCAAGTATATGCTCTTCGGGAGCCTTTAATGAGCTTTATACTCTTGATATTGTATTCACACTAGATACTTTCATTCTCATATGAGAGAAAATTCTCTTTCTTGCCATCTTTCTTTTCTCACTTCTGGTAAGAATTTAAACTCTTGAAAATAAAACATTTTGAGCATCAATAATCTCAAACACTCTTCGGGAGTTTTTAATGAACATTCATCTTTAGAGAAATTAGCTCTACTATCATACAAAAGACAATTTTTTTTTTCTTGGTATTTTTTTTTTCACAATAATCATACCAACATATCACATAAAGTGATAATGAATAACAGATCCGAAATGAAACAAATTATCAAATAATAAAATCCTTAATCCTTAACATGTGACAGAGAGATTAGATTTTAAAAATCTTTTTTTTTTCAATTCAAAAGAAAACAATAACAAAAACATCATCATGTTTTATTCTTAAAGCAATAAACGATTTTATAAAATCCAGTAATTATGTTGGAATCAATCAAACGTAAGGTGAAACGTGCCACACAATCAAACCAAAAGAAATTGAACCAAACCGAATTGATAATTCTAGTCTACCATAACCGTCTATGGCTTAAACATTATTTGCCTTTTAATTTATTAGATTCTCATAGTCAAATTAAACAATTAGAAAACCAGACTAACCATAAAGCAATAAACAATAAACAAACAGATCAAACAATCAATCATGATTCAGTAAGTAATAACCTATCGAACAAAGCGATAACCAGTAAAGCATGAGACGATCGATTATATAAAGCATGAGGTTACTTATCTCATAAGGTGGTGAGATCGGAGATTAAAAACGGAGAGATCAGAGATGTTATCGGGTAGAAGTGAGTAAACAAAACACCAAAGACATCAATTCTTGGTGAATTCACTTTGCCCATCTTTGCACATGTGAATAAGTATGTATAAAGTAATATTTAATAAAACAATATTCACGTTGTTCGATGTTGTGAGTAAATATGAATTCACGTTTCTTATAACCAAGCATGATATTAAGATAAGAGATAAACTTAGCTTAGTCGATAACAAATGCGGAGAGATCGGAGATGCCAGAGAAAAATAGAGATGGTGTTGAAAAAACAGCGGCTAGGGTTTCGTGTAGCATCGTTTGCAGACGGCTAGGGTTTTACTCAGATAGTGTTAGAATAAGAGAGAAAAGAATGATGGATTGAGTGATGATTTATTCCAATGAGAACAAGAGTATATATAGTGGTACAATAACTTGGAGAAGAATAAAAGCTTGGAGAGAAAGCGACTTGGTGAACAAGGCTATAATCATATATGGACATTCACAATTAATAAGATTTATAACATATATTTTGTAATTAAATCTTTAACATCCCTTCTCTAATTTTGACTTTTTTTTTGATTTATTTTTAATTCAAAAACCGGTCAATTATTATAAAGCCCTTAATGAATCTGAATTATTACATGATCGAACAGCAAATCCGAACCGGACACCTAATAATTCGATTCCTCATGGGTTAGAACAAAAAAAGTGTGACGAAATCCCAAAATCATCTTGACCGTTTCCTCTATTTCCTTCTCTCTCTGATTTGCAAAGAGATTCCGGCGATTCTTCTTCATCTTCGTCGTAGATGTTGTCTCCGTCGGAGCCGTCTTCACGGTCTTCTTCTTCTTCTTTTTTACTTCACCACCGTCTCATCATCTATTCATGGTAACCGACACCTCTTCAATTATAGAGAATGGGTTTTGATTTTGAATTGGTTTTTGGTTGTAAGAAGGGTTCTAAAGTTTTTATTTGTAGTAGGATTTTGATTTCAAATGGGTGATGTGTTTTAATATGAATGGAGATGTATTGGGTCTGAAATTAGGGATTGAAATAAAACCCAATTTGGGGCATTTTGATTTCGAATGGGTTTTGGATTTTGATTTGTACTATTATTTTGGTTTCAAAATTAGGATTTAAAGAATTTGTCTACTTACAAATGATTTTTTGAGTTTGAGTAAGAACATGTTCGATTTTTTCAGGGTTTTTGATTTGGCGTAGAGAGAAAACTTCTTTGGAAGTATTGTTCTTAGCGGTTGATGAGAGAATATGTTGATTCACGTTTTGTTACATAAGTGAGTGGTGGCATGTTCTTTTAAATCTCTTTAAAAAGTTTTGATACTACATAAAGAACTACCAGTAAGCTTCCAAAGTCAAAAGTTCCTTTCTTTATTGGTTTCGTGTAAACAAATGTTGATTATTATGTGATATATGGATGTTTAGGTTTGAACCATTTGTGCATGGATATGGGAGCTTGTTAAACGGTTATACTGAGTTGCAAGAAGCTCTTGTTTGGGTTTATATTCATTATAATGTTGGTGAGTTTAGCATAGTCGAGTGTTGAGGCCCGCTTTTAGGATATAAACTTCTAAGATCTATTTTATTCACTAAGAACCATAATAATTGATACTCACAAATGTTGAATTGATTTTGAATCTCAGAAGATCAAGAATTGGCAGAACTAGAAGAAGAAGAATACGAAGAACGAGAAAGAGACCAAACGAGAGCAGAAGAAGAGAAAGAACTAGAAGAAGCAACATTGGTTGTTGTTGTTTATAAGGAAAATCTAATTAAAGAAAAAGTGATGGCAATTTTTGGTGAGAAATCAGGTTCCGTGACTGAAGAAAAAAGAGAAGGAAGTGAAGTTGAAGCTGATGGGAACCGAGTAGTAGAAGAAAAACAACAACAAAGGTGAAACGGAGGTTGAAAAGAATGACAAGCAAGAGAACAAGGAAATGGATTATGTTGTCTTAATGGTGAACTGATGTTTTAGGTAGTAAAAGATTAGAAATGGTAAACTGATGTGTTTAGGTATTACCATGTTATTAGGAAGTGTGTTTGTAATGTTAAACTCGTGTATTATTATAAATTAATCATGTACTACTAGTGTTACTATAGGTTCTACTGACTCTTTAGTAAAACATTTTGAAAATGTGTTTCATCACAAAACACATGCCTAAAAAAAAACATATTTAACATGTGCTCCGACAAATGAATAAAAAATATTATAATTTTACACACAGTTATACTTAGTTTTCTAGTAGTATTGATTTACATATAGTTATATTTTTACACTTTTCACGTATAATCAATAGTACCATCGTAAAATCATTTTTTCTAGTATTATTTATCCAATTCTTCCATTGAAATATATTTACTATCGTTTCATATATTAAAATGTTAGAAAACCCAATGTTTGTTTGTTTGAGATAACAATGAATGATTCTATACATATATGAACATATGTTTAAGGTGTAGTCTTTGTCAAAAAAATATGTTTTTCTTTAATTTTTGCTTTTTGAAAGATAGAGGTACCAAATAATCAATTAGATACACATTAGACAGTGAATAAATGGTACATAAGTGAACTAATCATTCAACCAAACGTATACATGAAGAACACACAAAAGTCTAACAGTCATACCTAGTAGTATGTAGTAGTATCAGGCAGAGTTATACAAAATAAATTTTTTAAAAAAATTCAGAAAACACATAGTCATACGTAGTATAGTATGTAGTATTATCAAGTATAGACAATTACCTAGTTATGATTAGCCTCACTGGATTCACCACGTAAGTAGTCATACATAGTTCCTCTTCTTCTTCCTCGATGTTCCTTGCAACCTTCTTTTTCACGTGCCGCGCATCTTAGCACATATTGCATTGGCTCCGATTTATTTATTTCATACTTGAACTAAAACTTTGACTTCGTCCCTACTACGAAATTGTTGACCCTTAAAGAAACTTAGATCATCTTCCCATGGAGCCCCAACTTTAGTCACAATATCTCTTTGTATTGGCTCATTCTCCTCATCCATACTAAAGTTATCCTCATCCATATCAATGTTTATCTCATGAATACCATAATTATACTCATTATGAAAGGTATCCTCGTTATATTCATTATTTGTCATTAAAAACTTTCAAACAGTTATATCAGTTGTATCTAGTTATATCAGACAGAGACAAAACACTCAAACTCAACAAACAATTATATCATGTTAGGATTTAGAAGCTCAAAAGGTGATTCCTTTACCAAGCATAAACCAGAACAAACTAAGACTTAAAGTTGTTTGATGACACAAACTGAGACTAGCATCAAAACAGAGCATAAAACAGAGATGGAGAGAAAGAGAGAAAGATAAGGAAAGGGAGCACACACAAGATTTAACGAGTTCACACCCATAACCGGGTCGCTACATCTCGCCGAGACTATGCTCGGAATCCACTAGATTCATGATAGAGATTACAATAGGAATAATTAGTGAAACACTTTAATGCCCTTCACTAGCACTTAAAGCTCACTCAATCTATTCCTATGACTTAGAGAAAACAAGAACAAGCTTAAACTATTACATTGTTTTCTCTCATATCTCTATCATAAGTGTGTCGGCTCAACTTTCTCTCAAGGCTTCACCCAGCCTTTATATATGTGCAACTCACCAAAACCTAAAGCATCTCTCCACAACAAGACAAAAGCAAAAGGCTCCTCTTGTGGTCCCAAAAGCAAAGCCTTCATTTAACTCAAGTTAACTTTATTAACTCTAGTTAGAGCTTATCCTTGTTTGGTTTGAATAAACTTGCACATCAAGTTCTTATCTCCACATATCAGTTGTATCTAGTTATACCAAACAGAGACAAAAACACTCAAACTCATCAAACAGTTATATCAATAGTATCTAGTTATACCAGACAAAGAGAACAAATAGAACAAGTGACAAAGTTTTACAAGCCATACGTGGAACCAATGCATGGTGTTCTGATGGTTCGCCTGTGTAAAGAAACCCCATATCACCCCTGGCATCAACGTCACTTTCTTGGACCTCTCTTGTTACTTCCAACATTTTTTTGAGTTTGGTTCTCAACTTCAATTACACTTAGTAGTATCAGTTATATCAGTCATATCTCTGTAGTTTCGAGATGCTCTCTAGAATTCCCAATTCTTATGAATCTGACCGATTTAGCTCACGATTTTACCATTAAATCTACCAAATCACCATAAATAACTTATAAAACAAGTCTGATATCAACATAACTATACAAAAATCATAAATTTTCAAATTTACCAACAAAACCCTAAACCCTATTATAACCCTAAACATGAAACTACAAAAGACATAAACATCATACAATATATTAGAAGGATTGAAATACGTAAGGAAGAGAAGAACAACCTTCAAGTGAGAATCTCTCCGTTTTTTATACCAACAAGATGGAGAAGAAGAACGACATGACAACAAGATGAAGCGTCTATTTCTAACGAGATGAAGAAGAAGAACGATGACAAAGAAAGGATAAACTGAGAGACAAAAACCTGAACCTAACGATGATGAACCAAACAAGGAGAGAGATGAAGTCTCTGTTTATGCTCTATTTTGTTCTTTTTGGATTTGGGCGTGACAATTAGAAAAGAAGAGGGAGGGTTTAATTTTGCCATGTGGCATGTTTTTACTGGTTCCGTTAAAATATGGTTGTTGTGAATTATTAAATGAGTTTTGGTTTATTTTTTGGTTTAATAAAGAAGGGTAAAGATGAGAAAAAGAAGGAAGGATTTTAAAGATTTAGATAGAGTATTATGATTTTTGTTTTTATTTTTAGGGTTTTAAAGATTATTTCCCTGTATTTCCTTCTCTACCTTCCAAGTCTTTGTAATTAACCCAAAACTCTATGATAAATGAATTCTTGTCTCTCATTTCCCTATAACCATAGTATTTTCTTTGAAAAAGTAATAATAATAACAGTAGTAATGTTATCAAATATTGACAATTGAACTTTTAAAACTGTGAAATTGTACCTTTGAGACATAACAAGACTCATTGTCCGGCTCTGGCAAGCAGAGACGCATGAAGAATAAATGAAATCTTATGATGTGATCTCATGAGCACCTTGACATATCATCTTTTTATAACCAATCTGTGTTGGTTGCTTAAGGAGTAGCAAACATTGAGAATGCAGAAAATGGAAAAATTACAATGGTTCGTTGGAATAGAGAAAACAATATAAATTATCCTCTTTCATTAAAGAGATAATAAACTTTCAAAAACACAGACATGAGCTGCGGGGTTGATAGGTTTGAAGAGTAAGTCACAAGACTTGGTATCGAGATCATGAATCATCACTGGATCGCTGTGATTATGACCTTGAAGCAATAGCTTATTCTTCTCCAGAATTGCTATGGGACACAGCACAATTTTGGGTTTCCACCAAACCCCAAACAAAGAGAAATACTTGGTGAGATCTATCGAACACATCTCCTTCCATGTACCTGAAGAAGAATCGAACCACCATATGACCTGCAGGTTGGGGAATTTATTCTGGGATACACACAAGCGGTCATCGAGGATGCACATGATGACGTCGCGAGGGTCAGGTGTATGGGGAAAGGGAGCTTTAGAATGGACTTGAAAAGTTTCCGTGTGCAGATCAAAAGATAATACCTTGGTTTCTTCACCCTCAGTCAACCAGTAAAGGGAGCCATCGTAATGCACAGGTATTTTGTTCCTTAAAATTCGATAAGGAGAAGCAGGGAGAAGGAATCTCCATGAGTTAGTGCTAAAATCGAAAACTTCACAAGTATAGTAGCATTTTCTAGGCCGAATTCGGATGAATTATAGAACCAAACTGGTTTGTATGTGCCCCTGATTTTGTCTTTACCGAATCCAAGATGAGGAGTTACGGGGCCACGTTTTCCTTTAGCAGCCATGTCGACGAGCAACTGTTGAATGGTGGAAAGAGGAAAAATGTGATGCCAACCGGTGGCGGGATTCGCCACAACATTGGGCGGACCATAGGGATAGTAGAGGCACACAAGACCGTCACAACTACCACGGCAGACTGCGAAGCTTGTAGTAGGGAGCCTAGCCGTAGAAACTATTGATGACCCAAACACAAATCTTTGAGCATCACCATCAACAGCAAAAGAATAACGAACCTCCAGGAAAAGGACATCTGAACCTCGAGATAGCCTACGGCGGATCAACTGTCTTTGTTTGGGGAGTCAACTGTGAATTTCCAGTTCTTGGATACACACTTAAATCTCAGCATAGACTTCACAGGAAGTCTCTCGAGGATGAGCTCTACCACATCGTGAGGTATCGATGATTCCATTATATCGTGACGATCTGAGTGAGGCTTCATACATATATATATACACACACGAGAGCATCTGAGTCCAACTTGAAGATGGAAAAAAGAAAACTTCAAGTCAACAAGGAAAAGGAAATCACAAGAATTTCCATTCTTCATCCAACAAATTTATTCCTCTTTCATGTTCATCAAATCAAATCATAATAACAATAATAGTAAAAATAACAAGAATTTCCATTGATTAAGGAATGGCGATCTTTGGTAAATCAGAATTTTCAAATCAAACAGAGAGCTCTCGAGCCCCATTATCCATAGGAATCTTAATTTCTTTACTCTGCTTTTCTTTTTATACGCAAAATGACCTTTTTACCCCTATCGCTGGTTTGATTGAATACATTCACAAAACGTGGGAGCTCTTTTCTTTTCTTTTAAGCAAGCTATTAATTCGGTTTTGAAGTAAGTTGACCATTATATCCTTTTGCTGACAAAACATTAGTCAAACAAGTCGTTTTGGTTTGCTCTTCCGAAACATTTCCTTCAAACAAACAGTCAAACTTTTTCTTTGCATGTAAATTATTAATTGAAATTATCTTGCCTAACAAGTGACCTTGTTGGAATTGCTTAAATACATGCATATGCACTTCACTTTACAACAAATCACAGAAGAAATAATCACATCAAATAAATAAAAAAATCCAAAGTTCTTCCTCTCTCTTTTTTTTTTTTTTTTGGATTTCCTTCATCTATCGATCATGGAAAGCTTGCCATTTCATCTCCTAGAGGAGATTTTGTTCAAACTGGATTCCAAATCTCTTGTAATGATGCAATGCGCTGATAAATCTATCAAATCGCATGTATCCAACGATCCCTATTTCAAACCCGAATACCTTCTCGGGTCGAATCCGATTTGCTTCACATGTCCACATTTGGCTCCAGCTTGCTCTTTTGCCACTCCTCCGGCTCAACCAGAGGCAACTACAAAGATCCTTTAAAGATAGGGTCTTACATTCTCGGCTCTTGTTCCGGCCTTCTCTTACTCTTCATCGGTGGTCTCTGCGTCGCGAATCCCCTCACAAAGAGGTTTCGATTCCTCAATCACTCTAAATCAAAGATTCTCCCTAGTCGAAGGAATGCAGAAACTAAACTTGATTGGTATAACAAAAACCGTATCGGGTTCACAGCTGATGGAATTACTCAGAGATTCAAAGTCGTATGCCTTAGCGAGCGTAAGGCTTCGAAGAACAAAATGATGTATCGATTCGAGATCAACTCTGGAAATTCTTGCTGGATATTGTCAAAATCTACTATTACTTGTCCCTCAAGTAATCTCATGATTGATATGAAACCAGTTGAACTAAACGGATCTCTTCACTGGTTGAGAAACGACGGAAGCATTGTACCATTCGATCCCAAAACAGAGCGAGCATGGCTGATTCCGACAGTATTACCTCAAGGACTAATTAGCTCGAAGATCCTGTTCGCCGCCGGAGAAAACGAACTAGCATTGGTATCTACGACGGATGAAGCCATTTACGTTTTTACCCTCGAGGGGATTTTGACGGTTCCCAAGTGGGTTCTAGTCAAGCGGATTGGGAGCTTGGAGGAAAAAGAGAAGATAAACGTTTCAGCTTACGACGGTAAGTGTTTGGTGGTGAGGGAGAAGAAGAAAGTGGTTTATGAGTACGACTTGAGAGCAAACAAGTGGAGAGTCATTGGTTCGATTCCAGGGTGGTGTGACTCTTCTCATGATTTTCATCATTTTAAACCGTTTTTCTTCTCTGCGATAGAATTGGTGGACGACATGACGATGGTGGATAATGATGATGATAAACGTATGTCTTCTCTAGCCACGATTATGAGACTCGTCAATGATGAAATGTCACCATATGCTAGAAAAAGGAAACGCGACTTGGGAAAAGATTGATGATTAGAGAAATAAAAAGAAACATCATAGAATCTACAAAAGAAAAGGAGTGAGAGGTGGTTGAACTTTTGTATCATTTGATGAATATGAGACTAATTTTGGTTAATATTCAGATGTATTGATTAGTTGTTCAATGTTTTTAATGTTGTCTCTTGTTTATTGTAATTAGTTGTTCAATGTATGATAATGATCCTTCTTTCCGTTTTTTTTTGTTTTTTGGTCAAAGATCCTTCGTTTCTTTTCATTAATTTTTGGAAACATATTATTAAACTTTTTTTATAGCCTGGTTTAGTTAGTCAACTGGAATCAGGGTCTGGTCTAAGGTCTGGTATAGTTCCGATTATTGACATAAGGCTAAACGGCTGGGTTTTGTACTTCACAAGCGTACCTTTACCAAAAGAGGCTTAAGATCAAGTTTGCATGGTTGTTGTCGAGAGAGAGATTCAGTTACATTGATTTGAGAACCGCTTTTGGCCTTTTCTTTTATTTTTCATTTTCTTTTTGGAGTTTTTGGGTTAAGAAACCACTTAGCAATCTCCACTTAGAATTTAATTGCCTCAAACCCAAATAATTTTTGGCCCACAGAAAAAAAAGAAAACAAAATTCCTCATGCCGAGCTTCGAACTCGCAACCTCATCTCTGGCTAATACAGACGTTATCAGTAGAACTAATGAAACTTCGTTGCAATAATTGGCCCATCAAATTATTATATTCTCCACCGGCCCCAAGCCAGTGCTTCATCTGCTTGGTGCCAGGGCCGGCACTGGATATGCTCTAACAGCATCCGCATTGGTAACACTCCCATGAATGTCTAAAAACTTTTTATAATTAAATATATTAAATTTTAGGATAATTGAGTTTCTTAACTCAGAAAAATGATTTAATGTAGGATACTTTTTCTGATTTAAAACACTCCAGTATACTAAAATCTAATATATTTAATTATAAAGAGTTTTTTGTAACATCCCAAACCGAGAATGTTCTTTTCGGTAAAAGTGTCGATCGACACCTCCCCATGGTGTCGATCGACACCATATTTTTTGGACGAATCGGTTTGATTTTTTGATCGCGGTTTGGGCTTGGTTTTTGAGTATTTATACGCCTAGGGTTGCGTGATAAAACTCACCTGTCGTGTTAGAAGTTATTATCAGAGAAAGTGAAAGTTTGTGAGGAGTTTGGGAGGATTGGTGATCGTTGCTTAGCGAATCGTTCGGGTTATCAAGGGTTCTTCGTTCTTTCGTTCTCGGGATCGTTCGTGGTGTGTTTTTGGGTGATTCCGGTACGAACCAGAGGCTGTTCCTAGGTTGTAGAGATCGCGTTCTTCGTGTTCTTATGTTGGGAATGTCCTGAAATCACACTTGTATTCACTCTAGAGATAGTTGTACTGTCAAGATTAGACATTCATATGATACTAGGTGGTCATAACGTTTTGCTAGAAACCAATGATGATCTATGAGTTATGAACTCATTGCTAGTATTATATGATCCTACAGGGTCACACACCTAAGCAAATTGGATTCACTTTATGTGGGAATGATCATTAATGTAATGATCCAAATAATGTGTATTTGATGCACATTATTTTCATGTTTTAAAAGGTGTGTCGATCGACACAAGTATGTTGTGTCGATCGACACGTGCTGCTGACCGAAATAAAGATTTCGGTTTAATGACTTAATTGATTCTGAATCGGTTCAAGATCAATTAGGTTTTCTCCAGAGCCTATATAAAGAGTTATAAAGGCACGACCTGGAGATAAGTGTTTTTAGAGAAAACTTTCTGGCAGCCACTTTAAAACGCAGAAACTCCTGAGAGATCCGATCTACCGGCACTAGCATCCCGGCGGATTCCAGTTTGTGTGTGTGTTGACTAACAGTAGAGGCACTGCGATTGAAGTGCTCGAAATCTCGAATCCCTGATCATAACTCCGCTGCATAACTCCAGGTATATTCGAGATCCTTTCTATCAGATTCATTGTTTACAAACCCTAGATCCTAGGAAAAGGAATCATGACTAGGTTGATTAATAGATATTAATCCGGTAAAACCTGAGTAAATTCCTACAGTGGTATCAGAGCGTTAGGGTTTAACAATCTACCTGACAGTAATCGAATTTGATCAATTCTTTCGTTGCAAAATCGTTTTGTTGTTAAATTGTTCAAATCGGTATGAAAAAACCTAGTCGTGTCGATCGACACAATGGTTGTGTCGATCGACACGATGGTCTCTGCCATTTCGTTTGATGAACCGGTTTAATTGGATTAAATTGGTTATCGCGCTTGGTTAACAAATCAATTAAACCGACTGATTTCGGTTTACTGCGAATTGGTTGGTGTCGATCGACACAAATGTTGTGTCGATCGACACGGACCGGTTATCGACCCGGTTCAATTGGATTGACCAGTTATCGCAAAATTGATTTGGTTTGACTCGTGTCGATCGACACAAATATTATATCAATCGACAGAGGGCAATTGTCAACCTGGTTCAATTGGATTGATCGGTTATTGAAAAATTAAAATTGGTTTGGTCGGTTATCAAAACCGGTTCAATTGGATTGATCGGTTGTCGAAGAACTGTTCCAGAGAGGTGAGTGTCAATCGACACTAATGTAGTGTCGATCGACAACCTCTAAAGATTAAAGGTTAGTGAACCTGAAATCAAACAACCGAACCAGATTTAATTAGATTGGGTTTCTGAATGCATATGTGATATGTGTTAAGGATTAAATGTTCAGTTCCTCAACTAAATATCAAGTGTCCTGGATGTCTTCCCGATCTTGTCAGCTGTCAAGGCTCGTTTAATTGTGTGATAGGCTTGCAGTGCAAGGTATCTGCGGTTACATGAGTAAGGCAGTAGGTAATTGTGTTGATGGGCTTGCAGTGCATGGCATCAACTATTACATGGCTGAAGAGATTGGTTAACTTGAATGGGCTATCAGAAGTTCTGGGCTCATAGACATCAGGTGGACTAAAGATAAGATGTTTTATCCACAACAAGAGTCATATTGGATATGATTAGCAAAGTGTTGCTTACCTACATAGCTGAGATTTGAGTAACAGCCAGTGGCTTGCTTGGATTTTAGTGAAACATGGATCTTGGATCATTATATTCTTTTGAGGAAACATAATTTTGAATATAATGCGAGTTTTCTTAATTGTTAAGCTTACTCTTTTATTGAACATCGTAACTTACCCTCTACCTCTTTTGTTTCAGCAATGTCTAGCTCAAACAACACATTCTCCTTGAGATCCGTCCTTGAGAAGGACAAGCTAAATGGATCTAATTTTCTGGAATGGTATCGGAACCTGAGAATTGTTCTCAGGCAGGAGAAAAGGGACTATGTCCTTGATAAAGTTCTCCCCGAGAAGTACCGTGCCAATGCCCCGCAGGCAGAAAAGAATGCTTGGGATAAGCATTCAAATGATGTGGTCGATGTGACTTGTCTGATGTTGGCTACCATGAACTCAGATTTGCAGAAGCAATATGAAAACGTGGCGTCGCCCATCGAGATAATCACTAGCCTGAAAGCGATGTTTCAGGAGCAGGCTTGAACTGAGAGATACCAGACGGTTAAATCTCTAGTTGAGTGTAAGCTACCAAGTGATGCTCCAGTAAGTCCCCACGTCATAAAGATGATGGGTTTTATTGATAACTTGGGGAAACTGGACTGTCCCATTAGCCAAGAGTTGGCTACTGGCATCATACTGCAGTCACTGCCGCCAAGCTATGATACGTTCATTATGAACTATAATATGAACAACTTGACGAAGACGTTGACTGAGTTACATGGCATGCTCAAGACAGCTGAGCCAAACATCAAGAAGGGTACCCCAAATGTGCTTATGGTACAAGGGGATAAAAGGTTTAAGAAACCCAGAAGAGGCAAAGGAAAGGGCAGGGCCGTCCAGGTTGTGAACCAGGACAGACCTGCGCCTCCTCCCAAGCCCAAGTCTGGCCCTTCTGATGCTGATAAGTGCCACTTCTGCAATGAGCATGGGCATTGGAAGAGAAATTGCAAGAAATTCCTGGATGGTCTAAAGAACAAGAAGAAGACGTATGAGACGACTTCTCCAGGTATTTATGTTATTGAAGTAAATGTTACTTCTTCCGGTTCTAACTCATGGGTATTGGATACCGGTTGTGGTGCTCATATTTGTACTAATATGCAGGCACTAAGCAACAGTAGGACGCTGAAAAAGGGACAAGTGGAGTTGCGAGTCGGGAATGGAGCAAAGGTTGTTGCGTTGGCCGTGGGCACTTACCATTTGTCTTTGCCTTCGGGCCTGGTTTTAGAATTAAACAATTGCTATTATGTACCTGCGATAAGCAGAAACATCATTTCAGTTTCCTGTTTGGATTTGGAAGGATTTGATTTTTCTATTAAGAATAAATGTTGTTCTTTTAATCGCGATGGTATGTTTTATGGTAGCGGCCCATTAGAGAATGGGCTTTACGTTTTAAACCAATCTATGCCCGTTTATAACATAAATACTAAGCGGTTTAAGTCAAATGACGAAAACCCAAATTTTCTCTAGCACTGTCATTTGGGTCACATAAACGAGAAACGCATACAGAAGCTCCATAGTGATGGGCTTTTGGGCTCATTTGATTATGAATCATGTGAGAAATGTGAATCTTGTTTGATGGGGAAAATGGCAAAGGCTCCTTTCAATAAACCAAATGAACGGGCCAGTGACTTGTTGGGCCTAATACATACAGATGTCTGCGGCCCGATGAGCACAAGTGCTAGAGGAAACTATAACTACTTCATTACATTTACTGATGATTTCAGTAGGTATGGCTATGTCTATCTAATGAGACACAAGTCGGAATCCTTTGAGAAATTTAAGGAATTCCAGAATGAAGTACAGAACCAACTTGGCAAAAGTATTAAAGCTCTTCGATCTGATCGTGGCGGAGAATACTTAAGCCAAGAGTTCAGTGATCATCTGAGAGAGTGTGGAATTGTTTCACAACTCACTCCTCCTGGAACACCCCAATGGAATGGAGTTTCCGAGAGGAGGAATCGGACCCTATTAGATATGGTTCGATCAATGATGAGTCACACAGACCTTCCATTATCCTTTTGGGGATACGCTCTAGAAACGTCTGCGTTTACACTAAACAGAGTCCCATCAAAATCAGTTGCAAAGACACCACATGAGATGTGGACTGAAAATGTTCCAAGTCTGTCTTTTCTAAAAATTTGGGGTTGTGAGGCTTATGTAAAACGTTTAATATCTGATAAGCTCGCACCCAAATCTGATAAGTTCTTTTTCGTTAGTTATCCTAAAGAAACCAAGGCGTACTACTTCTACAACCGTTCTGAGAACAAAGTGTTTGTTGCTCGGGATTGTACTTTCCTTGAAAAAGAGTTTCTTCATAAGAAGAATAGTGGGAGTAAAGTACTACTCGAAGAAGTTCGAGAATCACAGGAGCCTGCTCAACCTCATGAGGAAGAGCAGCAGATGGAACCACAAGGAGTTGTGGAACCTGCACCTGTGATGCATGAAGTTCGCAGATCCGGAAGGATTCGTCACGAACCCGAGAGATACTATGGATTTCTCGTGAATAACTGTCATGACCTGTTGATCATTGACTGTGACGAACCTGCGAATTTTGAAGAAGCAATGTTGGGCCCAGACTCCGAAAAGTGGCTGGGAGCCGCTAGATCCGAAATGGGATCCATGTCAGAAAACCAAGTATGTTCCTTGGTAGATTTACCCGATGGTGTAAGACCCATTGAGTGTAAATGGATCTTCAAGAAAAAGATTGACGTGGATGGGAATATCCAGATATTCAAAGCTAGATTGGTGGCTAAAGGTTTTAAACAAATTCATGGTATTGACTATGATGAGACCTATTCCCCAGTCGCTATGCTTAAATCCATTTGGATACTCCTAGCAACTGCCGCTTACTATGATTATGAGATATGGCAGATGGATGTGAAAACAGCTTTCCTTAACGGAATCCTGGAAGAGGATGTGTACATGACACAACCTGAAGGTTTCACAGATCCTAAGAATGCTGGGAAAGTATGCAAGCTTCATCGATTCATTTATGGATTGAAGCAAGCATCACGGAGTTGGAATCTTCGTTTTGATGAAGCGGTCAAAAGGTTTGACTTTATCAAGAACGAAGAGAAACCATGTGTATACAAGAAGACTAGTGGGAGCGGAGTTGTATTTCTCGTACTGTGTGTAGACGACATACTCCTTCTCGGAAATGACGTTCCATTGCTTCAGTCTGTAAAGACTTGGCTTGGAAGTTGTTTTTCCATGAAAGACATGGGTGAATCCGCGTACATTCTTGGAATAAGAATCTATAGAGATAGATTAAATAGGCTTATTGGATTACGTCAAGACACTTATATAGATAAGGTCTTGCACAGATTCAGTATACAGGATTCCAAGAAAGGTTTCACACCTATGTTACATGGCGTTACTCTTAGCAAGAAGCAGTGTCCCTCAACACAAGCTGAGCGGGAGCGAATGAATAGAATTCCTTATGCTTCGGCAGTAGGATCTATTATGTATGCCATGCTCTGTACTCGTCCAGATGTTGCTTGTGCCTTAAGCATGACGAGTAGATACCAATCTGATCCAGGTGAGTGTCACTGGACAGCAGTCAAGAATATCCTAAAATATTTGAGAAATACTAA
Organism: Draba incana; assembly: GCA_963576765.1. NCBI lineage: Eukaryota > Viridiplantae > Streptophyta > Magnoliopsida > Brassicales > Brassicaceae > Draba > Draba incana. The sequence goes on from OY755208.1 coordinate 13,814,074, forward strand.
GGATAAGTTCTTGGTGTATGGAGGAGATGATGAGCTGGTCATAAGTGGATTCACTGATGCAAGTTTTCAGACGGACAAAGACGATTTCCGGTCTCAGTCTGGTTATGTCTTTTGTCTAAATGGCGGTGCAGTCAGTTGAAAAAGTTCCAAGCAGAGCACCGTAGCTGATTCCACTACTGAGGCTGAATACATTGCTGCTTCGGAAGCAGCGAAGGAAGCTGTTTGGATCAAGAAGTTCATGTCTGAACTTGGTGTGGTTCCTAGTATCTTAGAGCCTGTAGTATTGTATTGTGATAACAATGGAGCAATTGCTCAGGCGAAGGAACCAAGGTCACACCAGAAATCCAAACACATAGAGAGGAGATATCACTTGATTCGTGATATAATTGATAGAGGAGACGTGAAGATCAGCAAAGTTCCAACGGATGAGAATGTCGCTGATCCTCTGACCAAGCCCCTCCCACGACCTAAGCATGAGAGTCATACTGCTTCTATAGGACTTAAGGAAATTAAGATGTGATCTTGATTTTAGTGGGAGTTGTCTTATTTAAGTTATGTTTTGATGTTCATGTAATTATACTTTGATTATTTTAATGAAATTTGATTTCAGTATTATTTAAATGTGTTTAAATGATAGTCCCAAAATAATTTATGACATTTTATAGGTCATCAAGTTGAGGACTTGATCATGAGACCCTATGAGAATTAAATGACATAGATTATATTTGTCCCTGGTCGAGGTTGTTAAAGTGGGACATTAACAACCGTGTGAGACTAGCATGTGAGGTGACTGATGACTAAGTTTCATGGAGTCATTAATAAGAGTATTAAAGTCAATCACATAGATATATGTTAGAGAACATATGATCGGACATGACCCGCTAATGAGAACTCTACAGGATAATTAAGTGTCATAAGAGGTTCTCATTACGACTATAGAGTATAGTCCTTAGACCTGAGTTCATCATGAATTCTTACATATGAATTGGTCCGCTTTGACTCTGTCAAACGTTATCCGTAACAGGTGACTATAAAGGCATTGATTGGGCGTATCATGAAGTGTGTGAAGGAACAGGGATGGAACAAGATGGGATTTGTCCCTCCTGTAAAGCAGGAGATAAATATCTCAGGGCCCATCGAAGATTTGATACTGAGGAATGTGTGGCCGCACTCGAACGAACTGAATGTCAGTTGTTTGTATTGTCAGTATAAATCGGAGTTCGATGAACATGATTTTGGTTGAATAAGGATGACACGGATCTTGCCTTATGCCATATCGAGATATAGACACGAAGGGATTGTTGGAATAGTTGATTCCAGTACAAGTGGGAGATTGTTGGGAATATCCTGAAATCACACTTGTATTCACTCTAGAGATAGTTGTACTGTCGAGATTAGACATTCATATGATACTAGGTGGTCATAACGTTTTGCTAGAAACCAATGATGATCTATGAGTTATGAACTCATTGCTAGTATTATATGATCCTACAGGGTCACACACCTAAGGAAATTGGATTCACTTTATGTGGGAATGATCATTAATGTAATGATCCAAATAATGTGTATTTGATGCACATTATTTTCATGTTTTAAAAGGTGTGTCGATCGACACAAGTATGTTGTGTCGATCGACACGTGCTGCTGACCGAAATAAAGCTTTCGGTTTAATGACTTAATTGATTTTGAATCGGTTCAAGATCAATTAGGTTTTCTCCAGGGCTTATATAAGGAGTTATAAAGGCACGACCTGGAGATAAGTGTTTTTAGAGAAAACTTTCTGGCAGCCACTTTAAAACGCAGAAACTCCCGAGAGATCCGATCTACCGGCACTAGCATCCCGGCGGATTCTAGTTTGTGTGCGTGTGGACTAACAGTAGAGGCACTGCGATTGAAGTGCTTGAAATCTCGAATCCCTGATCATAACTCCGCTGCATAACTCCAGGTATATTCGAGATCCTTTCTATCAGATTCATTGTTTACAAACCCTAGATCCTAGGAAAAGGAATCATGACTAGGTTGATTAATAGATATTAATCCGGTAAAACCTGAGTAAATTCCTACATCTTAGCCGTCTCGTTTCTAAAACGCAAGGGTGAGTGCGTGATCGCTTAGGAAATGCTAGAAATTGATTATATGTTGAATGATGAATAGATTGATTGATGTTTTAGGCATGTTATTGATTTTTTCGTCTCTGTTTTATGTGTGAATCGTGTTGTGTTGTGTGATTCATGTGATTGCTGCATCCCGAGAAAGAGCCGAGTGAGGACAGGCTCGAATTCTGGGTTCAAGAGCAGAATATCGATCGACGCGTTGTGGTTGTGTCGATCGACACCCTGAGATGAAGATGATGCTCGTATGGGCAAGTGTCGATCGACACCAGTCTTCTGTTTGCCGAATTTCTGTGAAAAGTAATGTTAACCGGGAATTGGTTAATTGTTAATCTGGATATTTAAAGGAATTGGTTTAATTGTTAATCTGGATATTTGAAGGAATTTGTTTAATTGTTTAATCTGGATATTTAATTAATGGATAAATTTGGTTATTTAGCGTTAAATGTTGTTTGTGTAACCTGTTAGCGGGATGACCGCTCCACTGAGTATTTATGATAATACTCACGCAACTCCCGGTTTCTCTTTGAGTTGCAGGTAAAGGGAAAATGTGATCGCGGAATCGAGGCAGAATAAGAGGATGATAGGGTTTTTGGGTTGTTGTTTTAGTCTAGTGAACCGGATGTTTTAGGTTCCTAGATGTTTTATTTAATCATTCATGAATTTGGTGTCTGAATTGAGTAATTGAGTATTTTGGAATCTTGGTTATTTTATTTAATCGATTTATGAGTTCCGCAGTAGAAATTACTAGGTTTTTAAAAAAAAAAAAAAAAAACTTGGTCGTTTCAATATTGTGACACCCCGGTTTTAGGGCATATATTGTATATGCGGAGAGGCTTAAAAGAATTGATTTGGCTACCTATATCACCAAAGTGCACTTATCTTTTCGGTCACAGGTCTTCAGAGAACTCCAGAGTTAAGCGTGCTTGAGCTGAAGTAGTTTCAGGATGGGTGACCTACTGGGAAGTCATTTCCAGTATCGTGTGAGTGAGGTCAAAACACGAGGAAAGATCGCGTGGTGATTTATAGGGTTAGTAAACATGACTTCCGAGCCTCTCGGACTAATGCATCGACCGTCGAACAGGGTGGGCCCACGGGCCAGTGAGTGGACGGGGGCCCATAGAAAGGGCGGTCGGGGCGTTATATGTGGTATCAGAGCGAACCCTGACAATTGTGTGCTGTCAGGGTAAGGATCTTGGTATGCGCAACGAGGATGTTGCGATCTGTTAGTGGGGGTGATTGTGACACCCCGGTTTTAGGGCATATATGGTATATGCGGTATATGCGGAGAGGCTTAAAAGAATTGATTTGGCTACCTATATCACCAAAGTGCACTTATCTTTTCGGTCACAGGTCTTCAGAGAACTCCAGAGTTAAGCGTGTTTGAGCTGGAGTAGTTTCAGGATGGGTGACCTACTGGGAAGTCATTTCCAGTATCGTGTGAGTGAGGTCAAAACACGAGGAAAGATCGCGTGGTAATTTATAGGGTTAATAAACATGACTTCCGAGCCTCTCGGACTAACGCATCGACCGTCAGACAGGGTGGACCCACGGGCCTATGAGTGGACGGAGGCCCATAGGAAGGACGGTCGGGGCGTTATACACTCATAAGAGTGTTACCAATGCGGATAAGAACACATATATCCACGCACGCGTCTTATCTCACCAGCTTAAAAGTAAAAGTAAAATCTTGTCCTTATTTTCATCCAACGACTGAGAATAATTTCAAAACAACAACTGAAAATACTTACTTTGTTTCACATAAAACATATATTGATATTTTCTTATAAATTGTTCCAAATCCACTTTCACCAAAATTTGAGATGATAAAATTATCCGTTATATCTTGTATAGTGAATTTAAAATTTAGATCTCTTGTAATTCAAACCATTTTTAAGATTAATGTAGTATTTTGTAAAGTACTGTAAAGTAGAAGTTAATTAATTACGTGAAAAGCATTATATTTTGCAAATGTATTAATAAAAAAAATATTTTTAGGATTCGAGTAAATTGAAAAATATTTACGGCTGAGATCAAATAGCCGTTAATTTTTAAAGAAGAAAAAAAAACAACATTCGCTCTTCTCGTCGTCTTTAACATTCGCTCCTTTTTGTTTTGCTAAACAACAAATTACGTCTTGTCTTCTTGATCTGGGTTATTATTAAACCGGATGTGAAGGGGGTTTCCATTTTTAACGTTTAAAGAAGTTGCTTTTTTAAGTTTCGATATCTAGTAATTTGTGATTCGGTCTTGTGATCTTGTCTTCTTGATTTGGGTTATTATTAAACCGGATGTGAAGGGGTTTTTCTTCATTAACGTTTAAAGAAGTTGCTTTTTAAGTTTGGATATGATTAAGCGATGACTGTTTCTTTGGTTTTTGATAAGTTTGGGATGTTTTGATTTTCCAAGAAATCTTACTAGATTTGGACTAAAGAGAAGGAATTGGTGCTCGCGGATCTCAGCCTGATCGATGGTTTTTGTTTAGATTGCATGGCCTAAGAAGTCAGGGAGACGGAGGATTTGTGTGCTAGTAAGCTGCAATTGCTTTCCGAGGAGATCGAGGCAGAGAAATCAGAGGAAGCCTTTGTTCGACGCAGTGCCGGCCCAATAATTTTGAATGTCCTATGCATATACGTAAAAAAGTGTCATTTTAGTATATTTTCCAATACCGTAATAATAGTAATTTAAATAAAAAAACACATTAAAACTCCATTAAACTGTTTATAATTTCAAATAGTTAGTAAAAAATAAAAGAAAAAAACAAAATATAATTTATTTTTGAAATATTGCACTCTTTGTATTTTTGTCTGCTAAGATTTCCTTTGCTCGTTTGTGGGGGCTCAACTGCTCCGTCCATCAACCTCGTCATGGAGGACGAGCACATTAACTGCCTTGAATTGGCTCAAATCAAACTCAAGTTCTGCGTACAAATCTATGTTTCTCCGGCTTCTTCTTACATGTCCAAGCATCATGATATTGAGATCACCGGTAGTGATTCTCAACATGTGAAGAAAGCTTTTAGGGAGGTAATCTTATTAGTGAGGAGAAAAGTCTTCAGAAGATTCAATTTTTTTGAAATCCACCAATCAAAATAACCTTATGTGCATAAAGTAACAATACTTGATGAATTAATCCAATTGAGTTGGGCTTTTATTCTTCATGGGCCAAAAGTGGGATTTAGGTTAATACATAAATCCATATATAACAGTCCTCAGGTCTTCTCACAACTTTGATCCTCTCATAACACTGCCTTTGTAGACCACCTACGAGTCGAACGTTAGAATCCAAATGTTCCAGGTTGGGACACTTGTCAAGAATGGCTTTTAACAACTAAAATCTGTGTTCATTTCATTGCAGAAAGAGAGAAGGAGAACCTGGAGGCAATGTAGTTCATAAGGGCATCCGTGGCAAAAAACCATAGAGAAATAAAGACCAAGCGTGCTTTGCTGCGGTCAAAGGCGTGATGACACATGATTTCGGGATCATAATCTATGCTACCCAAACGTCCTTCGTTGTGATTGATGATGCAGAGAGCGATGGAAATGGTGGAATAAACTTTTGCCAAATTTTTTGTTGAGTAAGAATCGATGTGAGAGGGAGAGGGATCAAGAGACAAAAAAAAAAGAGAGAGAGAGAGGCAGAGCACAAGGGGACCTTGATGGTACGTAGTTGATTAAAGCATTCAAAGCAAAAATAAACATATTGAGAGTTTCATCAAGCCTCTTGAGTTGCGAGCCAAAGCGCACATAATCTCCAAATCTTAATCAATGCTTCCTAATTGTCCATTGTGCGCATATCGATGCTGCTCCACATCCACTACACACACTTTGCAAGTTGCTACAAATCTTTTTTGTTTTGTTTTGAACTTTTTTTGTACGAAGTAATGGTTTTGGTAATGTATCAATTCTCTATGCTGGTGTTCATCTGCAAGCCATAGTGTATGAAGTATGGAAAGAGAGAAATGCCATGTTACATTCATCTGCTCCTAAGCATGCATATATTGTTATTAAGGAAATTCAATTAACCTGAGGAAGAAGCTATTCGCATTTTCTTTTGGCTAATTGCCTCATATAACATGAATGGTGAGTAGGATAGACCCATATAATTTTGTGATTTAAACTTGAAAAGAAAAATGTTTTATAATTATCTAATCTTGTAAATTTAAAATGTTATTATTTTTGTTATTAATTGTCACGTTTAAAATGTTATTTCTCGTCATAATTAATGTTACAACATAATTTATACATGTTAAACTTAGTAATCTAATTTGTTGAGCGAAAAACAATTTAGTATATACCAAATTTTCACAATTAAGGTTCTTTGATTTTCCCGTGATGAATTTGGGTTTGGGTTTCGAGTGTTATCAAATAAGTTCTGATTCGACCAAATTGTGAATTTGACTTGTATGAGCAGTTTCTGGCTTCTTACTACACAATTTATCTGTTCTTGCATCTGATACTGGATTAGTGGATTATACAAGTTAATATGTATGGATGAGTTTATTGAGATTTAGCTTTCGATATTTTGGTTTAATCTAATCTGTGATCTAATATGTTTTTTTAACACTACATTTTTACTATAATTCTATTACAAATTAAGAAAATTGTTACATCTACGTAACTAAACGGATAAGCTTTCCGTCTTATCCACAACAGACAATTATATTTTGCCATACGGTGAAGATCTCCTATAAGCTTGTCTCTATTAATCTACAACAAATTATAATCAATCGTATCTTTTGTCTTAGTCTTAGTGTAGATATTGCTCCACAAACATATGCCTTTAAAAAACTAAGGCCGATCAATTGATTCCATTTTCCAAGGTACGATATAAACAAACAAATCAAATAGCTTAAACCACACGCAAACAAGAATAGAAGTTTACAATATATACCCAGAAAAAAACACTGGAGGCTATTAACAAGTAATCCCCTCAAAAACCACAAAAGTTTCAATTCACTAAAACTCACTGGACACAATTTAAAGCCCTATACCGTGTTTGGGAATATACTTGAGAAGTTTGGGATTTTATCAATGTGTCTCAACGCGTTCTCAGCGTCTTGTCGTGTTCTATAATCCGCGTTTTGAAAGGCGTCAACAAGCGCTGCGCTGCAGTTTGCTTCTTCTGCGACCTCTTTTGCTATTTCTTCTATCCGCAAGATCCTTTCCACCACCCAAACCGCTCTCCTTCTCAGCTTCTCTGTTCGGTTTTCAATCAGAACGTTTAGTATACGCGGTATCCCTTCCGCTTCATCAATTATCTTGACCCCTTTCTCTACGTCTAACCCGTCTTCTAATAAGCTCGAAAGAGCTGCAAGCGCGGCTTCCACCACTTTCACATTTTCATGGTCCAACAAAGCCACTAATTTCTCCACTGCTTGTCCTTCGACGAGGCAAAACGTTTCTTTTAAAGAACATATTCCCTCGTGGATCTTGCAAAGCCCGGTTACAACGTGCGGTTTGCTCATACATGAAAAGATCGAGCCACAGTAGTTTGGTAGAGGCAGATCCGGGATCCGTGTCAGGTTTTTTGACCATAGTGAAAGATTCTCTAGAGCCATTGCAGAAACCATCTGGATGTCATCTTGACCGTTGGATTGAAGCAGATGAATGAAGAGCGAAGCAACATTGTAGTCACGGCAGAAGGTAATGGCCCGAGTCTCCTTGTTGAATGCAAAGGTAATCCGAGCAAGTATACGCACAAGTCCTTCCAGAAAAATTCTCTCAAACCGTTGACGGATTCCTTTGATTTCCCCTTGGCGGATTCCAATCACTTTAGAGATGATTTTTTCAAAAGCACCTACTCCTAACAGTTCCTGAGTAAGACCCAAATCTCTCTCTGGCAATTCAGCTAAGAGCCCGGCAGCTGCAGCTTGTTCTTCAGTGATCGGTGTCTTCTCTGATATGATTGCGACAAGGCTTCCTAGTTGTCCAACAGTGCCACGTAAGGCAGTGGCTAGTTCTTCACTCAAGAGTGGTGAAAGGTTATGTAGTAGCTTTATGGAAGCCAAACGCAATTCATCATTCTCTCGAACCTCTACGAACTGAACCAAACTGATGATTGCTCCGGAGGTTTTAATCGCAGAAACGACATTTACAACTGTTTTCGGACAACTTGTGAGTCCAACAAGCACTTCCAACAGCTTGCATTGGATCGATGGACCGGTGTTACTAATTAGATATAGAAGATTCTCCACTACGTCTTCCGAAACGAGAGTTTGGTTAGCCGCTCCGACAGAGACTTTGTCAAAGTCATAGCCAATGTTCACTATGTTAGCAAGAATTGTCGCAGAGACTTCTTTCAACCGAATTGGAAGCTGGTTTGGCCCTACGTAAAACAAATCTTTGATAAGTGGTGGGAGAATTCCTATGTTGATTAAGACCTTAGCACTCCCTTCGAACGATGAAATTTTGTTAAGAGCTCCCAAGGCAGCTTCCCGTTGAGGCATGTCACCACTTCTCATAAGATCAACAAGAGCAGAACCCACAGTCTGAGCCACAAGAACCTTCACATCGTTATTTAACGGAAGCTCCCCAAGAAAGGAAGCCATAGAGAGTTTTGTTTCAGGTGAACCTGCATAACATCCTTAAATCAAAACCACGCAACAAAAACCAATTTCTAATCGGTAAAGAAAGTAGGGACTAATCACCTTCAAGGAGTTTGCCTAGAAGAGGCTGGAGTCTACCATAGGAGGCCATCTGCCTAACAATTTCTTCTGACCTCTCCATGTTTTCCAATGTTCTATCGGCTTTCTCGACAATTGAAACATTTACTGAATTGCTACTTGTCAGACCAACCAATAAAATAAGCGCTCCATTAATCGAACCAATCTTCTCGCACAAAGCTTCTGATTTAGAAAGCTCAAACAGCAAAGAAACAGCTGCCTCCCTCCCCTTTGATGGCTCCTGTGATAAAAACTTCACTAGCGTACGTACAGTGTCCCCTTCAGCTAGAACCGCCTGCAAAATGCTGAAACTTTAATTAGCATCCGCGTAAATTTTCCATTACGACGCAATCCAATAACAAAATTTAATAACCTTGCTTTCGTCATCTCCTTCAACGACAACTTGAAGAGTTTGCAAAGCCTTATACCGAACTCTATGGCTAGTACTTTTCAACATATCAACAACCATACGAATAAGCTGAGTGTTACGCATACCATGCCTACTCGATCGAATGTTCCTACAAATTTGCCGAACATGCATCAAAGCTTGCAAAATATCAGTCTCAGCGTTTCCTAAAAACAGCGCTTGACGAGCAATGTCAAGCTTCACAGCATCGTTCCTAGATCTCCACTCTTCGATCGTGTTACGCAGAGCTATACTGGAACTCACATCAGCGCTACTCAGCTCCTGAGAAGTTATCGGGCAAGATAGGGGCTTCCCGCTATCCCGACATTCTTTGAACCATTTTTCGATAGCGTCACGCTCGAATGTTCGCCCGTTCTCTAAAGTGACGGGATCGTGCATAACTTCCTTTGTTAACGGGCAGATGAATGCTTCGTAGATATGATCTATGCCTCGTTCAAAGTGAGAGCTATCGTCTGACTGGCTTCCATCCCAGCTTCCAGACATCTTACACTCACTGCAAATAAAGCAAATCTTACAAGAATCATTCAGGGGCTCCTAAGTAAACTAGAATCAAGAAATTGAATTCTTAAATGTAAGATTCTGGTTTAAAAGGTGTCTAAATTAGATAGATAATTGAAGCAGAAAGTTTTGGAAAGGCCACTTCAAATTAAGCATAAGACAAATACCAGATTTAGCTAAGTCTTTCATAGCAAAGGAAATTAAACTCGGTATTTGAATCAAAATCATCATTCCCATAAACCCTAATTTAGCAAAATTCGCCAAGACCGGGAAAAACAAAAGAATTTCAAGGAAGCATAGCAAATCACCAACACACACCAACAAGTTCCGATTGTATAGGCGCCTTAAAGCTACAGAGAATGAACAACAACAAAACCCTAGTTTCTTCGTCTTCTTCTAAGTTGAAAATGAGCACTTGTTAACATCTTTGAGCAGAAAAAGTGTGACTTGTTCGGCGTCCATGGATCCGAGAGCAAGTAATCGAGCGTGCTCCCAAAGTCACTTTTTCTCGAGGTTGAGTTGAACAGAGTGTTTTTTTTTTTTTTTATCTCACCATGCGAGAGAGACAGAGACAGGCAAAGCAAGAGGAAAGAAGAAGATGGGTTCGAGGAAAATGAAAATAAAATTAAAAAAAATCGAAAAATTGGAAAAATAAAAATAAAAAAGCACGAGACCGTTGACAAAAATTCGAAAAGTCATGAGAGCAAGACGTGGAGCCACCAAACTCCAACTTGCACACAGCCTGGCTCTGTGACCGGAATACATCGGGTCGGGTTAATCATAACCCATAAATTACGAAAATGGGCTTCTTTAATTGGATATTACGAAAATACCCCCGTTTACTCGAGAATCCCTTCTCTCTCTCTCTCTGAATCGCTTGTGCAACGTTGTGGTGTAAAGCTTTGATTTGCTCATTATTCTGTGCGATGGCGAAAGATGAAGGAATTGAGATTTACGAGGAAGGAGAAGAATCCATGGTTGTGATAAACGAAGCAGAAGCTAAAGACGAGAACGTGTTGCAGTTTCTAGATTCGTTGGATGGCTATTTAACGCTTGTGGATAATGTGAATTCGAAGCTTCGAGAGGTAATTGAAATGCTTTTTTTTTGGAATATTAAACTCAAATTGTTTCTTATGGGTTCTTCTGTATCTCCGATCGATACAAATTCTCAAATTTTGGTATGTATAATGACTTTAGATTAGTTTAATCGAAGCTGATTATCTCGTGGAATTGAATAGCTAGCTAATGAGCCATGAGAAGAAACTTTTTTCCAATAAACCTGTGTTTAATGATGATGATGATGAGACCTTAACTAACTCATTGGGTGAAAAAATGTCTTCTTTTTGCAGGGATGGCTTCATCTAGCTAGTGCTAGACACTCTATGGGAATGTTTCGTATCAACAGTACTCTCTTAGACCTTAAGGATCATCCCGCTGCTTCCACGTTGCAAGTGACAGACCAGGAGAGTAAGTTTCCCACTGTATTTTACTAATGTTCTGAGCGCTTGATAGTTAAATCGTTCGTATTTATACGCTATGGAAGTATGTCACGCTAGCTTCTACTTCTTCTTTTTTTGTGTGGGGAAAGCACTTATATACAAGTTTATGAAACTCTTGTAGTTGAATCTTTGGGATCAGTACCTCATTTTGCTTTATCCAAGTGGGCATCAAAGGGTAGTAGAAAAGGCAAAGACTTCTCTACTGATGTAGATTCGGAGATGGATTCAACTTCAAGCCCAAATCTACGATATCGAGGCGTGTCTGGTAAAGAAAGTTTTCTCTTGGTTATTCTTCGCTCTTTCTTTGTCTGTGTCTCATCTCTTGCTTTATGTGATTTGGTAGAAGAGAAATCATCCCCCAAGAATGAAACCTTGTTACAAGCTGATGAAGAAGTGAGCAATCATTTTCTACTCTCTATTTGTTTTTGAAATGTGAATGTGTTTTACTTATTCGGATGTGTTAAATCTTTAAGATTAAGAAAGAGCGAGCGAAATCTCTGTCGGTATTTGGAGGTCTAGTCTCGCCTAAGCTGCGTGGCGCTCAACTATCGTTTGAGACAGGTAACATCATCATCACCATCACAAGTTTACTCACAGATAGAAAGATTCAAGCTTACAGCCGAAATTCTTTTTTCTTTTGTCAGCGCTTGAAACTCTTGTGGAAATAGCCAACACGAGATCATCGATGCTATCTGCATTTGACCAGATCACAAAGAAGTGAAGTTCCTATGACTTTCCCAAAATTGTGCTCAATGGATTCAGCGGAAGCAGAATGGAGCCAACCTCAAAGAAGAGGTTACATTGATAATGGGAATTTGGTGATCTGAATCATACCTTTCTTCGAGTCAGAGTGATAGATGTATTATTGCATTAGCTCGATTTCAATGTTATAAAAAAAACACAGTATATGTTGTGGTTAAATTTTACCAGAAATTCTTACGGACCTTGACATAAGTAAAGATCAAAATAACTAAGCATTTTGTAGAAAAAAAGAATCAGAAAGTGGAGAAAAGGAAAATCTTATACACTTGCCCTTCATTCATTCATTCATTCATTCATTCGCCACAACAAAACTAAACAAATATTCCTTTCATATAAAGCAAATGAATTCGTAAAGAACAGAACAGAGATACAGTAGTGTAAACCCATACAAAGACAAACTTTACAAATTACAAATAGTCTAAAGCTATGGTCTCATCCAAAACCAGTATTTGGTGAAAAAAATTATATGAAACAAGCACAAGTTCATCAAGTGAGGAAATATATAAAAAAAAGGATTTAAAAAGGGAATGATTCTCAACTGTAGCTAGAAGGAATTCCAGTTATCTGACTTTTTCTTGGGGCTATCATCCGAAGAAACTTTGAAAGGACCTGTGGAACCAAACGGGTCTGCATCATCAAACGAGTATCCATGGCTGCCACTGAAATCCTTTGTACTGTTCATGGAGTCGAATCTCGAAAGCGAGGGACCACCAAAGTCTTTGCTACTGTTGATGGAATCGAACCTCAAAAGTTTCTCAGGTCCAGTGAAGTCTCTGGAACTGTTTATTGAGTCGAACCTTGAGAAGGCGGCTCCAGCAAAGTCTTTGGAGCTGTTGATGGAATCAAACCGAGACAGTCTCTCGGGCTGGGAGGAAAAACCGGCACCAGCTTCACTAGTGTTGAAGGAGTCGAATCTGGAGAAGCTATTAAAGTTATTATCTCTGGCTGATGCATCGCTGAACCGAGGTGGAGAGTTCCCAAATCTTGAGAGTGGAGTGCTGGGAACTGAATCGTCAAATGAAAATGGGCTCTTTCTCTGACCCGCGAAGCTTCTTGAACTTGGAGAATCGCCTCTTTCTGAGTTTCCACCAAAATCGCCACCAGATCCAAAATAATCTCCGTCCTGCCAATGTAGATATTAAATGCTTAGCTTGGTTAAGACTCTTAAAAAGTAACTAATGGTTCAGCAAACCAAGGCAAATGTATCATCCCAAATCTGACAGCATGAACTTAAATCAAGATACAGGTTTTCAAAATCTTGTATCAAGTAAAGATCAGTTCAATGATTACTAGATAATCACAACTGAAAGGTAGATTCAGTTTTTGGATGGGTAGAGTGATTTGTTAAAAACGAGAGACACTATGGATCCTGTACTAACCTGGCTTTTTGATGCATCAAATCCCCAGACTGAATCCACATCATCGTTAGTATCAAATGCACTTGCCCAATTCGAGTCATCAAATCCGTGAGAATAATCTGGAGACGGCATCTCAGTGGCAGTCCTAGAGACAGGACTGTCTCTAGGACTTCTGCCTGATTCATCTTCACTGTGAGTAGTCCCAAATTCACTCTCATGGTGGCGGTCTGAGGTTTCAGAAAAAGGTCCATAATTATCATCTAAATGAGTCGGCGAATCAGGTGGTCTGCTACCATCATCCACCGTACCGTTTTCATTCTCACTAGATGAGGTTTGCTCTTTTGATTTGTCAAAAGTAATCTCATTGCCAAACCCTGATAGTGGGAAGATAACCAGTTAATGTCCTTGTTATGTGTTTAACTAGATATCCAACTTGTATTAGTAATACAAAGATAGGGAAAACATGGTACCTTCATCTTCAAACTTATCCCATTCTTCATCCCAAAGAGCTGCCCCTTCTTGGATTCCAGGTTGCCAGCCTGTAAGACACATCATTAACAGTTTCCAAATGATCTTTTTTTATAAAAAAAATACACGTAATTTGCATTCATCTACTGTGAAAGCAAGAAATCACAAGACAAGAGAAACATATGTAGTACCAGCTGGAAGGTCTACAAGGGCCTTCGACTTAACCTCCAATCCATGTTTCTTGCAACGTTCAGTTAAAGCCTTCATCAGCTCCTCTAGATCTGATTGTATTCTGTCAGCCCGGACCTAAAATATGCCCAGTAAAGCATCAAATCAGGTAGTTACAACAGATACTCAATAGTTTAGGCATCACATAAACCTTGAGAATAGCATGTACCTGAAGGAGACCATCAGCACTACCCCCTTGCTCCATGTTCACAATTGCTTGACTCAGCTCCGTCTTCCGCCCCTGAAATGTGTTAGAAAAACATCAATAAGTAACAAAATTCTATTTGCAAAGTTATTCGAATCCCCTTCACCAAAAAGGTGGAAGAAGGGAAAATTAGGGGACAGGACAAGCCGCACAACACAACCCAGATAAAGAGAAAATGAAAGAAGCTTGGAAAGAAGATAAGCTAGTATGAGAGGTAAAAAGCAAATAGAAGAAATGAGGAAAAATATACGGCTGGAATGAAAATTAGGTGTTGCTACTTCATGTGACAGCCAAAGGATTAGTCATACCTCAATCTCACGGAACCTGGCCTCTTCTATTGTTAATTTTGACCCTATTTCTGCAACTTGTTTATATTTCTCCTCGTACTTCTTTGCCAATGTTTCAGCCTGCAGCAGAAATTGTTCTCAATAAGACAGAAATAGTCTCTGAAGAAATGAGAAGAAAGATTTTTTATGTGAAAAGCACCTCACGCTTGTCAGCGATAGCCCTTTCGGAGATCTCATTTAATCTATTGTCACACCTGCTTTTGTACAAGACCTGACAAAGACAGGAAAATACAAAAAGGAGCTTAAGGGAGAACAACAATCTTAAACTTATAAGATCATAACCTAGATAATTTTCAAGTTTTGGCTAAATCAAGATGGTCAGATTCCAGTACATATCTTCTTAACCACAATGTTCTACAAACTTTTTGAGAGAATTTCTTTAACTAGATAACAAATTTAAGGATTTAATGTATCCATGATAATCCATAAATATCAAGTCGAAATCTCTTAGCTGGTGGTGACGATCAAGACCATTTCTCACTTCTCAAAGTAACAAGAGTAAACTATAATGGAGTACTCACAATATCCTGCATTTTCGTCCGGTAGTAATCAAGTTTCTCCCTAGAGTCCATGTACACATTCTGTTTTTCCTCAACCTACATAGATTAGAAAAAATGTTTCACAAGCATCCATGAAAATGCAGATGGAAATGCAACTCATCTACACTTAACGGGGTAATTTAATTTTCATAATTTAAGTCAAAATAAAAATGATTACCTTTTCTTCATCAGCAGCTGGTTCTTGAAGATTTGAGCTCGCAGAATATCCGTTACCTAAATGACTGGAAAAAGGATCATCCAAAGCTGGCGCTTGATTCCTATGCTGATTAGGTGCTACACCACTGCCAGAGTGAGGGACTGGAGCAGGAACTGGTGGTCTCATACCACTTGGTGGAGTGATTGGCCGCTGACCCATTACTGGTGGCTGCTGTACAAAACCTTCCAATAGAGAAATTTGACTTATAGAAAAGCATCAGGGGAGAGGGAGAAGATCAGTAAAATGCTTGAAAATCTGAGCAATACCTTGACCAGATCCCCATCCAGCATTTGCATAACCATGACTAGGTGCGCCTGAGATAGATAATAGTGTTTCATCAAACATGATGCTGCTAGGAAGTGCTGTCGGGAGAGGACGGCCTTCTCTATACCGCTCCATTAAATACAATGAAATGCAGAACTCCCTCAGAGAAAGCATAGTATCATTATCCTGATCAGATAATTCCCACACCTGCTTCAATACCTCTGGAAACGAGCGGAAGGAAAATGTTAGCATAAACACTTCATAGCATGATCTCTTGCAGATATTATTAAAGTAAGACAAGCCTCAGTAGGGTAGCAAATCAATTTAAAATAAAAGGAACATGATATGTCCCATGAAGAAAAGAGTCGATAGAAATAGTTTTGAAAAGATTCTTCAATGCAGAATTGCCACTAATGTCAACAGAGGCGGTTCAATTAACAATCAAACAGAAAAAATATATTCTTCGTGTAAGATAGAAGATCCTTACCCCTGGGTAGTCTCCAGCTTAAAAACAGATTCCTTGCCTGCTCACCAGTGATTTTCCCATCCTTGTCACTATCAACTTCCATAAATACCTTTGTGTATTTTTGGACATCGGATGGTTTCATTTTTGGCCATGGAGGCTGATTATTTCCAGCAGGAGTTGAATGACCAGGTCCAACTGCACTTCCAGGTGGCAAACCAGAGGATGGACCTTGTGAAGACACTGCAGGCTGTAAGGTAGCTACTGGCCTTGGCTGCTGAGGCTGATTTCCGGTAGGTAGCATTGAGAAAGTATTATGTAGAGAGTCAAGAGCAATAGGCTTTGGTGGAGGTTGGGTTACACCAGAAGTAGGAACAATGGCTGAACTGATTGAAGCTGGCCTTAAGCCAGGAGAAGGTGCTGCTAAGCTGCCCATTCCAAAGCCTGATGAGTTTCCACTGGTGTTTGCAGCATACAAGTTATTAAGATTGAACGTTGAACTACCAGGACCAGATACACTAGTGGGAACAGGCTGAGGAGGACGAGAAACACTAGTGGTAGCAGGAACTGTTTGAAATTGACCTGGTATGGCACTTGGTCTATATTCTGGAGCAGCAGTAGGTCTAAGTGAAGTCAGCCCAGACATTCCTTGATTTGGTCTCACTAATTGGTTTTGTTGAGGTGGAAAATTATTCTGATTGACATTGGCATTTGGAGCACCTGGTCCTCTAATTGAGGAAGCTGGACCGACCGTGGTAGCTGAAGGATTAGGTTGGGGAGCAGGAATAGCTGAAAGATTAATCTTGGGCGGTGGTATTTTGGCTGCTGCAGCAGTATTGAGTGCTGCATTAACAATCTCAGGTGTCAGGTCTCTCTTGCTTTGTGCTACTGTTACAAGTCTCAGAGAATTATAGAAGTCTTCCTGACCAAGGAAACCACTGCGTGACCGATCAGAAAGTGACCATATCTACAAATACAGAACACAACTGGATCAGTGGACAATTTTATATAGCGAACATCTCCTAATAGAACACTTCCAGAGTTTTTCGAGATTCATATACAGAGTTACTGGTACATCAAAGAAAGGAAAAACTTGTATCCACACACATGTACTATACTGTGAATTGATAACAACCTGCATTCCTGGAGAATAGTCTTTTAATATGCCATAGGAACTCTCCCAGTAACAAGATTAAAGAAACATAGCCAAAAAGTAACTGACATTTTAACAAATCAATTATCTAATTTCTACAGGATATGCAACAATGACATCCTCACGCAGAGGCTGCTAAGTTCGAGAAAAGCCAGTGCCCCTTCCTCTATCAGTGACAATTCTAAAATCAAACGGCAAACAACACTAGCCGACTTACCAACACAGCAAAACAACCAAAGAGTTTTTCTACCACCAAAGAATTAATGCCACTAAGTTTCCTCCGTAATTGCAATGAGATTTCAATAGTTCAGCGTCTAACATCTTAATTGCAAAGATCACCCTAAAAATCTTGCTCCTCAAATCTGCCCCTGTAACTTCTTATTCAGTATATAGGTTATTAGGAATCTGAGAATCCAGCATGCAATTCAAACTGAAGAATCGAAAGGTATTTTGGAAACCCAAATCAGCTGGGTAGAAAACCAAATCAGATCTTTCTCTGGATAACTCAAAAAAAATTCTCTCCATAAACAATCAACAACCAAAGATCCAAGCAGAAATTTTACCTGGGCGAGAACTTGCTTAGGCAAACCAGATCCTTGGAAAAATCCAACAGCTTCGGCTCCACTGATCCGACCATCTCCGTCCAAATCTGCTCTCTTGAAGTACGCCTCGAATTGAGCCATATTCGGATTCTGACCCGCCATTCCAAGGATCACCGGAGCTAACCCTAACTCAGATCAAAGCTTCGAAATCGATCAAAATCCTATCTCCAGATTTCTCCCCTTGTTCAGACGAAAATCTCCCGATTCGAACAAATACAAAAAAAAAAAACATTTAAAAAAAAAACCCGTAAATATGACAGTGACAGAGTAAAAGATCGAATCGTCGTCGTCTCGAAAGTCATATTGGAGTTTTTATTCCCTTTGCTACTTAATGGGCTTTTATAAGCCCATTTAATGGATACGAAAGTATTGCCGTTTTCTCTTAAACGATCAGAACAGTACGTCGTTTTATAAAATCTTAGCAGTAAACAATGAGAAGCGGCAAAATTAATAGAAACGCGAAAATGGGTAGAATTTTGCCGCCCTTTAATCAAAAACGCGAAATTCTCGAAACTCAGTCACTGTAATTGTCAATTTCTTCAGTCACCGACTTCGAAGGATCTCGACGAAGATGGTTTCCGCAACCAGTAAATTGGATTCGAAGCACGAAGAGAAGAAACAAACCCTAAATTCAAAAAACCCTAAAAATGTCTACCAAATCGGAGGTCTTCAAGTCGAATTCCCTTATCAGCCGTACGGAACCCAGCTTGCGTTCATGTCCCGGGTCATATCCACGCTCGATCGTGCCCAGAGAGACGGTCACTGCCACGCGTTGCTCGAGTCTCCCACCGGTACGGGTAAATCTCTGTCTTTGCTTTGCTCGGTGCTCGCTTGGCAACAGAACTACAAATCCCGGCTTCTGAAAGGGAATTTGTCTCATTCGAAAGCGAATCCGGAAGCAGCCACCGACCCATTGAATCATGGAGGTGGATTCATACCTGAAACGCAGCCCTCAGGTTCGTGATGATGACCCTGATGAAATTGCATTTATGATTGGGTTGAGATTTGGGAAGTATTATTGTTTTCAATTTTGTGGTTTATCTCTGAATAGATACTCCTATACCTTGCAATGTGGATCCAGCTGAAAGTGGAATTAAGAAGAGAGCCAAAATTCCTACCATATACTATGCTTCGTAAGCATTTCATTAACAATTTTTTAAATGTAGCTGATAGAATTAGGTTTTGTTTCTTCTTGTTATTGATTGTTTGTTTTTGTTTTTTAGACGAACTCATTCTCAGATTACTCAAGTCATTCGTGAATATCGGAAAACTGGTTACAGAGTTCCCATGGCTGTATTGGTATGCCAAAATTGATTTTGCTCTCTTTGGGGATTTGTTTATATGTGGTTAATCAAGATAATCTGTGTTTTTTACTACACTCATAAAATTTGTGTTTTTCTTCTTTCCTTGATCCATCTTGTTAGGCTTCACGGAAACATTACTGTACTAATCGTCATGTACATGGGAAAGAAAATGTAGATGAAGAATGGTATATTTCATCCACATTCATATCATCTTACCATTCTTTTTATTTACAGCATAACCTCTATGCTAACATGTATTCTTTTTCCAGTCGGTTGCTCCTAAAAGATAAGGCAAACATACAGTGTTCTGAGTTCAAGTGAGTTTTCCTGATAATCTAAGTTCTTTGTTTTTCCTCTTTTGTTGTTAGCTCGTTGAATCATGTAATGGTTTTCTTTAACTTCCAGGAACGTTAGTAAAATCACAGCTCACCCATCACTTCAGCAAAGAGGCCACAATGAGGTTCACGATATTGAAGATCTTGTAAAAGTTGGAAAAAGTGTTAGAGGTTAGATTGGGTTTAAGATTTACTTTCTAATTGATTGTATTTTTCTATTTCTTAATCTTAAATAGCTTCGTTATAGGTTGTCCATATTATGCTGCCTGGTCAATGGCGGAGAACGCACAATTAGTTTTTTGCCCTTATTCGTATATAGTAAATCCTGTCATTCGAGCAGGAGTTGAAGTAGATTTAAAAGGAGCAATTATAATCTTCGATGAAGCACAGTAAGTTTCAGAACCTTCTTTGTCTTAAGTATATTTACACTCATATATCTGTTGGTATGGAACATTGTTTATAAAGTTTTAAGCATTCTTGTGATTTTGATGGTTACTTCAGTCTACTAAACATTTTCCCTGTCCACAGTAATATGGAAGACATTGCTTGAGAAGCAGGAAGCATTAACTTGGAAGAAGAGACTCTTTTCAGTGTGTACTACTCAAACTATCATTGCAGCTTTTCATGGTTTTGTTCATTGACATTTACTTACTAATGTGGCTTTGTATTATGCAGAATTGCAGAGTGAACTAGAACAGATGAGCGTAGCGCAGCCAATGATATATCAACCCTTGTGTGAAGTAGTAGAAGTAAGTCATTAACTGCAAGATAAATTTCAGAGGTATCTTTGCTGCCTACTTTATAATACTGAGGGTTCTATGTATTTAGGGATTGATAAGTTGGATTGGAAGAAAAAAGGATTCGCTAGAAAAACGTGATTTTCAGCACTATTTCTCTAGGTATGTTGAAAACCTTCTTCTGATCATCTACTTCACTTTAGAATTTGAAAAGAGTTCCAACTATATCTATATTCTTGGTTTTTTTATTCTCCATGAGAACTGGTCTTGTTGGACAACTATGAACAGCTGAATACATTATTACTCTGTGTATCATTGTTGACTAGAAATGTGGTAAATATAGATCTAAAATACACCAGAAATGTCAACTTCTGAGCATATACAGTCTAACCGAACAAATACTCCAGCCATTGGTATTAGAACTTTTTTCCCTAAAACATATTAAGATGAGTAGGGAAGCCGTCTTTCTATAACAGTAATCCATCATCTTTTAGTGCCACAATGATATGATAGTGGCTGCATTCTCCTTTTGTTCATAGCTTAACTGTGACAGCATCATTCAACCATTATTTTTATCATATCCATGTGGGTTTGCGTGAAAATGATACTTTTGCCAATGGGAGGTACTCTTGCATGCTCCCTTGAAATGGAATTTTAAGGTTTAAGTTTGGATCTGATTTTTGATCATTCAGAGAAACTAATTTTCTTCTCCACATTTAGAGAACCTGATATATGTATATTTATCTTGTGATAGCTGGACTGGAGACAAAGCTTTAAGAGAGCTTGAGGAATCTAATATCAGTCGAGAATGCTTTCCAATCTTATTGGAATGCTTTACAAAGGTAAGCCATTTCTTCTATATTATCTGGTTAGGCCCACATGCCTTTATATGATGCTTGAATATGACATTGTGCTTACTGGTCAAAGGCGATCAGAACATCAAAGGAAGCAGAAATGGAACCAGATATGGCTCATTTGAGTGGGATATCTGTCTTGACACTAGAAGGTTTTTGCGTCTCGCTAACTTTATTAAGCATTGTTCTCTGCAATATCATTTTGATGATGATAACTGATCACACGGTATTCATGCAGAGTTGTTCTCTTCACTTACATACTTCTTTTCAAGAAATGGAACTCATATCTTAGATTACCAACTGGGTTTACAACGCTCTACCAAAAGAGGTACAAGTGAATTCTTTTTTTTTCCTAATTTAGCTGAATGTGTGAAAAATCTTTACCGTCTGTAAAAAATAAAAGGTGTTCATAGTTGCTCTATTGGGATGCAGGAGATTCTTCTGGTACCTGGACACATACTTTCAGTTTGTGGTGCATGAATCCGTCTGTTGTTTTCAAAGACTTAGCAGATCTTTCTTTATCCATCATTTTAACATCTGGGTAAGCATTATCCTGTACTATTGCTTCTGCAAAGAATTATGCCATCCTTTTCAAAGTCATGTACTCCTTTTTCTTCTGAATTTTTCAACTGCTTGTTACCTCACTATATATGATCTTGTTAAAAAACACAATGACTTTTGGTAGCGGTCCTATATGTATTTCAAACATTATACCTGTTAATAGAATTCTACTGTTCTCCTTAAACCATTGGCTAGTGGTTTCCTAACTTTCAATGTTTCTTGAGCCATCTCTTTCAGTAATGATTACGTTTGTGTTCTTGGTTGTCTGATATAATAGGCCTTTGTCACCGATGAATTCTTTCTCATCTGAACTTGGGATGCAGTTTGGCACTTGTTTGGAGGCTCCACATGTGATTGACGTTAATCTGCAGGTAATGATTAAAGCTGTCCACTTAGAAACAGTTTTCAGTGCTGAATGTATAATTTAACATCCTCCTTGTTCCAGGTGTGGGCCGGTGCAATTTCCAATGGTCCTAGTAATTATCCTCTAAATGGAAGTTATAAAACAGCTGATGCATACTCATTCCAGGTATTACCAGTCATTAATTCAAACTCGTTTTGCCTGTAAATGTATTCTTCTTGTATTTTGATGCATTGTCTTCGTGTATTGTGAAACACAATACCCTAATTTGCTTTGTAGGATGCTATAGGCAAATCGTTGGAAGGAATCTGCACTATTGTACCAGGTGGCTCTCTCGTATTCTTTCCAAGCTATAAGCTGATGGAAAAACTCTGCACACGTTGGCGTGAAACTGGGCAATGGTCTCGGCTCTGCTTGAAAAAAGACATTTTTGTTGGTGAGTTTCATCTATCTTCTGTGATCATGTAGAACCTGTTGCAACAAATAATATAATGACACTTTTTTCTTCATCAAAAATAATTTATCCTTGGTTGCAGAGCCAAGAGGGGGAGCCCAGGACGAATTTGATTCTGTTCTTAAGGGTTATTATGATTCGATACGTGGAAAAAACAGATTAATTGGAAGAAATAGAAGAGCTAAGAAAGCAGGGCCTGTTAAAACTGAGACTCAGGATGATTTCAAGAAAGGAGCTGCATTTCTTGCAGTATGTAGAGGAAAGGTTTGTTTTCTTTGACTTGAGATGTTCAATTAAAGGGCGCAATTTGATCTCAAAATATGGGTGTAACTGAACCTTACGAGCATGACATGGATACCTTTTACCTTTTAAAGAATATAAATTTGAGGACTTGAGATGTGAGTTAAAAGTCTACATGTTTCTCACAGGTTTCTGAAGGGATTGACTTTGCTGATGACAACGCCAGGGCTGTGGTATCCTTTGTAACTTGTTTGTCTTGGTAGTTTGTTTTCTCATCTGGACGCAATTACTGAAGTTATTTGCTGCAGTAGAAGCATTAGGTTGTTATTTATAAATAGGATGTATACTGTTCAAATTGGCTTATAAAATGGGCTGTTAAACCTTGATGATTACATACAGATAATTGTTGGCATTCCATTTCCAAACATGTAAGAATTCCGTTTCCGAACTTTAAAATCTTTCAGCTTCGTTCCAAATCTTCTTGGGGGAACAGCTTTCTAACGAGTTACTCTCTTGGCAGGCATGATATTCAAGTCGGACTAAAGAAAAAATATAATGATACGTACAAATCATCTAAAAACCTTCTTGGAGGGAGTGACTGGTACTGCCAACAGGCCTATCGTGCTTTAAATCAAGCAGCAGGTGCGATTTGATAACTTGCATTCTGTCACTTGGTTTCAGTCGATTTGAGTACTGTAACAGGCTATTCTTACATGGTGTTTTTCTTTACAGGGCGATGTATCCGGCATAGATTAGATTATGGTGCCATCATATTCTTGGGTAAATTACATGATTTAAATCTGGGGGGATAGTCACTGCTTATATCTTTTGAGTTTAACTCAGTTCTGATAGCTCTGAGGTTGCCTTGTTTTGATGTCTAGATGAGCGATACAGAGAACCACGGAACAGAGCGTCTATTTCAAAGTGGCTAAGGCAGTCTATCAAACTGTATGATAATTTTGAAGAGTCTATGGAAGGGTTAAAAGCTTTTTTCAACAGTGCTAAGGTTCAAATCATCTCATTCCCTTCCTTGAAATGTATTTACATCATCATTAAAATTCTTTGAGAATTGCATGCAGGAGCGAGTTGACAGTAAGATGTTAGGGTCCCAGGATACTGTGGAGCAGAATGTTTCCTCGGAAAACCAAAGCAAAGAATGCAAAAGGAAGGAAGATCATATTCAGAACAAATTTAGTCATGTGGAACAAAAAGTACAGCCTAAAAGCAATTAAGGTTTCCCTTTTGTGGTCTTTTCTCATGAATACATTTTGTTATTGAACATGAATTTGTGTGCAGGATACCGCAGTTAGGAAGGTGGTTGACACAGAGGACTTTACAAAATCGATTCCACAATATCCTTTTATGAACGAAGGCAAGGGATTTTTGGATCACAAAGATTGGAAACCAAAAATAGCTGAAGGTTCGAGATCCAAGCGGGTTTGTGGTTTGAAGTATGGAACCTCCCTTTCACAGTTATCATCTCCAGATGACATACCTGCACAGACATTCATTCAAGTTAAAGAGGAAGCTGAATGTTGCAAAGAAGTCATCGACCTTGAGTGCGGTGTCCAACCTGTGCCTGGGTAAAAATTTCTTAAAGTGGCATGTATGTTAGAGTTAGTTTCAACTAAAAGAACTAGCATGCCATGTGAACTTTGAATTGAAATACTGCAGAATGTTAGGTTATATTATACAGATCTTTGAGCAAACTTAAAAACTGTCATGCGCAGGTGGTGTGAAATGTCGTCTGTGACCAACTGTGATGAAGATCCAGAAACATCTTTTGTCAAGGAAACCTCTGGTATGCTCAATGATATTTCAGCAGCCAGTCCATGTTGCTCGAAGAATGAAAGCTCTAGCCCATCAATAATTGGTCTGAGATCTCCGAGGTCTTCCGATCGATTAATAAAGCCGAATATAACTACTCCAAGTTTCAGAAAATCTCCTCTTGGAGCTGAGTTGTCCGCAGTAGGCAGTCTTGGGAGATATTCCATTGGTGACAACCGTAATTTGACTCTAGAAGCAGAGTCGTCTTTGAACATGAGTGTGAATTCCCATGCTTTGAAGAGAAGAAAGTTTACTAGCTCTCCGATCATTGACCTTGAAGAAGAAAGCAGTAATGGTCCTAGTACTAGACCTTCAGATCACACAAGTTTAACAAGAAGAATAGAATTCGGGTTTGGGAGTGCCAATCCAAGTTCGCAAAGCTACAACATATATGATTTTCCAGAAGTGAATCAGAAAGTACTGATATCGTGTTCGCTCTGCAGAAGTCCATTAGGTCACCCTGAGAATCAATCATATCTCAATTGCATGTTGACTTCGTCGTCCAAAAAACATTTGCTGTCTCTTCTGAAAGAAACATCAAGAACTAGTGTTTCAGAAATGCCAACAAGTGTATCAATTATCATGACAGATTGCTCATTAGTTAATCAGAGACTCTGCAGAAGTTTAGAAGGCTCAAAAGGTCAGGGTATTTGGTGCAAGCAAGATGGATGTGTTTTCAATACTATCTTTTGCCCTTTTTGCAGTACGCCAAACACTTGTCTCGGAGTGCAAGTCATGGCTACTGATTCATCAAATGTCCAGTTTCTGAGCAAAGTAAGATTGACTTTAGTGGTGGTTCATCAAACTGCTGCTAAGTATCCATCTTTTATTACTTGTTTCATTGTCTTCAGCTTTATAATATCAATATCCAACTTTACTTGTTTGCAGATGTTGTTCTTTGCTGATCATATAGAAGTCATGGGTGATGCCGCAAGCAAGGAAACGGCGTTAAAGCACAAGGTATTCTTGCATACCGTCAAATCTGAGAAGCAATTTGATGTTTCAAGTTTGGAATAAATGGGGATGCAAAAGATTTTGAAACTGAACTAAAATGATTTTAATGCCTTCAGGGCAAAGCTTGACACGAAATTTGCAAGTGTAGCATTTTATATGCTGTGTCTTTAGTATAGTTTTGGATCAATTACATTGTGGCCATGAACAACAATTTTTGTATTGCGATTGTAGGAATCTCTTACTCCCACTCATACAGCTGTGCATAAGAGTGATGTGTTGAAGTCAATAGAAGGATTTGCATACTCCCCGACACAGCAGCAAGATTCAGGAGGCTGGAGAAGTACAAAATCAAAGGTATTCTGGTTATAAAACCATGTTTACTGGTAGTCTAGTTCCCTAACCTCAATCTAAATTATCTTCTTCATATGTGTAGCTGAGACTACCAAAACGAAATTTCCCAACAAGCAACAAGGCTTAGGAAGAAGCTGAGCTGGTTTGATTCATAATGAAGGATAGTTAAGGCAGCCAAAGCAGCATCAAGTTGTGGTAAACCGATGTGAACAAATGAACTCTGGTCCTGTGTGATTGAAGAAAGATATTGGCTTTTGCATCTGACCATGGCCAGCTTTGCTCGGACCTTAACTTTGTGTTCAGGTCGTGGTAATCCTCTGCTAATTCGCGCAGCTCATGGTAAACCGGTCATATGTAAATACATATCTTATTGGAGTAAATATTGTTTTTTGTTCCCATCGTTAAGAATGAAAGTTTTTCCATCCAAACCTTGGACCTAGCAAAAAAATCTGGATATAATCTTTGCAATCAAACTACATCATCTGTTTTAAACTTGAAAACTCTGACAGCGAAAGAGAGATGTTTTGAAAAAGGTGATTACTGAA
Organism: Draba incana; assembly: GCA_963576765.1. Taxonomy (NCBI): domain Eukaryota; kingdom Viridiplantae; phylum Streptophyta; class Magnoliopsida; order Brassicales; family Brassicaceae; genus Draba; species Draba incana. The sequence goes on from OY755208.1 coordinate 13,840,402, forward strand.
TAGTGAATACAACTATGAAAGCATAGAGATGACAATTTGTCAAATCATGTGCAATCTCAACGATGCGATTCTTGCATGTCTCTCTCTCAAAACTACATAGTATTGTTGAATACACGGAATATAGAATATTCTTAAATCAGTACAAATTATTGTTGAGAAGATCTAAAACTACAACTATTAATACAAGACGAAAAGTGATCACTCCTTTTGTAATATATTTGATAGTAGTAAAATCAAGGGGGATTTGCCAAAATACGTGTATAAAAAAATAAAATAAAATAAAAACTGATTCAAGAATATGGCTTCCACAACAAGCAATTCTGATTCGAATAACGAAGAGAAGAAACAAACCCTAAACTCTAAAAACCCTAAAAATGTCTACCAAATCGGAGGTCTTCAAGTGGAATTCCCTTACCAACCGTACGGAACCCAGCTTGCGTTCATGTCTCGGGTCATATCCACGCTCGATCGTGCCCAGAGAGACGGTCACTGCCACGCTTTGCTCGAGTCACCCACCGGTACGGGTAAATCTCTGTCTATGGTCTGCTCGGTTCTCGCTTGGCAACAAAATTACAAATCCCGGCTTCTGAAAGGCAATTTGTCTCATTCGAATCACGGAATCGAAACGAAACCCTCAGGTTCCTACTGAAAATTTGGCAATCTATAAATTAGGTTTTAGATTATTTGGAAGTTATTAATATTTGGTTTATCTATGAACATAGACTCCTTTACCTATCCATGAGGAGGAAATTCAACATCTAACTCCTACCATATTCTATGCTTCGTAAGCATTTACATGATTCATTTTGGGAAAATGTTATGTTTTTTTCTTACTGTTTGGTTTTGTTTCGTAGACGAACACATGCTCAGATCACTCAAGTCATTCGTGAGTATCGGAAAACTGGTTACAGAGTTCCAATGGCTGTATTGGTATGCCAAAATTTGATCTTTTGAGGAACTTTTTTTTTTTATTTATGATTAATAAAAATGGTATCTTTCATTGTTTACCTTCATGGGTCCATTTTGATTGTGTTAGGGTTCAAGGAAACGTTACTGCACTAATCAACATGTACAAGGGAAAGAGAATGTAGATGAAAAATGGTAAATCTTTTGTCACCAATCTCATTATCCTTACTAACCGTTATACACTAACATGTATTGCTTATTTTTTCCTAGTCGGTTGCTCTTAAGAGATAAGAAAAAACCCAAATGTCCAGAGTACAAGTAAGTTCTTGTTTGTTACTCCTCTTTTGTTATTAGCTCGTCAAAATCATGTTAATTGTTTTCCTTTTAACTTCCCAGATGTGTCGGTAGTCTACTTCAGGAAATCGGTAACAATGAGGTTCATGATATTGAAGATCTTGTCAAAAAAGGACAAACTGTTAAAGGCTGTCCATATTTTGCTTCTCGGAGAATGTTTGATGTAGCAGAATTGGTTTTTTGCCCCTATTCCTATAATATTGATCCTGTCATTCGAGAAAGAAAACGTCTTGGAAGAGCGATTATAATCTTCGATGAAGCACAGTAAGATTCAGAACCTTCTTTGCTGGTATATGTTTTGGAATGTCTACTAAACACTTTCACTTTGAATAGTAATATGGAAGACATTGCTCCTGAAGCAGGAAGCATCGACTTGGAAGAAGATACGCTTTTCAGTATGTATACTACTCAAACTATCACCGCGTTTTATTAATGGGTTTGTTCACTGACATTTACTTTACTAACGTGGCAGAATTGCTGAATGAACTAGAAGAGATGAGTGTGGAGGATTCAGTGACATATGAACCCTTGTTTGAAGTGATAGATGTAAGTCATTATCTGCAGGATAATTTTCTTGATGATTACTTTTTCATATCTGAGTTTTTCTTTTTTGTATGTATCTAGGGATTGACAAGCTGGATTGAAAGAAGAAAGGATTCGCTAGCTAAACGTGATTCGGAGCACTATTTCTCTGGGTATATTGAGTCTTTTCTACCCGAATATACATTGTTACTCTACGCAGAATTATTGATATTTTATCATGTGATCACAGATGGACTGGAGACAATGCTTTAAGAGAGTTTCAGGAATCTAATATCACTCTAGAATCCTTGGAACGCTTTGTGCGGGTAAGTCATTTCTTTTCTTCTTTTGTTATCTGGCTAGGCCATTATACGAAGCTTGAATGTGACATTGTGCTTACTGGTCAAGGCACTCACAAACTTAGAGGCAGCAGAAATTGATCCAGATATGCCTTATATTAGTGTGGTATCTCTCAAGATACTAAAAGGTTCTTTTCTGCGTCTTGCTCTAGCTTTATTACAGCATTGATCTCTGTAACGTAGTTTTGACGGTGAGAGCTTATTGCAAAATTTGCTTGCAGAGTTGTCCAATACTTTTGGATACTTCTTTTTGAGAAAAGGAAGTCACATTCTAGATTACCAGCTCGTTTTACAACGCACTGTTAATAAAGGTACAAGTGAACTTTATATAGACCAATTTAGTCGAATGTGTGAAAACTTTATTGTTGCTCTACTGGGTGTTGGATAATCAATTGCCGTGTCTCCTCTCATATTAGAGACATCAATATATAGAGTTACAAAGAGTACTAGGGTATACATCAAAGGGTAGAGATGGAAATATACATATCCTAACACCCCCCCGCAGGCTTAGCGTCGGGTGGTCTAATGCTAAGACTGGTTTGAAAAGACGTGAAAAGCGGAGATGGTAGACCCTTAGTGAATATGTCAGCGAACTGATGAGCAGAAGGAACATGTAAAACCTTGACTTCCCCGAGAGCAACACGTTCTCGAACAAAGTGTATGTCGATCTCTATATGCTTTGTCCGTTGATGCTGAACAGGATTCGAAGACATGTAGATGGCGCTGACATTATCACAGTAAACGATCGTTGCCTTAGGAATCGCGATATGCATCTCAAGTAACAAAGTACGGAGCCATGTAGCCTCAGAGACTGCGTTAGCGACACCACGATATTCAGCCTCCGCACTAGAGCGAGAAGTAGTGGGTTGGCGTTTTGATGACCAAGACACTAAATTGTCGCCGAGGAAGACACAATAGCCGGAGGTAGAACGGCGAGTGGAGGGGCAACCAGCCCAATCAGCATCGGAATAAACGACAAGATTCAGAGATGAAGACTTGTAAAGATGAAGCCCATGGGAAATTGTACCTTTGACATACCGTAGAATGCGCTTAAGAGCGTGGAAATGCGATTCACGAGGGTCGTGCATAAACAAGCAAATTTGTTGTACCGCATAAGAGATGTCGGGACGGGTAAATGTCAAATATTGAAGCGCCCCTGCTAAGCTGCGATAGAGAGTAGGATCCGCAACCTTAGGACCATCAGCTGCAGCAAGCTTAGAACCAACCTCGACAGGAGTGAGAACCGGATTGCAATTAGTCATTTGAGCCCGGTGAAGTATATCAGCCGCGTAGTTTTGTTGATGTAAAAATAGACCGTGAGCATCGCGGGAAACAGAAATGCCAAGAAAGTGATGTAGAGCACCAAGATCAGTCATCTCGAATTCAGAACTTAGACGATCAATAATCTTTCGAAGAAGACTTGGTTGCGATGCGGTTAAGACGATGTCATCAACGTAAAGAAGCAAGTAAGCGATGGCAGTACCAGTGGAGAGAATAAAGAGAGATGAATCGGACTTGCTTTGTTTGAAACCAATCTTCTTAGCATAGGCGGCGAACCGAGAGAACTAAGCCCGAGGAGCTTGCTTAAGCCCGTATAAAGAACGCTTGAGAAGACATACGTGATCAGGTTTAGTCGGGTCGACGAATCCCGGAGGTTGATGCATATAGACCGTCTCTTCAAGGTCACCATGGAGGAAGGCATTTTTAACGTCGAGTTGGTGAAGCGGCCAGTCACGAGCAGTTGCCACGTCAAGAACCGTCCGAATGGTAGCCGGTTTGACCACCGGGCTGAATGTCTCGTCACAATCGACACCAATTTGTTGAGACCGTCCATTAGCAACAAGACGGGCCTTGTAACGAGCAAGGGTACCGTCAGCCTTGAATTTATGCCTGAAAATCCACATAGAACGAATGATATTAGTAGCAACTGGACGGGGCACAAGGTCCCACGTACCACTTTTAATTTGAGCTTTATATTCCTCCGTCATGGCACTATGCCAACGACCATCCTTGGCTGCTTGAATATGTGACAGTGGAAGGGGAGAAATAGAAGTATCTGTGTGAAGACACAATGGTTGTCGTGGTTTGAAAATACCACTTTTACTACGAGTTTGCATTGGATGAGTAGAAGTAGAAGAAGAAGTGTGAGAAGGAAGTACCATAGGAGGATTAGAGGTTGAAGGAGGAGATGGCGACGGAGAAGGTGATGGTGAAGGAGGAGGAGAAGGTGATGGTGATGGTGGAGGAGGAGAAGACGGCTGAGCAATACGAGGACGAATGATGGGCGGAATGGCCACGTCCTCGGGTTTAGATGGAGGAGAGTTGGAAATAGAGAAAGGAAAAACAGACTCGTTGAACGTAACGTGGCGGGAGAGTATGACACGTCGGGTAGTGAGATCAAGACACCGATAGCCGCGGTGATCGGTAGGGTAGCCCAAGAAGACACACGGAGTGGAGCGGGGAGCCAACTTGTGAAGAGAAGTCGGCAACATGTTCGGGTAACAAAGACAACCGAAAGTACGGAGGTGCGAGTATCGTGCTTCTTTGTTAAACAACTTGGTGAAGGGAACTTCGTCATGAATCGCAGAAGATGGGAGAAGGTTGATGATGTGGACAGCCGTATGTAAAGCCTCGACCCAATACGCCAGTGGCATTGATGCTTGGATAAGAAGCGTACGAATGAGGTTGTTGATGGTACGAAGCATACGTTCAGCACGGCCATTTTGTTGTGATGTGTAAGGGCACGAAAAACGGAATTGCATCCCCATGGAATCCATGTATTGATGAAACGCCCGATTGTCATACTCTCCACCATTGTCACATTGTAACATTTTGATTTTGGAATGAAATTGAGTCTGCACATAAGTAGAAAAATGAATAAATTTGGACAAAGTATCACTTTTACGATGTAGAGGATAGACCCAAACGAAATGAGAAAAATGGTCGAGAAAAATAATATAATATTTGATCCCACTAATACTCGGAATTGGTGAAGTCCAAATATCAGAATGCACAATATCAAAAGGACGAAAAACTGTAGTAGTAGAAGAAAAGAAAGGTTGTCGAACATGTTTCCCAAGTTGACAAGCTTGACACAAATCCGTCAAAGCAGTCTTATTAGAACGTAAAGAGAGAGAAGAGAGAATGTGTTTAAGAGTAGAAGAAGAGCAATGACCCAAACGACGATGCCAAAGAGATCCGTCAACAGAAGACACGGAGAGAGCAAGAGGCAGAGAAGAATTTGTAGAGGAAAGAACCGCATAGAGAGGACCAGAGCTGTCACATCGGAGAAGTTTGTTCCGAGTACGTAGATCCTTAATAACAAAACCAAAAGGATCAAACTCAATAGAACAAGAATTATCTGTAACAAATTTACGAACAGAAAGTAGATTTTTAATGATGGAAGGACAAACTAGAACATTGTTTAGGTGAAAAGATCGAGAAGGAGTGATTAGATTTCCCTGTCCAATGGTCGTGATTCGAGCCAAGGATCTGTTGCCAACGGTAAGAGCAGGTATAAAGCTCGAATTAAAAGTAGGACGGAGGTTACCTGCGCTAGAAGCGATGTGATTAGTCGCGCCACTGTCCATGTACCACTGAGCATCCGTCGGATCTTGGAGAGACATAGTATTGAAAGCATGAGTGATTTGAGCCGGAAGCAAGGTGTGTTGTGGCGGTGAGGGAGACATGATATGAGAGGTGTGGGCTTCATAATGCGGCCTTAGTGGTGTAGGACCAAGAAGACCAGGCTGCATCATGGAGACATGACGAGGAGGAGCTGAGTAGCCGGAGTATCCATGAAATGGAGGAGGTGGTGTAGATGCGTAAGGAGGAGAAGGCCATGATGGATAAGGAGGCTGCCAATAATTGTTGTTGTAGAAACGACCTCCACGACCTCGATATCCGCGACCGCCACGGCCACGACCACGATTGCCACGGTTGCCACGATTTTCACCATAATTAGAATTGTTGGAGTAGGAATGGTTACCGGAACCGTGAGTAGAAGGATGATTCTGTGATGGCTCCGATGAAGTGTAGAGAAGAGTAGGTGAAGAAGATGAACCAGAAGGAGGAGCGCTACTAGGGACAGACCTCACGTGCTTCGATAGTCGATCTTCCTCGCTTTGTAGCATCGACCGTGTTTCAATGAAACCCGGAAAAGGCGATTTGTGTTTGATGACGTTGATGATACTATCAAACTTGTCTGACAGGCCATTGAGGATGTGCATCACTAAGACACGTTCGGAGATCGGTGAATCAACATTCGCAAGGAGATCGGAGATGGTCTTGAGCTTCTTACAATATTCATGAACAGATAGATCTCCAATAACTGTGGTTCGCAGTTCATTCTCTAATTGCATAGCGCGTGCTTCCTTGTTATCACGAAACAAGCTTTCGATGGCAGTCCAAAGGTCATGAGCGGAGCACTTTGGTTTGAGAACAGTTTCGAGGATGGACTCCGTAATTGTCCCGTAGATCCACATCTTGACAAGATCGTTGTGTTCCTTCCAAGACTTTTCAGTTTCCGGCGTGGAGGAGGAGGTGCCGTCGATGTGACCAAGAACACCAAAACTGCTACAATGTGTTTCAAAAAGCTCTCTCCATGTATCATAATTGAGTTTGGTCATGTCAAGAGTGATGGGTATGTAAGCTTTGATTTGGCTTATAGAGAATGGTTTGTCATTGGTGGGAGGAGAAAGGGCCATCGTTGAGAATAGAGAGAATTAGAGATGAAAACAAGAAAGAGGATTGCTTTGAGGAAGAAGGAAGATGAAGAGAAAAGGATGAAGAAGAAGGGAGACGAAAAGATGAAAAAGAAGGGAGATGAAGAGAGAAAGAGGAGACGAAAAGAGTGTTTTTTTTTTTTTTTTTTTTTTTAGAAGAGCAAAGGCTCTGATACCATGTTGGATAATCAATTGCCGTGTCTCCTCTCATATTAGAGACATCAATATATAGAGTTACAAAGAGTACTAGGGTATACATCAAAGGGTAGAGATGGAAATATACATATCCTAACACTGGGATGCAGGTGATTCTTCTGGTAAATGGACGCATACTTTCAGTTTGTGGTGCAGGAATCCATCTGTTGTTTTCAAAGAGTTGGCAGATCTTTCTTTATCCGTCATATTAACATTCGGGTAACCATCATCCTGTTGCTTACTTTTGCTTCTGCAAAGACCCAATTGGCTACTTTTCGTTGTTTCTTGAGCGTAATCTCTTTCAGTAACTGACGAATAAGTATGATTTTCATGGTTGTGTGAAATATAGGACTTTGTCGCCGATGAATTCTTTCTCATCTGAGCTTGGGACACAGTTTGGGACTTGTTTAGAGGCTCCACATGTGATTGATGCTAATCTGCATGTTCTGACTAAAAGCTCACTATTTACGTACAGTTTCAAGAACTGACTGTATGATTTAACATTCCTGCTTTGTTCCAGGTGTGGGCTGGTGCAATCTCTAATGGTCCTGGTAACTGTCCTCTAAATGCAAGTTATAAAACAGCTGATGTAGATACATTCCAAGTACTGGTTCAAGCTCTTTTTTTGCCACTAAATGTGTTCTTCTTGGACTGTGATGCAAAGCGCAATGATCTGCTCTGCTTTATAGGATGCTATAGGGAAATCGTTGGAACAAATTTGCACTATTGTACCAGGTGGCTCTCTCGTATTCTTTCCAAGCTATAAGTTGATGGAAAAACTCTGCACACGTTGGCGTGAAACCGGACAATGGTCTCGCCTCTGCTTGAAGAAAGAGCTTTTTATTGGTGAGTAACAATTATCTTGTGTAAAAACTGTTGCTACAAATCATGTACTGGTATCATCAAATAACTGTCTTTGGTTGCAGAACCAAGAGGAGGGACCACAGACGAATTCCCTTCTGTTCTCAAGGAATATTATGATTCCATAAGCGGAAAGAAGAAACTGATTGGGAGAAATAGAATAGGTAAGAAAGCAGGTCATGTTATAACTGAGGCTCAAGATGATTACAAAAAAGGAGCTGCATTTCTTGCAGTATGTAGAGGAAAGGTTTGGTTTCTTTGTCTTGGTTTCTATGATTGACAGTCGATTAAATCCGATCTCAAAAAATGTTTCTTACAGGTTTCAGAAGGGATTGATTTTACTGATGACTACGCGAGGGCAGTTGTATCCTTGTCCACTGCATTTTTTCATTTACTCTTAGTCCTTTACAATGTTTTCGATAATTGTTAAACCTTGATGATTACATACAGATAATTATTGGCATTCCATTTTCAAACTTGTAAATGTTTTATAATCTTTCAGTTTAGTTTCAAATCTTCTTGCCTGAGATGATATTCAAGTCATTTTTTTTTTGGCAGGCATGATATTTAAATCGAACTAAAGAGGAAATATAATGATGCTTACAAATCATCTAAAAACCTTCTTGGAGGAAGTGACTGGTATTGCCAACAGGCATATCGTGCTTTAAATCAAGCAGCAGGTTCGTTCGATGTGATCACTTGCATTCTGTCACTTAGTTCATGTCAAGAAACTAAAGGGGTGTTTTTTCTTTACAGGGCGATGTATCCGACATCGGTTTGATTATGGTGCAATCATATTCTTGGGTAAATTATAAGATTTTTTCAATATATGTGGATAGTTTTCTTCAGTTCAGCTTCTGAAGGTTGTTTGGTTTCGATGTTTTAGATGAGCGATACAGACAACAAAGGAACAGAGCGTCTATATCAAGGTGGTTAAGGCATTCTATCAATCTGTATGATAATTTTGAAGAATCTATGCAAGGGTTAAAATCTTTTTTCAACACTGTCAAGGTTTAAACCATCTCATTCCCTTCCCACGAAATGAAAGTTTATTTACATAATATTCATTAAAATTCTTTGATAATTGCATGCAGGAGCGAGTTGACCAAAGCAAAGAATGCAAAAGGAATGAAAATCAGACTCAGAACAAATCTAGTCTTGTGGAACCAAAAGTACATTTCTAAAACCAAACAGTCTTTTTTCTGTTTTGTGATGTTTTCTCATGAATTTTTGTGCAGGATATGTCAGGTAGGAAGGTGGACTATACAAGTTCGAATCCAAGATATAATTTTTCGAACGAAATTAACGCCTTTTTGGATCATAAAGACAGGAAACCAAAAATACCTGCTCAAACTTCATTCAAGTTAAAGAGGGAGCAAAATGCTGCAAACAAGTCATTGACATTGATTGCGGCGGGTAAAAATACTTACCTGGAATATACAAGATCCAATCACACCATATCTCAAAACTTTGAATTGAACTAGTGCATAATGTAAGGTTATTGTCATGTGTAGGTGTTGCGAGGTGTCGTCAGTGACCAACTGTGAAGAAAGCTTTAGCTCAGCAAGATCTCTGAGGTCTCCTGATCAATTCTTAAAGCGGCATATATCTAGTCCAAATTTGAGAAGATCTTCTCTTGGAGCCGAGTCGCCTGCAACAGTATCTCCAGAGAGATATTCCGTTGGTAATTTGGGTTTAGAGGCAGGGTCAACAGCTTTGAACAAAAGTGTTAATTCCCATGCTTTGAAGAGAAGAAATTTTACTAGCACTCCAGTCATCATTGACCTTGAAGAAGAAGAAGAAGAAGAAAACATCATTGCTCCACCAAGTACTAAACCTCCGAATCTCACGAATTTCACAAGAAAGATCGAATTCGGGTTTGGGAGTAAGGAACCAAGATCCCAAAACTACAAAGTATCTTGTTCCCTCTGCAAAAATCCTTTAGGTCACCCTGAGAACCACTCATATCTCTACTGCTGCTTGACTTGGTCGTCCAAAACGTATATGTTGTCTCTTCTAAAAGAAACTGGTTCTGCAGAAATGCCAACAAGTGTTTCAGTTGTCATGACAGATTGCTCATCGGTTAATCAGAGACTCTGTGGACGTTTTGAAGGCGCGAAAGGTGTTTGGTGCGAGGAAGATGGATGTGTTTTCAATACTATCTTTTGCCCTTTTTGCAGTATCCCAAACACGTGTCTCGGTGTGAAAGTCATGGCTACTGATCATCAAATGTCCAGTTACAAAACAAAGTAAGTTTGAGTTTAGTTGGCGATTCTTCATTTATGATTTGGCTCATTGTCTTGAGCTCTGCTAATATCAAGATTACTTGTTGGCAGATTTTGTTCTTTGCTGATAAAGTAGATGTCACAGAAGATGCTGCAAGCAGCAAGAAGATTAAGGAGGAGGCTGGACAAGTACAAAATCAAAGGTTTATAAAGATAATAACACGCATTGCGGTTTCAAATTTTTTTTGCTGGTAGTCTAGTTTTCTAAATTGAATCATAATTATCTTCTTCATATGTGCAGCTGCAATTTGCCAAGAAGCAAGAAGGCCTAGAAAAAGTGTGTTTTCATACATCAACATGCTCAAGGCAGCCAAGCCGGCATCATCAAATTATCGCAAACCGACGTGAACCATGCAACTTTGATCCAGTGGTTGAAGAAAGATGTTGGCTTTGCATCTCAACATGAACTTGTGTCATGGTGAATTGGTCAGTATGTATAAGTGAACTATTATACATAATTTATTGGATCACATTATTGTTTCCCACCTTTAAGAATAAACGTTTTCTCATATAAATCTTACAAGTAAAAAAATATTGTATTATTGTGACGAAAATAAATGAAATTAAACAAAAAACCTACCATAAATAGACTTGCTGTTAAAGGGTCTCACACACATGATAACATCCTTGTATTGAGACAACCAAATTGTATTGCTTTAATTTAGTGAAAACAGAGAGAAGGAATTTGAGTTGTTCTTCTTTCTTTTAGCTCTCCAGGAACTTTCACCTACCCAACAAATGCTCAATCCCTGATATCACAAAGACGAAAACAAATTCACCACATGAATTCATCTATGTCTACAATAGGCATAAAACCAAATCGAACCAAATCAAAATTCATCATTCTCAAATATAACAAAAATGACATTAAGATATTTACCTAAATCAGGACTCGGGAAGAGTATATGGTCATAAGACTCAAACACTCCAGAATCTCCACAACTCCTCCTCTCCTCCGCCGTCGTCACCGCTGCGGGATCATCGGTCTGACTAGCCTCCGTCGTAGTGGGAGGCTGCTTTCGTTTGGACCGAGCTCGCCGGTTTTGAAACCAATTGTAGACATTCTTCTCCGTGATCCGTCCGTGCTCAGACAACTCCGTAGCGATCTCTTTGATCCTCCGTGGATTTGGTGTTCCATTTCCTTCTTCGTAAATGCTCTCAAGTCTCTCAAGTTGTGTCGAAGTCGGAGTCCATCGATGCCGAGTCGATGGTAGTCTATGACCACCTGGCGTTGCCATCATCGGATCAAAGTATGTTTCGCAGATTTGATTCATTCCTATTGTTTATTTTCTCAAATCATTCTCAGAAAAAATATATCAGTTACTTGACTTTTAAGTTTCTTCCATGTAACCTAATCGCAAAACGTGATTACAAATCGCTAATGAATCAAATTCAAACAAAGCTTCTAAAAAATCAACCGCTCTTGCCGCTAGGTGATTGTACTAAAATTGGATTTTAAATTAGAAGAAGATTTTTATTTTAATGATTGATCGATCCGAATTGTTCGGTCTAAGCACTCATAAAGTACATTTTAGAGATGACCATACTTTTTAAAAGAAAATTATATTATTAAATTACTAATTAACAATTAATCAATGTGTAGCTAGAACTGTCTTCGAATGTCTTAAGAACATTTTGAACCTTGAGAAAAGCGTTTGAATTCGTGTGTTGTATACTAAACGCAAACGCAATTGCAATTATCACTTTCTTTCACTACACTATCAGCTCAATGAGTAAGGTGTGTGATTGGAAACAACAATTGCAACTCAAAACGCTGCGCTTAACCATTTTCTTTCTTTAAAAACTTCTTTTACCGTTTACAAAGAAGCTCAACTCAAATGGTCTTTTGGTTAAAATCGATGACATATGTATAGAGTGATTGTCTGTAAATCCGAAGACCACACACACATGTATATATATATATAGAGAGAGAGAGAGAGAGAGAGAGAGAGAGAGAGAGAGAGAGAGAGAGAAGTGTACCTGGTGAGAGAGAGAGAGAATTGTGGAGGTGGACGAGTTGTTCACAAAGGGTTGCATAAATAGCGATCTGCTTCCGAAGAACTTCCATTTGTTCATCAGTCATCACTCTGCCATTAAACGCGTCGTTTTGGATCTCTCTCTCCATCTCCTTCACCACTTTGCTTTCTCCTTTTTTACCATATGAAGAAGGACAAATGAGAAAGTGAATGATTTATATTTATATTAAAAAATAAAATCTTTAATTTATTTGTTACCGTTAAGTTAAGCACCTTTTTGGAAAGATTCTTGACTAAATGATCTATTTGGCCGATTTGATTTTTCTCAATTAGCAGTTTAATGGAGCTTAATTAGGGGATCTAATTGGATTATGATTGGCGAAATTAAATTATAATTCTCTCAGATGGTTAAAAAGTTAAGAACTTTGGAAAATTATGGCCTTAGCTCTTAGCTAGACCGATTTTGGTCAACTGTGTTCACTATTTGCCTTGGTGTTAGGATTTCATCATGTTATCGAGTTTTACGGGTCAATAAAAATATCTACCATTTGCACCTAAAAAATACATCAACTACTTGAAAAAAGGGTAATAAACCGAAATATCAACGAAAATCTTGATAATAATGTGGTAAGTAGATAATGAGACACGACACTTATATATAAAATATCAAAAAATAACATAATTAATTCCAGATATAACATGTAGTAGCTTGTGTTTGTGGAGGAACACAAACTAATGTAACTATTTAACTTTATACTTACTGGTTAGGTAAAGCCGGAAGCAAGGCTTAATCACAGCATAATATAGAATATTATCGTTGTGACTACTACTAATTAAAAACAAAACAAGGATTAATAAAAACAAAAGGAGCATGCTTTCTTTTACTTTGTGCTGATTCAGAAGAAAATATATGGATTCAGGACCAAAAAGGTCTTCCGATAATAATTTTATAACAAGTGAGAAAATGAACTTCCGCATAATTGTGCTTCTATTACGCGGATTTCACTCACAATCTTCACTTTTTATACAAATTATCAAAATAGAAAACATTTCATGTACTGCATCCATTGAAATTCTGATCTTATATAAATTTCTTTAAATAAGTGAAAATAGAATGAAATCATCATGACGTTTGGCCAATGAAAAGAAGGCCTTTAAAACCAATTTATCAAACTGTGTAACTAAAGTCAATTCAACCAAACAAAAAGAAAAAAGATTCTGGTTTACACTTTTTGGAACACCTTGATTAAGAGTGTGTTAATTATCCACTAGGATCATGAAAGAAAAAGCACTCATTGTAGCACATAAACATGATTTTTAATCAACACTAATATTCGCCATGATTTTAAACGCTACTCTAGTAAGCCACATGTAACCATATCAACATTACATCACAACTACAAGCATTGATTAAAAAGAGCATTAAGATAATATAACCAGGCGTAGAGGGAAGAGATAAGAAAGCTAAATCGTTATATAGAGCTGCAAATCTCTGATTCACCAAACTAAACATTCTACATTCACTTTTTTTCCATTACCCGTAGAATCAGTGGGAGATAGTGGTAGTTTACTAAATAAAACGAAACATCAGTTATAAAAAAAGAGATGAAACATCCGAGAGAGAGAGAGAGATCTTTGCAGCCTTCTATATTCTGCTACCAACTTCAACTTCAACTTCTTAATCATCATCTTCCTCCTACATATTACAAAAGAGTGGTTAAGTACAACACAAAACCTATTTACATGCTAAATGATTAACATAGCTAATAAAAAGAATCAAGCACATACCTCATCACTACCATCCTCAGCATCATCTTCATCATTGACCTCGGACACAGACTTGTCGGATTCCTCATCTTCCTTTGGACCTTCCTCCTGTAAACACAATCACACCATTGTTAGTCAACAACAACAACTATTATTCTTCATTAACCAATTAATTGCAACATCATTGCACAGTATAAACATAATTCTTCCTTTAATGTACAATGATGCAAATTACCAGTGACTTGTTGTAGGCTTTCATGTTCTTCTCGTAATCAACCTTGCGCTTGTCAGCCTTAGCAACATAAGGAGCCTTCTCCTGAATAATTGTTCAACACACAGGTTAAAACATACACAAGCCTGTACCATTTGAGATCAAAGCACAACAACTAAGCTTTATAAAAAACGTACTTCGTCAGTCAATGATTTCCACTTCTCACCACCAGCTTTCCCAACCTGTAATCAATTGAAACTTATCATCAATATAAGCTTCAAATACCAGAGGCTACTGTACAAATGAATCAGTGCTGTTTAAAGGATGGTGAAACAAATAACACTCACAGCAGCAACAGATTTGTTCTTGGGGTGTTCCTTCTTGTAAGTCTCACGGAAATCTTCCCTTCATTTCACAAAAGATAAACACGCATGAACAAAATCTCGATGAAAATCAAATTTAACAATCAACGCAAGTGTAAACAAAGGATCACATCTTGATTAAGTTTTAGCGAAATTATATAACATGAGGTATTTTTCACTCAATCTCAGATTCATCAAAACTTTTTAATCACAAGCCCAAAACTAACCAAGACTCGATACTAAACAAATCAAAATTAAGAAATATTGAAAGTGATGATGATTACATGAAAACGAAGAAGGCACTGGAAGGCCTCTTAGGTTTGTTTGGATCCTTAGCACCAGCTTTGCTTGCCTTGGTAGGCTTCTTGTTCACGGCGAGCCTATTTCATCACCGCAAAAATTTTAAGTAAGAAACGATTCGATAAACGACAACGATCTGAAATCCCTAGATCTAGGTATTCACTAGAAGACGACAAATAAAATAACGGAAGAATCGATCGACTTACTTGGTGCTCCTCGTTCCAGCCTTTGATTTTTCTGCTTTCATGATCGATTCTGCAACCAAAAACCACCAGATCAGCGAACAAAGTAGTAAACAGGAAACGCAATCGAACAGAGAAGAAAACCTAGAAGAGGGTCAAAAACACACTAATCGGAGAGAATATTCGGTTCTAATCGGAAAAAAAAACACCTACAGAGATCGAGATGCAGAAAATCGAACGGAAAACTGGAGAATCAACGAGAAAATCGAAGAAAATTACCTTGAAGACGAAGAGCGTAGGGTTTGAAATAAAGAGAGAGAGGAGAGACAAGGGAGTAAAAGGGGAATAACTACGTGTTTGTGATTTGTACGCCTTGAGAAACGATTCGAGTGAGAGGCTAAGAGGAAGGGTTAGTGGGGGTTGTAAATATCTGCTCGGAAAAAAGATATTGAAATTCAATTTCCCACGAAAATGTAAAAAAATCTTAGGGGTTTAGGCGGGATTTCAAATCTATTTTGCCATGTCAGCGATCCGAGTGATCTTTGTTCATTGGCTGTATCCTTCTCGCGATTTAATCCTTACCCTTGCCTATGTGTTTTCTTGTGTGCTTGCTTGTATTATTTTCCAAATTTTGTAAAGAAACGCAACGTTTTATTATTAAAGGCATAAAATAGATCTGTTAGGTCAAATTCGAAAGCGAGACTTAATGACAGAATAATACTCGAATCTTCGCTTTCCTAAAAAAATATTAAATTCGAGCATAATTTTGTCCTGTATGATTTAAAAATAAATCCACATAAATTCAAAATATAATGTTTTTAATATCCGTTTACTAAAAAAAAAAAATGAAAAGAAAACCAACTCATGATGTTTTATGACGGTTGTTCACGGAGTAAGTTTATTCAAGAGACAAGAGGAATAGAGATGGATTATACTTCCGAAACTAAGAGATTATATTTAAGCACCCGGATTAAGAACAAAGTTAATGGTTGACCCAATCAACCAAACTAGCCACTATTACGAGGATATAAACATTCTGTGAAGAACATGATCGATAATTTTCGTAAATAGTTAAGTTCATGGATAAGTATTCCAATTAGAGTAACTTGAGAGTAAGAATTAAGTAACATAAAATCGTACTAACATTTCCTTACAACTTTTAACACCATTAACTGAGAAAATGTATATAAAAAAAAAAGAAACTAAAATTCGATTTATAGAGCAAAGAGTACAAAGCTGCAAGTCTCTCTTTTGACCATCTAAAGATTCTACAATTCACTTTCTCCGTTCAAAGGGCTTTTTCTCCGTAGCATCAATGGGAGGTTGTACATAAAAGAAAAAGAAGATAGAAAGAAGACCCTTTATAATCAGCCACATTAACATTTTAAGAAAACATAAAAAAAAAAACCAGAGAGATCTTTGCAGCCATCAATACTAATGCTACTAAACTTCAACTTCTTTAGTCATCGTCTTCCTCCTGCATTTAATTTTATACACCAATGTAAAAGAGTTAAAAACAAAGCTCTTCATAAGCGGAATGATGTGAAATGTCTTTAAAAGAGTCAATCACTATACCTCTTCACTACCATCCTCAGCATCATCCTCATCATTCACCTCTGAAACTGACTTGTCAGATTCCTCATCTTCCTTTGAACCTTCCTCCTAAAAATCACAAACCACATCATGATTAGTAACGACTCAAATAACTAAACCAATCTTGAAAATGACAATTGAATTTACCAGTTTCTTGTTGTAGGCTTTCATGTTCTTCTCATAATCAACCTTGCGCTGCTCAGCCTTGGCAACATAAGGAGCTTTCTCCTGAATTATTGCAAACACCCCACACATATTAAGAAACATGACATTTGTTGAAAACAATAACACAATTTTGATCAAAGTTTTCAGAAGAACCTACGGAGTCTGACAAGGATTTCCACTTATCTCCAGCAGCTTTTCCAACCTTTTTAATCCAAATCAATATTCAGCATCAGAACTACTTTGGAAGATAAGGTACAACATATAGAAGAAATTTTAGGATGACAAACAAATCACTCACAGTAGCAACAGATTTGTTCTTGGGATTTTCTTTCTTGAAAGTCTCACGGAAATCTTCCCTTCATATCACAAAAAGTCAACACAAGTGTTAACACACACAGTATTCAGGTAGAATCAAAAAGGGAAAAGTAAATCATCATAACCAAATCAAAATTAGGAACAATAATAAGAGATTCGTTGAGCTACCATCAGATATTTAAGATTTTATTCATCTCACCTTTAAGAGATTCGTAGTAGCCAGATGAAAAAAATTTTGTACGGCAAAAAAGTTTTATGATCCATGGAAAATACTGTGAACACAGAAGAAAATTGAAGGATCGGAGTTTGATTATGATTACATGAAAACGAAGAAGGCACTAGCTGGTCTCTTTGGTTTGTTTGGATCCTTAGCAGCGGCTTTGCTCCGGCTTGCTCCCTTAGCAGGCTTCTTAGTCACGGAGAGCCTATTTCAGCAAAATTAAGTAAAGGAACGCTTCAGAAATCAACATAGATATAAACACCGATTCAGAGATCTAGGAATAGAAGAAACAAATTCACGAAACGATCTGATCGAAACTTACTTGGAGCTCCTGGTTTCAGTCTTTGATTTACCTCCTTTCATAATTGATTCTGCGATCATAATCATACGATCAGCGATGAAATTAAACAAGTACCATAGAAATCGCAAACATCTAGGAGATATATACACAAAAGCGATTATCACCAAAAGAGATCGACGATACACAGAATCGAGAGGAATTCGATATGCTAGACAATTTCTGGTAAATCGCAAACATACAAACACATACGTAACAGGAAATTGAAATTTCCAAAACAGAGGATATTCGATTCAAATCACAAAATCATAGAAACTATCACCTAAACGGATCAAAACGAGACGAATTCGAGATGTAAACTGAGAAAAAAACGGAAATCAAAACTAGAAATCGAAGAAGATCGGAGGAAATTTACCTTGACGAAGAACGTAGGATTCGCGTGAGAGAGAGAGAGAGCAAAAAGAAAAACTACGAATTTGTGATTTGTACGCTTTGTGAGAGATTCAAGTGAGAGGCCAAGGGATGAAGAAGAAGAAGGGGCTAGGCTAGTGGGTATGTGTTGTAAAATATCTTTGGGTCAATAAAGGATATTGGAAAAAATTGAATTTCGCACGAAATGTGAAAAACTTGAGGGGTTTAGGCGGGATTTCAAATATATATTGCCACGTCATCGATCCTAGTGGTTTATTATCATTGGTTCTTACCTTGTCAAGCTTTAATCCTTAGCCTCTGCTTATGTGTTTTCTCATGTGCTTCTTCTCTGCGTAAGTATTCACCGTCAAGTAATATGACTCATTGCCCTTCTTCCTTATTATTCGGGTCCTATTTAATTAATTAAAAATCATCGCAATAATTACGGGAAAAAAGCCTAAAACACCCTGACTTATTTAATATTTGAAAGATTCCTCCCCAAACTTTTTTCGTTGTTTTTTAAATCTTTAGACTAATTCTTTGAGTCAAATAATTCCTCACCTATTTTTTTTTTCCGATTTCTCCCATGCGCGTTAACGGCCGTCAAGGAAGTCGTGTTTACTGTTACGGCGTCACCGACATCGTCAAACTCTGTTACGACAATGCGCACGTGGTGGAATTCGAAGGATTAAAACCCTCAATTACCCTTGTCTTATCACCATTTCGAAACAAAATTGGGAACAAAATTAGGGTTAGGGTTTACAAAAGGGAAATCAAAAATTGAGAACCTGATTTGGGGATTTAGGGTTTCGAATGTTGGGGGTTTTGTCTTGAGTCAGTTCATTTGTGTTCGGAAAGTGATTCAACTGCGTCGGAGAAGATGAGGTATGTTTTCTGGGTTCAATTCATTTGATTCCTTTTTCCCATTTTTGTTTCGATAATGCAATTGAGTCGACTTATGGTTTGATTCTTTAAATTGATCTGGGAAATCGACTAAGCTACTGTAATTTTGTGTTTATGTAGTGATGAGTTTATTGTCGACATGCATTATGGTGGAGTTGGTTCTATCAACGAAGGGGTGTTCGATTACAGAGGAGGGTCAGTGAAGAAAGGCATGGCCATGGACCCAGACTATGTTACATGGTCCATATTCGACGACTTTTGTGAAAGAAGAAAGATTCCTGGGTTAGTCGAGAAAGTTTGGTACAAGCTTCGACATGAAGTTATTTCTTCAGCAAGACTTATCTATGAAGACAAAGATGCCCATATTAGGCAGTTCTATTTGGAAGCATTAACTACAGGAAAGGTTGACATATTCATTCATCAAGAAGGTTGTGAAAGCGATAAAGCTGCAGGAGAACACGAACATGGTGTTGTTGATAACCAAGCTGAAGAAGAAACTGAGCAAGCTGGGGAAGAAGATGAAGATGAAGTAGAAGCTCAGCCAATAGAACATGACAAATTTGTTGAGGAACATGGTGAAGATCCTGTAGAAGACCTAGGTAGAGATGATCCAAGACTTCAATCTTTTTTAGATGAAGTACAGAGCAACGAAAGGAATAGAACTGAGCCAGTAAGAGATGGTGTTGAAAGAAATCAAGATGTTGCTACGGATGGTGTTCATGTTGATGATCCTGACGATTCTGAAGACGGGAGGCAATGTGCAGATCCTGAGAATCCTGAAGAGCACTTGACTCTGATGAAGAATGGGATGCATTCGACCAAGAGGAAAGAACATTTTACAGAATCAAATACTCCAAAGAAAGAACATTTTCCAGAATCAATATGTTGAGCCAAGCCTTCCAAAGAAGAGAGGGAGACCAAGGAAGAACTGTAAAGTAAGTTTCTTTTCACTCTCTTTGTGGTTATAACATGTTTGTTGTCAACTTATTCTATTTTGTTTTACAGAACAATGATCCATGGAGTATAAAAAATGTACCAAAGAGGCTCGCAGTTGCTCAAAGTCAGTCAACACCAAACATTCCTGCAAGCCAATCAACACCAGTTGATGCTCACCCATCAACAGCTCCACCTGCAACTACTGGAGCTAAAAGAGGTCGTGGTCGTCCTCGTGGCAGTCGAGGCAGGGGTCGTGGGGGTCGTGGGATAGGACCTGGCCGTGAAGCAGATGCAACAAAACCAAAACCTCTTGTGGTTTTCATGTCACCATGGACCAACGAAGTCTTGGATGCTTGGAAGTGAATGTTTTCTCTATTTTGAACCTCCTTCCATTAAATTAGGACCATGTTTTCTCTATTTTGAAGTTGTTGTCTACTTTGTGATTTCCCAAATATTCTATCATCAATGGTTTGTTTTGAACCATGTTTATGTACTATTTTGGTCGGAATCAATTCAACATAACATTTCACGACAATAACAACAACTAAAATCATAAAACAACATCACAACAACTAACATCAAAGTCAAACATCACAACAAAGACACATAAAAACAACATGACTGAACCTTTGACATTAAAAACAAACTACTTCGAAATTGTAATGATTACTGCAATGGCAAGAATGAAACCTCCCCACGATAGTGCAAGAAATTGTCTCAGCAATTTCTCCCTCTCTTTAGCCACCATATCTTCAAATTCAAGCTTTTTCTTCTCTTGCCCAAGCTTTTTCTTCTCTTCCTCTAGCTTTTTCTTCTTTTCTTCGTGGTTCATGTCAAATTCCAAGTTCTTCTTGATCCTATCCTCATTAAGTTGGTGAGTAAGTGTTTTAAGAGATTCCTTAAGTACCTTGTTTTCTCCTCTGTAACGGTTGATCTCGTCTCGTGCCTCCAATAAGCTAATCATTTGCCAGCTGTGTGGCTTCTCTGCATCTGCCCAGGAAACGAAGCCATGTACAACGCATCTGTAGAACCTTCTTCTAGGATTGTCATTGGTCCATGCCTTCAGTATCGTTGTCGATATCCCGCACTTACAGAGAGGTCCCAAGCTCGCTTAACCTTGGCTCGTTTGCACGAAGCTCGCCTGGCTGGATCCTGAACTATGAGCATATGACATTGTTGTTCAAAGAAGAAAAGATGAGAAATCGATCTGGGGAAATTTGGAGTTTTGGGGAAAAATCAATTGTGATTTAGAGAAGTCGATTGTGAGGGTAAACCCTAGCCCTAATTTTGTTCCCAATTTTGTTTCGAAATGGTGATAAGACAAGGGTAATTGAGGGTTTTAATCCTTCGAATTCCACCACGTGCGCATTGTCGTAACAGAGTTTGACGATGTCGGTGACGTCGTAACAGTAAACACGACTTCCTTGACGGCCGTTAACGCGCAAGAGAGAAATCGGAAAAAAAAAAATAGGTGAGGAATTATTTGACTCAAAGAATTAGTCTAGGGATTTAAAAAACAACGAAAAAAGTTTGGGGAGGAATCTTCCAAATATTAAATAAGTCAGGGTTTTTTAGGCTTTTTTCCCCAATAATTACGATATATTTATTTGCATTAATATCTCTACTACCACCAAAAGATTCGGTTCGGTTTGTGATGTCGGTTATTCCGGTTTATATCAATAACAAATTCAGCTCGGTTCGGTTTAGTTCGGTTTTAGTTTCGTTTTTTTCCTAGGGTTTCTGGTTTAGGGGTCAAAGGTATATATGAGCTTTCTTCATCGCCGCCAAAATTAAGATAGACAAATTGATCCTTCCAATTATCTATGATTCTTCTTCTTCTTCGTTTATCTGAATGAGATTCGAAATTGTAGAGGTTTCTTTGTTTTCAATTAGCTAGTTGAAATAGATTAAGGTTTTTGATGTATATATTGCCAAATTGATTAAAAATTTTATTGCGTTATCATGATTAGAAGTATGGTACAGAGAGAGCAAATGATGGGATACACTTGATCTCTGAATTTTACAGGTAAGTTCTTGTTGAAAACTATTGGTCTGCTGATGCTCTCTCTCTCTCTTACATTCTGTACCGGATTTGAGATTTAAAAAAAAAAAAAAATCCTTAGATTGATATGTAATTGAGTATTAAGCATCTCGTTTACTGAACATGTGTTAAGATCGGTTTAATGATTTTACTGTGTATATGAAATTATTCAAAATGCTTGAGAATAAGATTGTTAGAAAATGCAGTAGACATGTTTGGTGAAATGCCTGAGAGAAATTAACCTACAATTGTTGTGAGTAAAAACACTACTATAATGTAAAGATTGGTGTTGTGAGGAACTGATGGGATTTTGAAGTCTTGGTGAAGTCACTTGAATGAATGAGAGAGGTGAGCAAGTTTTGCAGACTTGTAACGACAATATATAGGATGATTTATAGCCAATGTTCATGAAAGAAGCACCAATTGTTGCTGTATTTTAACATCAAACTCAATAGATCTATGTTGCTTGATTTTGATTAAAATCTTCTCAGTGGTTGTGTTTATAATATATAAAACTTAGATTAGTTGTTTTGACCTTATCCCACAATCTAACATTTTCACCACATGGAATCTTTTTAAATTTAACAAAAAGCTTGAGCATTTGAATTTTGGTACATGGAGTAAGTAAATTGTGCATACCAAATTGATTTCATCAGTTTACTGTACTAGTTAACTCTAACTTATTTTAGGGCTCATTATTTTACGTAATTAGCTTTGTTTTTTTTTTACTAAAGAGACCAGTGTGAAAGTTATGGATTTAAAATGTTCTTCACAAAATATCATGAACCAAATATGAATATGCACAAATCACTCAGCTTACAAATTGAATTACTTAGCAACACAAATTTTGTTCATATCTTCTTGTTCATCGATCATTTGTTTGGATTATCTTACCAATCACAAGGCTTTCGAACAAAAAAATAATCAATGAGTCTCATAATCATCTTAAGATAGTGGATGTGGATGCGCAGGTCATTAGGAGCTATAGACGTTAACTTATAGAAGTCTAGGACTCTATAGGCTGGTCGTCCGGTTGATCTTAGAAACCCCCAACTGTTAGCTACCATGTCGTACACTTGAACCACACCTCCAACACCATTCTTTTCTTTATCTTTCACCACTAGACGCTTGCCATCGTATGCAACCACTTTACAACATTCAAGGTCAGTTTTGTCAATAAATTCGTACTTGATTTGCTTGACGAAGGTCCATTTGGTATTTCCAACTAGTTTGTAAATTGAGAGTTCTTCCTTTGTCATTGATATTAAGGTTAGGCAATTGGTCTTTTCGTCTGATGCGAAAAACAGTTTCGTCTCCGGTTCCTTGTGGAATATAGAAGGAATCAAACGTGCTTGCTCTGTCTCGGGATTGAAAGCTATGATGCTCCCATCGTTTCTCAACCAGTGTAGAATGTCGTCCAAATAAACAGGTTTCATTCCGGAAGCTGCTTCGCTGCTCTCAATAAATAATGGTCGTATTCGATTTTCTCCAGGAAGCTCCTTCGCTGCTCTCGAATCCATACTTTGTTCGCATCTCGAGTATGAATCTCTTGGTGGTTCGATTTACCGCAAATCCCACGCACATTGCTCTCTCTGTATTCATTATATCGACTCTAAGAGGGCTATGAACACTAGTAACTACTCTAGTAAGTAGCCTTGACCCAGAGTGGTTCAGTAATTGATACCTCTTTGTAACGGGATTTGCGATGAAGAGGCCACCCACCAAAAATGTGACATGGCAGGGAAATATCACATTCTCTTCTTCCTTGTGACCTAGAAATGCATGAAGAGACGTACGGCTGGCAATAAACATAATCAGAGCCATAGCTCAAAAGGTTAAACAGAAATGATCCAACCCGAGAACAATATCTGCTTTCAAAACTCGAGTCGTCGGGATTTGATAGCTCGGCATGTGCATCGCATCATCGCAAGAGATGTGGTATACCATCGATTTTAACTAATTGTCTCATCTCTTAATTAACCATAGTTTAGATCTTTGGCTTTCATACATCCAAGGTGTTTGTGAAAATGCTTGAACCAACTTTGTTGTGAGTTTGGGTCACATAGCTACTTGAATGTGGTTATATATATGAAACGTCTTAGCGCGGATCGTGAGTGCGATTAGATAAAGAGGTTTTTACCATTGACATGGACTAACCTAAAGAGTGAATATTTCATTGGCTTAAGATTAGGTTGATTATTTAAATTTAGCATCTAGATGTCACTCTTTAATATACGCTTATCAATTATCTAATCCATGCTTCATTTGAGGCTTTATAAATTTGAAGTTTTGATTGCCTATTGGATCTTTCATCTCTACCAAAGGTAAAATAGTCAGTGTGCGCATCAATTAACAACAAATATTTTAAACTATTACAACTTTTATCTTTGCGTTTTTAAGTGAAATGCCAATGCTCTAGTTGTATTTTTGGTTTTGCACCATCTTTTGATACTGGAAATACTTAAACCATGAGATTGCTATCATAAAAGGATATGAGGAACAAAAATTCCCGATAAATCACAATACTTAAAAAATAATGAAACAATGAGATTGTTTACCTTTTTATATCAATGAGTCCCGTGACCATAGTTAGATACGAGATTTGTAAGTCAGTAGGAGGTACCTTCTTTTGCTCATTTCCTTCGACAAAGAACAAGGAAGGCGTAAACTTATAGAAGTCTCGGACATTATTGGCCTAACATGTTGTTGACCCTAAAACTCCCCAATTGTTAGTTTCCATGTTGTACACATGGACCACACCATTTAAATGCCCGTCCTTCTTCTCTCTTAAGATAAGACACTTGCCATCGTATGCAACCACATTCCAACATACAAGATCTTTCTCCTCAATAGATACGTTCTTGATCCGCCTGGCTAGGTTCCACTTCAGATTTTCATGAAGTGTGTAAATTGAGATTGTTTCTTTCGTTCCCGATATTAAGGTCAGACGATTGATCTTCTCGTCAAGCGCACAAAAGAGTTTCATGTCTTGCTTCTGATGGAAACTAGAAGGGATCAACCATGCTTGCTCTGCCGCAGGACTGAAAGCTATGATGCTCCCGTCATTTCTCAACCAGTGTAGAGTGTTGTCCAAGTAAACAGGTTTCATTCGCGTCGTAAGATCACTTTTTGAACTGGTTGTGATGGTACTTTTGGATAATCTCCATGAATCTCCGTCGCTGATCTCAAATTTGTATGTCATTTGCATCTCGAGAATGCACACGATTTTGAATCTTTTGGTGGTTCGATTTTGATCTACCGCGAAACCGATGCACATCGCTCTCTTCGTACGGGCAACATTTCCCTCGGGATAACTACCATCTTTATAAATTATATCATCACCACCAACTACTTGAGGAAGAAGCTTTGACCCAGTGTGATCTAGGATTCGAACCCTCTTTGTGAGGGGATTTGCGATAAAGAGGCCATCAATGTATAATAAGAGAAGGCCGGAGCAGGAGCCGAGAATGTAACATCGATGATCAAGCAAATTTACTTCGTTGCCCGGTGACATTGAATAGGATGAGGAGATGAAAGGCATGCAATTGACAAAACTGCCGCCATAGCTAGATACGTGAAACATACATGACTGAACTCCAACAAATTTTTGATCAGATATATAAGTTCGGAAAAAATTATTCGTGCATCACATCGATGCCAAGTATATATGGGCTCCAGTTTGAAAAAAATTTCGTCAAGAAGATCCAATGGTTAGTCATTCATGATCAAAGGTTAATCAAAGTGAGAATCTCCTTAGACACTTGTGTTTTGCTTCTTAATGTATAAATTTCCAATGATTTGACTCATGAGATTTGTTAAAATAGACAACAAATTCTAGATAATTATATTTATTAAAAGGAAAAATGCAAGACAATGTGAGTATAGTATTAGAAAAATTAAAATTCTTAGTTCTACTAGATATAAGAAAACAAATTTATACATTGATAGATTTTGTAATAAAATGTCCACAAAAGCTGCTTAAAACATTAATATCTAATAGATTTTATATTAATGTGTTGTTTTAAATATTTAAAAATAATT
This sequence comes from Draba incana, assembly GCA_963576765.1. Lineage (NCBI taxonomy): Eukaryota > Viridiplantae > Streptophyta > Magnoliopsida > Brassicales > Brassicaceae > Draba > Draba incana. Next base: position 13,866,329 of record OY755208.1, read on the forward strand.
AAGTAGATGTTAATTTGAAAAAAAAATGGCAAAAATAAAATAGGGATATTAGCATGTATATTATGTTTTGCACCAAAAATTAAATATCTAACATCTAATAAAGCATAATTTATTATCTAACAATTATTCTATATGAAATTCCGATTATGCCCATATAAAATTACTCAATTTTTACATTTAAACAAAATAAATTAAATCTTAATTATTTCAATACAAAAATAAAATGAAACCCTAATCCTATTTACGGCCGTCTCTTTTGTCTTTCTCTTCTTCTTCTTATTCTCCTCCTTGGGATCTTTATTACACAGATTTCGACAAAATTATTATCTTTTACACCGCCTCCTCAACGCCACTATTGTTCGTTTTCCATAAAAATCATCACCAGCCACCCTACCAACCATGTTCATGTTCGTAAGTCATTTCCCTACAGGCTACGGTCAAACCCTAGCACCACACTTCCACAAACCTATCAATGATAAACCTCACATCAGTTTGAGGCCCAACAATGATAAACGATGATTCGACCAAGCACTTTACAAGTTGATCCAAAGGTTAACTCAATCTGATTCTATTATTTGTGGGTCAATCTCAAGTAAGTTTATATTTAACAATAAGTTGTTAACTATTATAGATGTAAGTAAATTTGTATAAATATAGTGAAATATTATAATAAATTATCAAATGTATAGTGAACTATTATTAGCTATTAATTTTATTTATTATAGTGAACTATCCTTTATATTTAATATATATATATAGTTGACTATATTAAATATATACATATATAGTTGACTATAACTATTCATTGGCTAATGAACTTGTATAAGGTCATCACCATTGGAGACATTTTACCATTGTCTCACAATATAAAAATATTAAAAACATGTTCTCTTTTCTTTTTACTCAACTTTATACCTTCTTTTTCATTTTTTTACTCAACTTTATACCTTCTCTTTCATCCTTTTACTCAACTTTTATTAATTTTATATTTAAACACACCCCAATTATCTCTCTCTTATGTCTTCCCCAAGACACAATCTCTCCAACTAAATCCACTATCTCCTCTCTTTACTCAACTTTTATTAATTTTATATTTCAATACACCACACCATTTCAACAAAAAACACTCTCTTTCTTCCTTTTACTCAAATTTTAATAATTTTATATTATGAGACACACCCACATTGTCTCCAATGAACATGCTCTAAGTATAGCTAACTATTATAGTCAATTAGCATGTATATTTGTATAGAAGACTATAACTGGATTTTGTCAAATTTTATATAATATAATGAACTATTATTTACATATATGTTTGAGATAGTAAACTATATAAATTTGTATAGTTGATGACAGTTATTTATTGTAATTTTATCTTTACCAGGAAAGGTCAATTCTAGTTGGGTAACTGAGATCAAGATGGAAGAGATGGAGATGTTTCGCAAGATTCATTTTGATTAACAGTGTTTTTTTTATTATTGTCAAAGATTTAGTATTTTTAGGAATTCTTTAAGATGTATTGTTTTAATAAAATTTCTGAAATTTATTCAATTTTTATAGAGATATTATGTGATAATATATAAAAAAAAAGGTTGATCCTTACATTTAGAATTCCACAACTTTCTCACACACATTTAAGAGGGGTATTTTCGTCTAAATGTTTCTCTTAATTGTTAGTTACTAAAATAAAATAATCCTTAACTTATTTACCTAAATATGTACACAAAAGGTAATATTAAGCTAACTATTCATTGATTTCGATAGTTATCAATTAAATAACAATGAGTTTAAGAAAGTTCATGAATTTTTTTTTTTTTTTTTTTGATAAACCCTATCCGCTATCCGGTCAGCTCCGGTAGGAACGCACCAAGGTGCTACCAAGTGGACTGGTCCTCCGCGTTAGCGGATAGGCCCTTACGGGCTACCACTCTGCCTATCCCGAGTTTGGAGTGCCTTCTGACTAAGTACCAGGAGGTAATCAGGCCGCCTGCATTTCATGAAAATCTTCACGGACAAATGTATTGACTACATAACAGTTTCGCCTAAACCAACTTTTTCTAAACCGATTAAATCTATAAGTTTAAAAAATTTCTAACCGAATACTTTTCAATAAGCAAAACTTAATCTACATATTAATGTGGTATTTTAACTTGTTTTTTTTTTCTTCTCTGTTAATTTATAAACTTTTGCATTTTTCTTATTTGTTATACATGTTTTGAGCTTGTTTTCTTAAACTCCTGTATCTGTGTTATATTTTTCTTCGTAATTTCAATGGTCATTTTTCTTAATTTCTGTTTTTCTACGTGCGTGGTTTTAAATTTACATTAGTCCTTTTACCTTGTTATTATTAAGAGTAATTTAGCTCAATAACAAAGAATTGTTGCATAATTAGGGAAATGACAAAAAACTTGGGGATTCCTTTGGAAAACACTAGGTGGGTTTGGGAAGGGTTTTGTCATTTCACCAATTATGCAACAATCCTTTGATGTCACTCCCAATTACTCTATTATTAATTCATTAAGTGATATATAACCATGATTTCAAACAATGGTGGAAATTCGTTACAAATTAATTATGGTCCTGAAAGAGACACAAAGAACCCGTTCACGAATAAGAAATTGTCTTATACAATTGATTTTATAGTCGAAATATTAAACCATGAGATTACAATCACAAAAGCATATAGGAAACAAACATTCTCTTAAAAATCACAACACATTATCTATGTCTTGCTTGTTGACCCACAATATTAATAAAATATATTATTTATCAATGAGTCCCATAATCTCGAGTACGTAGGAGATGTCTCGGTCATTATAATCTATAGGCACCTTTTTCCGCGACCTGAAAAAGGACAGCAAGGTGGGCGTAAACTTATAGAAGTCTATGTCATAATATGCCCAACCATTGGCTGGTCCCAAAACGCCCCAACTATTAGCTTCCATGTCGTAAACATGGACCACACCATGAAAACTACGTTGCTCTTTATCTCTCACTATTAAACGCTTGCCATCGTATGTACGGCGAAACCAACACACATAGCTCTCTTTTTATCAACATTGTGGTCACCATCAACTATTCTAGACAAAAGCTTTGACCCAGAGTGATCCAAGATTCGAAACCTCTTTATGAGGGGGTTTGCAATAAAGAGGCGACCAATGTATATTAGGAGAAGGCCTGAGCATGAACGAAAAATTTGACATTTCATTGTCATAAGACATACTGATTCATTGTCATTGTCATTGTCATAATTCATTGAAATGCAAGAAGAGACGTAATGCTGGCAATTGACAAAATCTGAGTCATAGCTGTAAAGGCTAAACAAACTGGATCCGACCCGAGAAGAATATCCAGTTTCAAAACTAGGGTCGTTGGATATATGCGATTTGATAGATGTATTTGTGCATCGCATCATAGCAAGAGATTTGGGATCTAATCTGAAGAGAATCTCGTCTAGGACATGTGAAGGTAAGCTATTCGTGATTAAAGATGAATCAAAGTGAGAACTTTTTCAACTTGTTCTTTGCTATTTGATTTAATTGATTATATTCAATGATTTACTGGTGAGGTTGTTAAATAGACAACATATTTAATCATGACACACAAAAAAAAGTAAAAATTAATTTGAGTAAATGTTAATCTCATCATTATAAGAAAACTAAAATTACTAGTTTTGGGAGATACAAAAAGATTACATATCTTTGTGTATACATTTTACTAAATTTTGAATTGGAATCAATATTCTTTTAAGTATCATTCATGAAGTCATATAAATTCAAAAGATTTTCTACAGTTGTAACATTTTTTAGATTGCAAAATTACTTATTGGCTAATTAATTTGAACAAAATTTCAAATATGAGGTTGTGAAATTGTATTTCTCTTATAGACATAAAATAACAACCAATTCTAGCAAAAAATAACAATAAATATATAAACCACAATAACTTACGCAAATTTAAATTGAAAGATTTAGTATGATTAAAAATTAATTAGATTTTAATGGAATTTGAAATAGTGGGGGCAATTCTCATAGATACCACTTTTTTAAGTTTTCTTTCCAACCATACAATCAATTTTTAAAAGTTTTAAAAATACCACTTTTTCAAATGTTTCAAAAATACCACAAAATTAAAATTAGTTTTAAATGGTCAAAACTAAACTCTAAACCCTAAACCTACACCCTACCCCCAAACTATACCCTAATTGTACAATAGTTAACCCAAACCCGAAAAAATAAATTATAACTTGCTTTAAAAATCAATTTTTATGTTAGTGGTATTTTTGGAACATCTGATTTTTTTTTGAAATAATGGTATCCATGGAACTTTTAAAAATTGGTGGTATGTTTGGAAACAAAGGGAGGTGTATTCAATCTAACATTTCAAGTGATTCTTTTTAATTTGTCAAATCCTATGTTATTGAACCTTGAATTTTAAAAAACCTATTAAAATCCACTGTTATTGAAATTATACTAATGATTTGATTTTAATGATTCCAGGAGATTTCTTTGTTAAAAATATAAAGACTCAAATCTAATGGTCTTAGGTGGGATTGCAAAGAATTTAATTATAAATCTCATAGAATCACACAAAATCATTAAAATAACATAAAATCTCGTTAAAACTCAAATCTCTTTAAGCCCCCCCCCCAACCAAATAAAAATTTCAAAATGTGGTATATTAAGGAATTTCTCTTTGAGGTATAATCTATATTTTTGTGAGCCAAAAGCAAATTATTAATCATCACAAAATAACAGATGAAGTAAGCTTCAATGATGCATATGATTCAGCTAAATGCAAAGCTTCCTCCACTTGGGAAGCATCCGTCCCCTGAAACAGAAACATGTTTAAAAACGTGTCACACAAGTCTTGTTTTAAGTCTCTAGGACCTCTACATTTCTAACATATTTTTAGATCGGACCATACCAGACCAGAGCAGATCATGATCATACATGTCCTAATGCGAGACTACCTTTCCCTTTCCCGCATTTCCCTTTGAGCGGACCCAAGAGATTTGTACACCATTCAGTCACATCTAACTACTTGACCCGATCTGGAACTCCCGCGCAGAAACCGCCTTATTTGTTGTTTCATCTGTGCCCAACATCATTACCGGCATTTCCTGCAACACAAGATCCACAAACAAAACCTTATTATTTCAAAACTTTCTTTAAGCTTCTACAGAGAAAACAATAAATTTATGTACCTTCTTTTCCATGATTTGTGAAACAGCTTCTCTCGGCTGCAGTATCAAGACCAACGTCGATCTTTACAATGCAAAAGGTCTTCTCATTTCTTGCTGCTGATTTGGCTGCCTCTGCTCCTACTCTGATTGCTTTCTTGCGGTTTTGTTCTGTTTTTTCCTTTTGAGCTTTCCGCATTTTAGTCTCAAGTAGAGCAATTTTGGCTATGAGATCTGCCCTTATTCCTGCTGGGATAACTTCTGTAACAACCCGTCTTATCAAAGACGCAACTTTCTCTTCCAATGAGGCCCCCTCCCCGTTGGATGCATCCTCTACTTTATTTTCGAGCAATAACGCCAGATTGATCGCTTTCAAAGCAGATTCACCAGTGACCGCAGTTATCCTACGAACACCTTTGGCCATTCCTTCCTCTGATATAATTGCAAACGCTTCCGCTTCGCGAGTGTTTCTTATGTGAGTTCCTGGAAATTGTTGGTCAAAATAGCCTTACTTTTCAACTTTTAAGAAGAAGAAAAATGAACTCTTGGTCCCAAATAGTCAAAGATATAACTAATGGAAAACTAACCTCCACAAAACTCAGAGGAAAGTGAAGACCATTCATCATTTTTAGGATTAGCCAAGAGATCCTCCACTTGTCTCCCAATTGCCACCACTCTAACAGGATCTTAAGAGGCCTAAAATCGAAAGAGAGACAAAGAAAAATGCTTTAACATTTGGTAGAAACCACCAAACTGAAAAATAGGATTGATTTAACAACTTACTTTCTCTAATTCTTCTCTTACACCCTTGATACGTTTTGCTTCATAAAGTGGTGTTTTTTTGGAAAACACATCTAGTTCGTCCTTGATCTCATTATTGACTATAGAATCGATATTTCTCAGTTCTTCAGGATCAACTGGCTTAACGTGGGACAAATCAAATCTCAGTTTCTCAGGAAGAACTATTGATCCCTTTTGTTTGATATGATCCCCAAGCACTTTCTGGATTCAATTGATATGAGAAGGACACAGTTTTAGAACCAATTGAAAATTAAATTTAAGGTTTGGTACTATAGCAAAAGGCAAAACATGCATACCTTCAGGGCAAAATTCAACATATGTGTACAAGTATGATTGTTAGCGATGAGTTTACGCCTCTTGTAATCAACCTGCCCGCATTAGACAAGATAAAAAAAAGATAACAACTTAGATGATACCAAGTAAAAGCCAAATGAGAAAAACTACCATGTAAGGCCAAATGTTTACCTTGCATGTCACTTTATCCCCAACAGATATGTTTGCAGCTTCACTAGAGATATTACCAATATGAAGAAAAAAGCCCTTAACTGTTTGCACATTGCCTACTATGAATGCACCAAATGAGCCTTCTATAAGTCTTGTGTCAAAAATCTGACCACCCTGCTCTGCATAGAAACTTGTGGATGCTAATACTAGACCCACCTTATCGTCAGAGCCATTGTAGATAGCTTTTACTTCAGTCTCATGATCCTGCACCAAAATCCAGCAGGGTAATTGCGTATTAGAAGGATTGTACAATACTATATGTCCTAGCTTCTTTCTTTCAAATAAGATGTACCATTTTAATTGTGTGGATAATAAATAAGACAAACCTGGAACCAAATGTATTTAAAAGAATCATCTGTTGCTGAAACGCCAGTTTCGAGTAATGTTGATATCGCCTCTACGTTCATAACAATGTTAACGCCAGCTTGCTATATAAACATATCAGTAATTATATATTGTAATTTCGAATCTTAGTCCTTTGATAATGTCATCAAACAATCGAAAAATAGTAAAAAGAGAAAGAAACGTTGGAATACATTTTTCTGGGCACTCTTTGATATCTCCTTGGCCTCTTTCTCGGCTTTGTAGAAACCGTCAACGTCAACCGCCAATCCTATCTCTTCAGCCATCAACTGAAACAATGGAATGAAATTTTACAAAGTACACATATAATTTTTAGAAAGAATACGAATGAAATTAAATACCAGAGTCAGATCTACTGGGAAACCATATGTAGACCACAAGTTAAAAGCCATCCGCAACGACAAAACCAGTATGGTGAGAATGTAATGAGTGTTCCATATACTGCAACATGTCAAAATGAAATAACAATTGTCAAAACAAAACCGCATAAATTCCGCTAGATGCATGTCTTTCCACTCAGTGTATTCCCCTGAACTGCCTGAGCATATTTGCGAAACTTCTCAATTCCCTGCAGTAAGAATTTGAAATCAATCAAACTTTTCTTGTGCTCACCTATCCAACAAAGAATGTATGTGGAATCATGTCCAAAACATTAAACTGAATGGAGTTGAAATCCAAAACAGTATATATTAAGATATAAGGCTTCATTGAAATTGAAGGTATGAATTGTTTCAAAGCTTGCTTCCTCTTCTTTTATTATCTCTATGATCTTCTCTTCATGTTCCTTCAAATCCGTAAAGACATCACCGATAGCACGAATAACAGAACTTACAAGCCTACAGGTTGGCAGAGACTGACCAGTAACAGATACAGAGATGAAGCGAGGATACGTGCATATGTTGCATTTCCAAAAATACGAGACCAAAATATACATGTTCCATGCATCCCTAAGAAAATTATACTGGAACAAAACATAAATAACAATCAAATGTACTTTCTTACCCGTTGAAAAATCCTTCCTCTGCTTTTAAAATCTCTTTTCCATAACGAACACCTCGGCGAAGAATACTCCTCAGAACATGCTGACAACCCTCATTACCTACAAGAGATTATATGCCTTTCAGATGAATACCATAACTTACTGAGTACAAGATAGTAAGAAAATTGAAAAAAAAGCAACCCAACTTAGAAATGAACCAAAAATACTTTTTTCAAAAGGGTAGATATATGAACACAAACAAATGATTTGCTAAGTTTGAATAGAAGTCTGAGCCCCAAAACAATGATAAGATTATAATCCTTTGCAAAAAAGGGAAAAAAAAAGAGTTTTACACCAAAACAAATGTAAGAAATGAGAGAATATGGCAATACCAGAACGAGATCCATCGGCAATAGCAATTAATAAAGTTCTAATATGATCAGCAACCACTCTATATGCCGTGTCAACTCTGTCAACATCGGCTTGACCAACTTTTCCAGAGTATGGCCTAGCTCCAGTGGCCTACAAACGTTTAAAAGATTTTAACACCTCACATTAAGATTCAGAGCAATTAGGGAAAGGACCAGCCTAAACTTTATCCTTCACTGAGATAAAATACATCACACTGCTAATAAGGAAACGATTCCCAAGAAACCCATACTACGACGTCTCAACCATGTTACCACAAAATTAGTAAATCAGAAAGATTCATAAAGAACCAGAGATGATCACAAAATTACTAAGACCCATAATCCAGTCGGTAGCCGATCGACCAGAATTATCCCTCAAAGTAGTTACACAACTTAACTCAATACAGTAACCTAGTGTCATGAAGCAGTCACCAGAAAGATTCACAAAGTACCTTTTGGATGTCATCAAAAATAGGCAAGAAGACATCTGTATCATAGTTGCTCATTTTATTCTGGAGAACAGAAGTTAATCTTTCAAAACCCATTCCAGTATCAACATGCTTCGAAGGCAGAGGTTTTGGAGGGCCATCTTTAGTTCTCTGTTGAACTATTTCAAAAACATACGTAACAGGCCTTTTAGAGGAAAAGTTGAAAAGAAATTTAAGCTAAATAAGCCAGGACAATCTATAAAATAAGGGTAATATAGAGCGCCAATTACATGATCTATAAAATAAATAATAGAACAACTTGGATTCGTACCTGAATAAAGACAAGATTCCAAATTTCCAAACAAGTTGGATCGTCCTTGCTAACTAAGGATGCAGCATCACGGTTACCAACACGATCATAATGTATTTCAGAACAAGGTCCACATGGACCAGTGTCTCCCATTTCCCAAAAACTTTCCTGCAAATTCATCAAGTGTTACTAAATTCGATCACTAGGTAAGCCATAGACCTTGAGTTATGAAAAACAGAGAGGCATATTCATCAGTTCTCAAATGAAAATTGAAGACTCACTTTGAAGAATTGTGACATAATGGCTTCCTTGGTTAATTTACCTTGGTTAAGAGCTCCCAAGCCCATTCAATGGCTTCCTTTTTAAAATAATCTCCAAAAGACCAGTTTCCAAGCATTTCAAAGAAAGTGTGATGGTACGAATACACTTCTGTGTGTTACAAGCACGCTTTAGCTTAATGAGCTAGGAATTTGGATCCGCCATGCCCAAAAATATTGGCTTAAACTGGTTCATTCCTTAAAAACAAAAAAAAAAATTCCCATAAGAGTTTCAATCTAAACTTCTGGAAAACCTCTACATGCTGGAAATATATAAACGAAAAAATACGCATAGGAAGAGAATCATGAAGAAGATGAGATTAGAGACAGTTTATGAGATGAATATAGCGATGATCATCACAAAGCTACTGATTGATAGTTGATAGGGACAACAGGAGAAAAATTGCCATAGCTTAACTTGAAAGGCAGAAAATGTAGAATAAGTGCTCGGCTTAGTTGATTTAAAGCTACAATATTCTCATGTGATTCTAAATTGGATTTTGTCTTCAAATTACACAAAATTTGTAGAGAAAGATTCATTGAGGCAATTAAGCAAACACCTTAAAGGCAAAACATAAACCCAAACGCTCTAAAGAGCTTTGCCGATAAAGAAAACAGATAGAGATGGTAACTCCACAAGTAGCTAGCTACCGTCTTCTTGAGATCAGCTCAAAATCGAATATAATCTGGCTTCCATAGATCAACCAAACCAAATTCCTAGTTTCATGTAAAAATCAAAATTCAGAAATTTTGGTACCAGCGTTAGTGAAGAGAAGAGTAGGATCATTGTCAGGAACAACGGAGCTTGATGGCCAGGTCTTGTGTGATTTGCGATTAAAGAAATCGATGAATGTCTCCCTCACTCTCTTTGCTGGCCACTCGATCATCTCCGGCATGACTACGACACCAACGCGAAAGAAAAGGGACAGACTATAATAAACCCTTAGAACATCATTATAGCTACTTAAGATAATGAGGTAAGATAGAAATTTTATATTATTTAGTCTATGGGAAAATGTATATTTACTTAAATTTAATTTGGTTTTTTTTGGGTGATTATAGGTGGTAAATATAGAAGAGTTCTAAAAAGAATTTTTTTTTAGTAAAGATTTATTTTTCCAAATTGAAAACATAGTAGATTCAATAAAATGTGAAATTTCAAACATACATGAAACAAAAACATTTAAAACATAGAAATCGAAATCAGAAACGTAAAATTATGCTCAGTTGTTATTTTGATATTGTCCAAACCTTTGTCATATATGCTCCACCAAATCCGCTTTCAATCGTTGATGCTTTTCTTTATCACGAAGTCGAGTTCGAACGCCCACGATATCAACATTATTTGTAGGCATAGTTGTAGAAAACGTGTAATCTACATGTGAACTTACGTTTCCTTCTCCGACTTGGAATTCCGATACATCAAACTGAGTCCGTACATCTCGTTCGTCTTCTACTATCATATTGTGGAGTATGATCGATGCTCTCATAATCTTGCCAATTTTTTCTTTATCCCAAAATAGAGCCGAGTTTTTGAAAATGGCAAACCGAGCCTGCAAGACTCCGAAAGCACGTTCGACATCTTTTCGGACAGCTTCTTGACGTTGAGCAAATAAAGATGCTTTTGGACCTTGTGGAAGTGGAATAGATTGGATAAAAATAGCCCATTTTGGATAAATTCCATCGGTGAGATAGTAAGCCAAATCATAGTCCCTTCCGTTCACATTAAAATTCACTTGCGGAGCTAAACCATTTATTAAATCGTTAAAAACAGGTGAGCAGTCAAGGACATTAATATCGTTTAAGGTATATGTAGCTCCAAAATACGCGTGCCATATCCAAAGATTGTATGAAGCTACAGCCTTTAAAACGATTGAGGGTTTTCTTGATCCACGTGCAAATTGTCCTTTCCAAGCGGTGGGCTTTACATAAGGCCCAAATAACTTAAAAACATAATCTCAGCCCACACGTATTCATTAGGCTATAAAGCTCAGCACGTGCGAGTTCACTCACGCATGTAAACCTTTTAATTGAATTTCAATTTAAAAACAAAAAACGTAAGAAAACACAAAACCAAACGCCTGTCAAAGAGAGGAGAGAAAGAGAAAGGGGGAAGAGAGAGAGAGAGAGAGAGAGAGAGGATGGGTGAGGTAGCAGATACAATGACGAAGAAGAAGAAGAAAGGAAGGCCTTCTCTTCTCGACCTTCAAAAACGAGCTATCAAACAACAACAACAACAACACCAACCCAAACGAGAAGATGATGTCTCAATCGAAAACCATAGATCCGGTTCTAAAAACCCTAATTCTCTCAATCACAATCTCAAATCCAAACGCCGTAACTCCGATTCCCCTTGGATCAAGAACGAAGACGACGAGGAAGACGACGACGAGCGCCGTGAGAAGAAACTTCGTCTTTTACATGGATTAAACTCTCACTCTCTTCGACATTCTCCTAATTCCCAATCCGATCCCGAGCCTTCACGCAAGATCGGATCTGACTATTCGGTACACAATTTGAAATTCAGATTCTTTTCCCTAATTAGAATTGGAAATTGGGTTTAATTTGAGAAATTAGGTTTAAATTACGGTTTGGGATTTCGCGCCGGTTTGTTCTGTGTTCTTGTTTTCTATGCTCTGCTTGAATATAGAGATTGAAGTGAGTGGATGTGTTTGACTCAGTCCTTTTTTCTTTCCCTTAATTTTAATTGGTGGGAATTCATAATTCAGCTTTTTATTTCCTGTAAATAAATTTTCCCTTTTTTGTCTTGAGCAAGAAAATTCTTTAGGTTGTGTTTATTCTCTCTCGCTTTTAATTTTGCACAATTTTATGTGCTTAAGAAAATATTATATTTTTTATTCTTTTGGTTTCTCGTCTCTATTTAAATCGACCTCTGCACTGAAACTAGTTTCCGATTTGTCTTTTCCGTAACATGAGTTTACTTTCAGTGTCGTCTTCTTTGAATCTTGCTTGAACATGAACATAAACATTACTGTACTTGTGTTGTGTGTTTCTATAAATTACGAAAGCTCATCTTTTTAATGGATACTTGGAGTTGATGATGATGATGATAATCCTTGCAGGGTGAAAAGGCTTCGAAAGCGACAGACATTCTTCAAGGTATATATATATAAAACTCTTTTTGATGTCCTTTATTTAATTCTTGAAAAGGCAATAAACTGGAAATTCGTACGAGGATAAAAGCGAGGTTTTTATTTTTGTTTCTGCTCTGATTAAATTTGTACATGTGGACAGGGTCTCCCGTGGAGTCTGGTCCCACTACACCTTTGCCAGACAAAAAGTTGTTGGTGTTCATCCTCGATAGACTTCAAAAGTATCTTCATTTCCGTGCTCTCTCATTTTTTTGTGTTTTGGTATTCAAGTGATTCCAACTTGTTTTTTTGATGGTTGATGTTTGTAGGAAGGATACTTATGGCGTTTATTCGGATCCTGTTGATCCCGAGGAGGTGACTGTCCCTTTTTGTTTGATGTTAAGCTTGTTAATGTTACAGGATTTCAGTTTCGTCTTATCTGTGTTTTGGTATCTGTTTCAGCTTCCTGATTATCATGAGATTATCACGAATCCGATGGATTTTAGCACATTGAGAAAGAAATTAGACTCTGGAGCATATGCCAGTTTAGAACAATTTGAGGTTAGTCTTTGTACTTTTGACTTCTATCATCGATGTGTTCGAGTTGGTTTCACATTTGCTTGGTCCTATGCTATAGTTTCTCTGGTAGCTACAGAAAGTTTTTTGTTACTTTGAAACTTTCTTATAGCTTCTTATGGTTTATGGAGAACCATTGCTTGATACTGTTTGCTTGAATTTTCTTTCTGTTACGAGATTTATAAGGCTGTTTCAAAAGTTGTGTTTAACTCGAATGAAATCTGTTTTTAGAGTCAAAGTTGTCTCCCATTTTGAAAATATGTTATTTCGTGAAGAGATTCTTGTTGAAACAGCTTTTTTTCTTCTCTGATGAGTCTCGCTTTCACCGTGTTCTTTTTCAGAGAGATGTGTTTTTAATATGTACAAATGCAATGGAATACAATTCGGCAGACACTGTATATTATCGACAGGTATGTCCTTCAATTTTGGCTTTCTTCTTTTCTTAAACTATTCTTCTTTTGTTTTTCAACATATTGTGTGATTTTGGCTTAAAGGCACGGGCTATACAAGAATTGGCGAAAAAGGATTTTGAGAATTTAAGGCAAGACAGTGATGACGAAGAACCACAAAACCAACTACAACAGCAACAGCAGCAGCCAAAAGTTGCCAAAAGAGGCCGTCCGCCAAAGAAACAGCCTGAACCATCTTCGATTGACCGTACTGCTTCTGAAATATCAGCTGATGCGCTTACTCCTGGAGGAGATAGCTCTAATAAGTTATCTGGTGCCTACAATCTAAGAAAGGCTCCTCCTTCATACAAATTCCGGCAAGCGGAAACTTCGGTTAGGATTAATCATAACAGCGAAACCCAAAGTGGCTGGTCAATAGATTGGGAGAACGAGTTTCCACGTAAAAGAATCTCTGCCTTTGCTCTACTACCTCTTTGTTATTCTCATTTTTTTGCCATTATGAACCATTTTCTTGGTGTATCTGCAGCTTCGGTTGTGAAGGCGGTTAACAAGTATGGGATGAAACATTTCAATGTCGATGATAACAGACGAGATACCTATAACCACCTCTCTACTTCTACACAGGAGCCTTCGGTTTTGACAACACTTGAAGACGAGTTAAAACAACTAATTCCAGTAAGTTATTGCTAACCCTGTTATATTATGTCCCTCTTATAGAGTCTGATCACTCGTTTCTTATTCATCAGGTTGGGCTGAACACTGAGTACGGGTACGCAAGGAGTCTTGCACGATATGCTGCAAATCTCGGTCCTGTTGCCTGGAAAATTGCATCGAAGAGAATTGGAACCGTGTTGCCTCCCGGAATCAAATTTGGTTTAGGTTGGGTGGGAGAGAACCCTGCAGGACCTGAAGAGGATGATCCTCAAAAACAAACCTTACTAGTGTCATCGGGAAAACAAAAGTGTTCTAACGATTTAGTGTCTGATGATCATTCAAACAGAATCCTGTCTCCAACTGCTTCAGTCTCGAGCGCTTTCATAGGTAACAGACATTCTTCTTCTCACGGCATAGAAGAGACCGCTCCACCACCCGCCCGTGTCTTGAATCCAGAAACTGAGTACCCGTCATTGAACTCTTGTCAGTCAGGGTCACTGATCAAACCTGAGAGCATCAACGGCCTCACCCACGGTTTCAGTGGATTCAGTCATAACCCAACTCCAATGCCAGGAATCGCGAGACAGCAACAATCAAACTTAGCCAAGGAGGCTATACCGGGATACATTAAACATGAATTCCACCGGTTTCCTCCGGACCTTAACGCTAGGCTCGTGTCACCAAACTCTCCTGGCTCTAATCCGCAGACTGGTTCGTCGTCGTCGCAGCATCCGGATCTGGCATTACAGCTCTGAAGATGAATGGATCTTTGAAAGAGTAAGGAGAAGAGGCATATTCCATTGGCTGGTATGAAATCACTTGTGGAGAAGTCATATGGCTTAATTTGTTGTGACATGAAAATATATGGGACAAGTCTCTCTATTGTACAGATTGTTGCAACATCCATATTTTTTTAGGGTAAAAAGAGAAAAAAGAAGAAAAAGAAAAACCACAGGAGTTTCGCAGGCTGTAGAATTATAGATTATTATATTTTTAATTTTGCTTGAATTTTTCAAATGTATTTTCGTAATGTTTTATTTAACCTTGGCATGAAGAAGACGATACAAAAACAACTATTATTAGATTTGTGCATTACGTAATGAATTTCAAAATATCAAATTCTGAAGTGCATTACGTAATGAATTTCAAAATTTCAAATTCTGAAGTGCATTACGTATACCAATTTGAAAATTATATGTATATTTATAAATAATACAAACTACAAAAGTATATATCTGTGTAGTGTACCATTATATGGAAGTAACCTAATTTTATAAATGTGTTGACTAATTGTTTGTTCGTTTGCGTCTTTGAATTTTCAATTTTGTGAAGAGGGGCTCACGGATCACGGGATTTACATGAACGTGTTTGTTTGGGTCGGTCTCGACATTTATTTTCCTCTCACGCTATTGGTTTATTTCTTCTTGTAACATTGTTTAATCATATAAAAATATAGTCGGAAATAATTTTACAAAAAAATATTGTCAAAAGAATGAAAACTCGTAGTCCAATGATTGAGTTAGAGAGGTATATAAATTTTCTCTAGGTTGAAACTAGATGCAAATCCGACCAATATACTGACGGTATAATTTTCATACTACAGAGTATAGACCATTCTAAATGAGAAAAAACTAAAGATTATTGATAATTTAAACATTACTCCCTCCGTTCCAAAATATAAGTTATTTTACCTAAAAAGCACAACGATTAAAAAACTACTTTTTCTTATAAAAAACTAGAAAAGTCCACGCGTTGAGTGGAAAAACTATTTATATAAATTTTAAAATTATTTTACTGTATATAAGTGATATTTAAACAATATTCTCACAAATTATATTTTTAAAATCAAAATATAAAACTATATGATAATATGTTTGAAAATTTTATTAGATGTAAAGACAAACAATATGTTTTGTCTTATTATTTATATTTGACAAAAAAAAAAACCAATTTTGTAATGGACTTGAAACTAAATTAGTGAATTTTCTTATTTATATTGCATAAACATATCACTACAAGAATTATTGAAATTAGCGAAGGACTAGCGAGGACATTTCTGTAGCCACAAAAATTAGCGACGCAAATAGCAACGGATGGCGACAGAACAACAAAATGTTACTTTTGTAGCTAAATTTGTAGCAATCCGTAGCTATTTAGCTAGGGATGGAATCCATCGCCGCTCCGTACCAAAATAGCTACGCATTAGCTAGGAATTGATCATCGCCAAATGAATATATAGATAACGATAAATGATTTCGAATAATTTGGTTGCTAAATGACTAACTTAGCTAAGATCATCGTGGAGCTAATTAGTTATGATCTTAACATGTTAATATGATAATATTAATAAGTTTGATTTACTTGCATTACTTTAAACTAATTTGTGAGTAATGCCCATAAAAAATAAAGTATTTTAACCATAAAAATCGTAGAATACAAATTTTATATGAAGAATGCAACTTAGCCGAAGAGACTCACCCAACTACAAATATTTTAACTAAGTTAACCAAAATTTTATCTATTAAAATTGCACATTTTATAATTGTTTTCCAAATTTTATATCACATTTGACTCCACAAATTGTGTAACCAAGAACCAATAAATATGTGCACATAGCTATTATAAAATGTTTTGATATAGTTTAGCAAAATAGGAAAAAGTTAGCGGGAAAAAAATACACAGAAAATATCTGCCAAATAAAATTTACCCGCCAAAGCAATGGAAGAGAATTGTAACAACGATAAAAATTTGGACGTCACCAACGCTCATGTTACACACCCTCAGCTAAAATGGGCTTTATCTTCGTATAGTCTAGACTATTTTTGTGGCATCAATCCTCTGTTTGTAGTGAACCTTTTAGAAAAATAAAAAATGGAAATGTCACCATTCTTCTCCTTATGCTCAGTAAAAAGATTGTTCTAGTGATTGTGTTTGAGAATATAATGTGAATTACAGTAACTAGCACAAAAACAAACTCTGAAAGCTTCCAACCCTATAGGCTATAGCCAAAATATGTTATTGCTATCCAAAAGCAATAAAAACAAACATTATCAATAACTAAATTTTGTAAAATAAAAAGGAAAAGTCATGATCTTTGATTTAACTTAAGGTTTATGGCATAACATTTGGGGTTTAGGGTATAGGGTTTAAAATATGCCTTAAAGTTTAGGGCATAATATTTGGGGTAAAGGGTATAGGGCATAACACTTGAAAAATATTTTTATTTATTTCTCAATTAAGAAAGGAAAATAGTAAAAATAGTATACATGTGTCTTTGAATAAGAGTTTAGGGTATCATAGATTCATAGCACATATGTACATAGACCTTGATATACGATTTTGGTTTTAATAATAAACAAATGTTTGATTTGGGGCTCATGAATTAGTGTTTGATATGAAGTTTTCAAGTAAGTGTTTTAGCTTGATTATAATGAAACAACACTTAACAACGTAACATAAACCATTTGATTAACATATTTACATTGTATCATAAATCCAAAATTAACCTTACACTATAATTGCTTATACTTGATTTCATTTCCGAACATTACACAAAGCATTTATACCCTAAACCCCAATAAATTACTTATACTTGGAGATTTTTTTCAATCTCAAACCCATGTGCATTTGGTCGAAATAAGTTTGAATGGAAAACCAAAAGCAAATGTCAAAACCAACATAATTCGGTTTCCCTCATCTAATAGTTCCAATAATTTCGGTTTCCCTCTCACCCAAAAGTAAAAAAATCAAAATTTTGAGGCAAACCTAAATTTATAACTTTTTTTTATACGTATTTGCTAAACTAAATTTATATTTCGGCTCACTTCCTCTATACAAAACACACTTGCTAAATCCGCCGCTACCTTCGTGATTTTGTTTCTCAATCGACGGTCCAGTTTAGACAGAGATCTCGGATCTGAGAATGGAAAGCTGCCGATATTCGCCAGAGGAGATGGAAACCACCGTCAAACGATTCGATCCGTTGTTTTCGTTGATGGGTACGGTTAATTTTTGGTTTCCGATAAACCTAATTAATCGCCTCTCCTTCTTCCGCCGCTTTTAGGCTCCAACCCTCTTCTCCTTCTTTCACTGCTCATTAAGTTCATGTCCTCTCTCTCTATCAGGTAGTATCTCTTCTCTATTCGCAACGAAAGCCCATTGATATTCATTGGATTTGCCGTTTATGTCTACTCGATTTTTATTCTTGGGTTTCTATTAGATTTGCCCTTTAGATTAGTTCATTGGTGTTTTGATAATTAGGGTTGAAAG